>CM034357.1:28932520-29532520 GCA_019925275.1 Mytilus edulis
TGAACATATATGGGTATCTGTAACAAAAGAAAATTATAAATTAGTATCAGCTTTAAAATGGGGAATATTTTTTGGCTATTGAAATTAATGTGATGTGTTTTATGTCAAATTTTAAATCAGCGACACTTAATTTACAATTACTATCAATTCTAATAAAAAAATGCTGCATTCGAATCGAAATTTTAATAAAAGAAATTGATTTAAGACCAAATTTGTCATAAAATTCTAAGCTATCGTTACAGTAAAACATAGTTTCAAGTACAATTTTAATGAGCAAATACTAACATGTGACTCATCCTGGTGCGTTATCTTCCATGAAATCCCTCTCGTTGGAGTGGAACATATATGGGTATCTGTAACAAAAGGAAATTATAAATTAGTATCAGCTTTAAAATGGGAAAGATTTTTTAGCTATTGAAATTAATGTGATGTGTTTTATGTCAAATTTTAAATCAGCAACACTTAATTTACAATTACTATCAATTCTAATTAAATCAAAGAGCTGAAAGCTCTGAAGAAAAATGACGCCACTGTCTCTAATATTGGGATAGTTTTTATGCAAGTCTTGATTTTCACATACCGTAATTAGTTTAACAATGCAACATGTCTCGTAAGCATATAATTGATATTGGTATATGTGTGTGTGTGAAGTGAAGGTGCCAACTGGCTGGGTTTTTTTTTAAGACAAATGAATAGGTCAAGACTACCTGAATTGTACAAATAAATACCGTAGAAAGGCTTCTATATTTCTCACTGGTACATAGGCTGAATCCGGGTCCGTTCGCGCCCATTCACGTTTGCGCCAACTCATGTTCGCCCCCTTTCACTTTCACACCCTACATGTTCGTAACTAATCTTAATTGGTTTTGTGTTTAATAACTCTGTAAGCAAGTGTTTTCTTATAAGTATAATTGTTGTCATTGTCTCAAAATAAAGTGAGACAGCATTTTTTTTTTTGTGTTGAATAAATCTTAATCATGTTTTGGATAGCGTATTGTTAAAGATAATAATAATCCTTTCTAAATAAAGTGGTATTTTGTCAACGTTTTATTTAGCGTTGAATAACTCTTAATCATGTTTTGGTCAGTGTATTGCTATACTTTGTTTCATTGACCTCTTTCATAATGAAGTGAGATTCTGACTAATTTTTTTTCTGTGTGTTTAATTTTATCATGTTTTGGTTATAATAGTGGATTGCTATATTTTGGTTCCTATATTTTATTGTTTCAGATCAAAGGGCTTAAAAACAATTATCTTTTGTGTTTTCCTTTAAAATCTTCAATGTTTTACTCATACCAAGCTATAAATACATTCAGTATTTACACCAAAGCAATTTAAAACAACAATCATGATTTTCCAATTATTCAACTTGAATTTGAATTAAAATTGGGCGCGAATGAGTAGAGTGCGAACGGACCTTGGGTGTGAACGTGCGAGGTGCGAAAGTGTATTGGGCGCAAACAGACCTGATACCACATAGTCTGAACCCCCTTCTCCCACAAAATATGAAGTAAATTAAAAACAAATTGTTCAGAGAACAATTGAAGTCTTTCCACTAGAAAAGATCTATTTTTATATTGAAATATGAAAAATCAGTTTAAAATGTTAGTTTCTTATGGCTTTATGACGTCCTATTAACCTATGACCTTGACCTCAATTTCAAGGTCACAAACCATGGACCTTGAATCAAAATATCCTAGGTCTTTAATATGTTTGGTTAATGAGTACTACCACTTGACGCGTAATTTTAAATGTAAGATGGACAAAAACTCCCTTTTATTGTATGCGCAGCCTTTCAACCAAAATATACAAGGAAGGACATGTAAAATTATTTGTCAAAATGTCATACGGTATTTGAAAAGAAGTGAAAATAAGCCAAAATCAAAATTTATAATATGACCTTGACCTTTGACATTGACCTCATTTTCATTTTAAGTACCAATGACCTCATGAAGACCCTAGGTCTCTATCAGTTATGGTTTACCAGTTGAAAATGCATATCGCTTGAATCAAATGAAAAAGGGGGAATAACTCTCATATGGAGTCCCCATAGAGCTATGGTTCAAACGAATATTCTTATCCTTAATATGTAACGAGCAATTTGGTAAAATAAAATCTTTTACGGTTACGAAGGAGAGGTGGCCACAAGAAAAACAGTGTTTGGGGAGATAACTCTTACAACGTAATGTATTTTGTTATAACTACATTTGATATATGTTTCATTATAATACTTTATTCTGATTGGCTAACTGCACATCACATGTTATTCCTCAAGCAATTGCATCACTCAATAAAACTTTTCATTCATGATAACACGTGGTCCCACAATAAAGTGCACAGATGAATTGAATAAAAAAGTTATAAAATTCGTGTTTTCATGATCCTAGCTAAAAAAAGTAATTATAAGTATTGAATGTTTCTTTTTGTAACCTCATAGGGTTGCAAAAGCATTGACCGTTTGCACATTTTTAGAATGAAGCGCTTACGCTTACGCGCTTCATACAAAAAGTACTTCGGTCAACGCTTTTACACCTCAATGAATTTACAAAAAAAAAGCATTCAATACTTAATGCAGTTGTAAATTTTTAAAGCAAAAAGAGTTAATACTAACTTTCACTTTTTTGGATGTTCATGTACATTTTGTATGTATTTATTTTTCTCAACTACATGAATTTTTTGGTGTATTTTTAATGATATATATGAGTAGTCAAAATAATTATTACGTCTGGCAAGGCTTTTTAAATTTTATTCTGGGACACCTTCCTATGACCACAAGGCTATGTTAATTTTTTTCTGGGACGCCTTCTTAGGAAGCCTTCCTACGAACGTCTTAGGAAGGCGTCCCAGAAAAAAATAAAATAGCCTTGTCAGACGTCATTATTATTTGGACTAATACATGAGATATTGGATATTTTTATGCATTATTTAACCAGTTGAGTCTTTTACAGGATTGTTGTTTTAATGCTGTTTAAACATTACTGAAAAAAAACCACCTTAAATTTGCTAATTATTTGGCATGAAAGTTTGATTTATTGAAAGGGACTCATAGTTTTCCATTTAATTTTAATAATTGACTAATGGTTAAAACAATAGCTTCGTTGTTTACTTTTATACACAACAACATATTCACTTTGGTTTCGTTGTTTACCTAATATTCACTATGTACTTGGTAACAGTTATTAATTAATTGAATAGAAAATATTATAATAAATATTATTGGAAGCCGAATTGACGTCAAATAGGTGCCGATTTGACTAGATGCCAATTTAACCAGGTGCCGACTTGACTTGTACGTTTCAATTCCTCTGCGATCGTTTGCGGTATTTTCTTGAGAAAACCTATTTTCCATCATCAAAGAGAAGAAGAAACTGCTTGAAATGATTCCCGAACGCTTCGTGATTGTTAAAATAAGTTTAATTCACTCAAAAAACAATTTTAAAACTTGCGATGTTTAATTCTGTATTCTGTTTAAACAGGAAGTTTCAAAAGCACGTGTAAAAGAAGAAATTAACCGGTGAGAGTGGAAATCCGTACATAACATATATCACTATAGTACGACTTTTAAAGCAAAACAGTTTCATCCTTTTGTAAAACAGTCTTTAATATACCTATCACATTAATGTTTGAAGGGTCTTAAGCTTATTCAAACCATATAAGTCGGTATGAAACACCAAAACGGAATGATAATAACCGATTACGTTTTGTAGTTTACAAAATTCTGGACTGGTTCCTGTCAAACTACAACACTTTGTTCGACTGTAGTGGAATACAAACAGAAACCAGTTAGTTTGTAAACTGGTTCCTGGCTGATTACTACACAATGCTCATGCATAATGATAAGGAACACAAGCACATTCCAGTTTGTATTGAAATTAGTAAATACGAAACCAAGCGCGGTAGGCAGAGAAATCAGGTCGGCAGTTATGGAACAATGACTGCGTCATTTTCCAAAAATGCCGCATTCGAATCGAAATTTTAATAAAAGAAACTGATTTAAGACCAAATTTGTCATAAAATTCTAAGCTATTGTTACAGTAAAACATAGTTTCAGGTACAATTTTAATGAGCAAATACTAACATGTGACTCATCCTGGTGCGTTATCTTCCATGAAATCCCTCGTTGGAGTGGAACATATATGGGTATCTGTAACAAAAGGAAATTATAAATTAGTATCAGCTTTAAAATGGGGAATATTTTTTGGCTATTGAAATTAATGTGATGTGTTTTATGTCAAATTTTAAATCAGCGACACTTAATTTACAATTACTATCAATTCTTATTTAAAAATGCAACATTCAATCGAAATTTTAATAAAAGAAATTGATTTAAGACCAAATTTGTCATAAAATTCTAAGCTATTGTTACAGTAAAACATAGTTTCGAGTACAATTTTAATGAGCAAATACTAACATGTGACTCATCCTGGTGCGTTATCTTCCATGAAATCCCTCTCGTTGGAGTGGAACATATATGGGTATCTGTAACAAAAGGAAATTATAAATTAGTATCAGCTTTAAAATGGGGAATATTTTTTGGCTATTGAAATTAATGTGATGTGTTTTATGTCAAATTTTAAATCAGCGACACTTAATTTACAATTACTATCAATTCTAATTAAAATATGCCGCATTCGAATCGAAATTTTAATAAAAGAAATTGATTTAAGCCCAAATTTGTCATAAAATTCTAAGCTATTGTTACAGTAAAACATAGTTTCAAGTACAATTTTAATGAGCAAATACTAACATGTGACTCTTCCTGGTGCGTTATCTTCCATGAAATCCCTCGGAGTGGAACATATATGGGTATCTGTAACAAAAGAAAATTATAAATTAGTATCAGCTTTAAAATGGGGAATATTTTTTGGCTATTGAAATTAATGTGATGTGTTTTATGTCAAATTTTAAATCAGCGACACTTAATTTACAATTACTATCAATTCTAATTAAAAAATGCCGCATTCGAATCGAAATTTTAATAAAAGAAATTGATTTAAGACCAAATTTGTCATAAAATTCTAAGCTATTGTTACAGTAAAACATAGTTTCAAGTACAATTTTAATGAGCAAATACTAACATGTGACTCATCCTGGTGCGTTATCTTCCATGAAATCCCTCTCGTTGGAGTGGAACATATATGGGTATCTGTAACAAAAGGAAATTATAAATTAGTATCAGCTTTAAAATGGGGAATATTTTTTGGCTATTGAAATTAATGTGATGTGTTTTATGTCAAATTTTAAATCAGCGACACTTAATTTACAATTACTATCAATTCTAATTAAAATATGCCGCATTCGAATCGAAATTTTAATAAAAGAAATTGATTTAAGACCAAATTTGTCATAAAATTCTAAGCTATTGTTACAGTAAAACATAGTTTCAAGTACAATTTTAATGAGCAAATACTAACATGTGACTCATCCTGGTGCGTTATCTTCCATGAAATCCCTCTCGTTGGAGTGGAACATATATGGGTATCTGTAACAAAAGGAAATTATAAATTAGTATCAGCTTTAAAATGGGAAAGATTTTTTGGCTATTGAAATTAATGTGATGTGTTTTATGTCAAATTTTAAATCAGCAACACTTAATTTACAATTACTATCAATTCTAATTTAAAAATGCCGCATTCGAATCGAAATTTTAATAAAAGAAATTGATTTAAGACCAAATTTGTCATAAAATTCTAAGCTATTGTTACAGTAAAACATAGTTTCAAGTACAATTTTAATGAGCAAAAACTAACATGTGACTCATCCTGGTGTGTTATCTTCCATGAAATCCCTCTCTTTGGAGTGGAACATATATGGGTATCTGTAACAAAAGGAAATTATAAATTAGTATCAGCTTTAAACTAGAAAAATACCTATTTTTACCCCTTTTGGGCCCCTTGTTTCTAAACTATTGAGACAAAAACTCCCAAAATCAATTCCTGTACTGGTTATAAACCTTATGTTAAAATTCTATTGATTTCTATTTACTTATTCATAAGTTATTATGCAGAAACCATCTGTCTTTGGACAACGCTGACAACGAAGTGATATCAATATACAACCAATTTTTTTTAAATTTTGGCAATCATTTAAAAAGGAGTGGTCATAATAGCTGTATCATAAGCATTTTAACCAATTCTCCATATTTGTAATTAAGACAATAGAAGAAATTGATTCAACTGAAAAAACAAAACTTACTTTTAAATCTCTGAAATTTTCTTTATGGTACAAGTTTTTATCATTAAACAAGAATGTGTCCAAAGTACACGGATGCCCCACTCGCACTATCCTCTACCATGTTCCATGGACCGTGAAACTGGGTAATAATCTAATTTGGCATTAAAATTAGAAAGATTATACTATAGGGAACATATGTATTAAGTTTCAAGTTGATTGGATTTCAATTTTATCAAAAACTACCTTGACCAAAAACTTTAACCTGAAACTCCCACTTTCATTTTCTATGTTTAGTGGACCGTGAAATTGGGGTCAAAAGTCTAATTTGGCTTTAGAATTAAAAAGATCATATCATAAGCAACAAGTTTACTAAGTTTCAAGTTGATTGGACTTCAGCTTCATCAAAAACTACCTTGACCAAAAACTTTAACCTGAACGGACGGACGAACGGATGGACGGACGGAGGAACGGAGCCACAGACCAGAAAACATAATGCCCCTCTACTATCGTAGGTGGGGCATAAAAAATCTTTTTTTTTAAGGTAGTCGCTGAACCATGAAAATGAGATCAAGGACATAAGACAATGTGACCAATGGAAACTTCGCAACATGAGGCATCTATATACAAAGTATGAAGCATACAGGTCTTCCACCTTCTAATATATAAAGCTAACACCGCCACCAGATCAATATCCCTGTCAAATTTTCTGCTACAAAAGTTGCAGGCTCGACAAAAATGATCCATTTTGTTTACAAACATGAACATAGTTTTAAGGAAATACGTACATTATGACTTTGCTATCTGCCATGAATGTGTCTTCTTCCGTCAAGGAGGGCAACATAAATTAAAGAAATTTAACAAAAGCTCTTAATTTATACCAGCTTTAAAGAGAAGCTATTTGCTGTTACAATTTTTCAGAATTTTTTATCAGTGAAAATACAGCCAATTATGAAAATCTATTTTGGTGCACCAGCCATTAGCCTTGCTATCAAATTTCACAAATTGGTAAATATTAAAATTAAATTTTCTAAACACTTAAAATTGACAAACTCATTTATACTCTGGAGAAACTATAATAAGTCTTGGGTCAAAGTCAATCCAATGTTTTAATGCATGAACATTTATCAATGCAACTATCAAAAACATGATTTCATCATAACACATCAATATAGAAGTCAATAATGACTATGTTTTTTTAAGGAGCTAGTTCCAGTGGTCACTAGTCCCATTCAACTTGGATATTATGTCTAAAGTCTTTAGTCTAGGTGCAGTGTTTGTCTTCAGTCCAAGTGCAGTGTTTGTCTTCAGTCCAGGTGCAGTGTTTGTCTTCAGTCCAGGTGCAGTGTTTGTCTTCAGTCCAGGTGCAGTGTTTGTGCAATACATAGGATCTACAGAGTACAGATGAGTAAAATTATTTTTAATCAAAATTTTCTTCACAAATTTGTAATATATATGGTGTATGACTTAGAATACACTTAGAAGTTTAGTGTGCTTATAGGGATTCATGCGGTTACAACTTATTGTTAAAAGAAATGGCATCCAACATCATAACCAGTTTTTGGAAAAATGAAAAGTTATCTGTAATTGATGTAAGCACGACTATGGCTAATGTTATATTGGAAAAGTTTTTGATTTCTTTAAGTTATGTTATCATTTTAAAGAAATGCTGAAAAAAATGTTTATCAAAATTATATACCAAGAAACAAGATTAAGAAAAGGCATACACATAAATTAGCTCATTTAAATACATATCTTAAATACCGAAATAAGTATAATTAAAAACAATCTTAACTAGTTTTAAATGCTTTAAAATGGACCTCCTCTCAATGTGATTAGAGTTATCTCCCTTGGCATACTTCATGAAAACAACTACCAGTCACTTTTCAATAACTTTTTTCAGTTCATGGTGATTAAGAACTTGAAATACTGAAGGATTTTTCTTCAGTTAATACTAATATTTAAGTATCTTGTGATATGAATGATGCAACAAAAAACTAATCACCATGTATATGTTAATACTAATATTCTTAATGACCACACTTTTTGTTATACATTACCTTTACATTACTTTCTCTAAACCTTAGGTTGTTCAAATTTTCTGCTTTAGTTATTAGATTTCTGTAAAATATCAAATTTGCATATATATAAATGTTGGAAAATAAAATTGAGAAAGGAAACGGGGAATGTGTCAAAGAGACAACAACCCGACCATAGAAAAAACAACAGCAGAAGGTCACCAACAGGTCTTCAATGTAGCGAGAAATTCCCGCACCCGGAGACCTCCTTCAGCTAGCCCCTAAACATATATATACTAGTTCAATGATAATGAACGCCATACTTAACTCCAAATTATACACAAGAAACTAAAATTAAAATAATTCAAGACTAACAAAAGCCAGAGGCTCCTGACTTGGGACAGGCGCGAAAATGCTGCAGGGTTAAACATGTTTATGAGATCTCAACCCTCCTCCTATACCTCTAGCCAATGTAGAAAAGTAAACGCATAACAATACGCACATTAAAATTCAGTTCAAGAGAAGTCCAAATAGAAAGTAAGCTTACTCCTAATTTTAACCATGATTTTGTTTACTTAAGCGATAAATTTAGATATTATCCAGCTAAACTTAACAAATGCAAGTGCAACCTCAACAGAAGGGCAAGGCCAAATAATGAGATGTGCCTAGGTAATACAACTGCAGTGTTCTCCCCAGGATTTTTGGATATAGCGCTGTGGTAAGCGCGTAATTTTCGACAATTCTTAGGTACTTTGTTGCGGTGCACGGTTTGTTTGTAATTAATTTGTTATGTGTTTTTCTTATATTATGCTATTGATGTTTTCTCTTGTAATCAGGTCCTCATCATGCTCTTGGAAGTTACCCCTTTGTTTGCTAATGTTATTGTCTGGATATAGAAGAAGTCTTTATTTCTCCATTGCAAATTCATATAATCCTCATACTATCTGTGTATCAAAAAAAAAACCAAGGAGAAGTCTTTTTCCGTGATTGGTCTATAGTACCAGACTGCCTATGTGAAGATTTCTTAGCAATATAACAGGTGATGTTGCAGAACATGTAAGACCAACAATAAAGTCATTGTCAGCTTCTGAGTTTGGTTTTATATCCCACTGTACAGTGTACAGTTAACCTTACAACGTTTGACAGGAATTGATATTTTAATGAAGCATAATGATTTCTCATTTTCCTGAACTTAACGTTTTATAATATTCAAATGGCTTCATCCAAGCTGGACATGGAGAAAGTGAATTTCTCATGTCGTATCAGCTTGGGGTTTGTTTTTCTAATCATATCCTCTCAATTATTTTCGAATGGTAAAATTCACTACTGCTGACTAAACAATTATTAGATGGAATAGGTGATAATTAATACTTCAAAGACTTGCTCAATTTCGGGGTTCGTTTGGATAGTAAGCCCGGCAAATTGTAACAATTTTACCCCTGTGTTCGATCGTTTTTAAGATCATTGATTGTTTAAAGTTCGTAAAACAAGTTTGTGAGTGTCGGGAAATGCAGTCAATTTATTTCATCTCATTTCATTCATATATGCCTCTATATATTCTTTAAATTAAAAAAAATTGATGTCAATGTTGAAATCTTTGGTTATTTTGATCTTTCAAAGTCAACATTTTATAAAATTTATTAGACTGGTCCTGCGGAGTTACTTAATACAACGGAAATAATTCATTCAGAAATAGTTAACCAGTCGATCACGCAATCAGGATAAGATATTCAATGATTTTCTGAGTGAACTAACAATTGAAATCAATGTACAAATGTCAAGATTTATTCTAAAATGCAAACAAAGTTGAGCATGGGAGAACATAGGTCTATTATGTTCACTGTAAAAGTGAAAACTTCCTCACTGAGCTTTCAAACAGTAGGTGTTTCAGGCCCGTAGCCAGGAATTTCCAAGGAGGGGTTCGATGGACTCACAAACTCGACTTTAACAGTCACAATTAGAACAGAACATTGACTTTAACAGTGCTTATTTGTTTTCAAGGGGGGGGTTCGTCCAAACCCCCCAAACCCCCGGAACCCCCTGGCTACGGTATGTGTTATCTGGAATAGTTATATATATTCATATTGGGATGGACTTCAACACAGAGCCTTGGCTCACCCAAACAAAAAGCTATAAAGGGCCCCAAAATTACTCGTGTAAAACCATTCAAACGGGAAAACCAATGGTCTAATCTATATAAAAAACGAGAAACGAGAAAAATGTATAAATTACAAAAACAAACAACCCCGGCGAGAAGAAATTCATGACTTCATGAACTATCATGAATGGTTCGTGAATGTTCATGAATGGTACATGAAAATTCATAAATAATTCATAAATGAAGGTTCATGAATTTAATTCATGAACTGTTCATTAAAAGTATTTTATGAATGTTCATGAAGTTTTGATGAATCACTAGCTGCTCATAAAAATTCATGAAATGTTCATTAAAAGTATTTATGAATGTTCATGAAGTTTTGATGAATCACTAGATGTTCATAAAAATTCATGAAATGTTCATTAAAAGTATTTTATGAATGTTCATGAAGTTTTGATGAATCAGTAGCTGCTCATAAAAATTCATGAAATGTTCATTAAAAGTATTTTATGAATGTTCATGAAGTTTTGATGAATCACGAGCTGATCATTGAAATTCTTGAAATGTTCATCTGTCATATGCATGTGTTATGAATAATAGATGATTTAGTAACTGTCAGGTAACACTGCGTGTGGGACTGTCACTGCTGTTACTGGTTTGCTGCAAGAAGGTTTTTTTTACTCTTCCTTTCCCTAAACTGCTAAAGATGTAAATTCTGATTTTCTCCAAGTTCACATATGTGCCTTTCTATTAATTGTCGTCCGGCATATAAATAACTTAGAAAAATATCAGATCAATGATAGATAGGCCCAACGACAGACGTTTCTCAACGTATGTACAATGTAAACAAACCTTGACCTCGTGGTTTTAATCGTACTGAACAGTTCGGCCCTAAAAATACCTTCCAAGTGAGTCCACTTGTTTATTCACATGCACCATGTGCCGTTTAAACTAAAGATTTTTTTTTTATTATACTTAATAAAACTGCATATTAATAAATATTTGTTTGCGACACCCTTGATTTATTTTCATACTTCCGTTACGGCACAGATCAACTTCTGGCCGATATTATCTGGGGCGAGATTGTCACAGTCTCAACGTCAGCGTAAGTGCACTCTTGGGTAATACGTCACCAAAATGTGCGTCTTAATTGGCGGAATCTCAGTACATACATACATACAATGGAGATTACGCTGATGGAAACACGGAAAAGACATTTCCAGTCAGAAAGATTTCAGATAAGTGCATTACAAATTTAATTTAACATGACAGACATGTGTATATTATTATAAAATATAATTTGTTGAGGAAATATAATTTTTTTATGGTTTCTTTGAGCAAAGCAACATCAGAAAGTCTGAAAGCATATTTGAAAATTTATTTTTAATTATATAAACAAAATGAATAATTGTTTCCACATATGATTATTGGTAGTTACCTAAAATTTATAGTTTTTGAATTGTTTGAATTGTTCTTTTGTGAAAATAATAAGTAGCCAGTTTTTTTAATCTTCAGGGGATAAAAAGGGGGAGGGTTTTGAAATGAATTTGATTCATTAACAGCTTCAGATGTAGTGTATAAACAGGCAACAACATTTCAATTGAATTTTATTGCTTTAAAACATCTAGAACAATTGATTCTTTGTGGATTTTTTTTATACTTTTAGGGGATTGAATGATTAAATATCAAACTGGAGCTGCCAGTTTTGATAGTAAAACAGATTCTGTGGAGATTTTAGTTACATTTATTCAGCGATTCTACTTGGAAGAACAGAGACAACAAAATATTACAGAAAGAAGCAGAAACTTTACATGTATCCTTTTATATTATTATATCTGATGCATAGTTACTTTAGTTTTAATATTCACTGTGGGTACAGGTGCAGATCCAGCCATTTTAAAAAAGGTTGGGGGTTCAAACTATGTACTATAAACCCTTTCATATGCATTGATCTTGCTAAAAAAGGGTGGGTTCCAATCCCCCCCAGAATCCTCTCCTTGACAGTAATTTACCCCTGTGAGATGATAATGAATAATTCATGAATATGCATGAACATTTCATGAACTGTTCATGAACAGATTTCATGAACAGTTCATCATATCTTCATGAACATTTGATGAGCAATTCATGAACTGAAAATCGACAGTAATGTTCATGAACTTTAATGTTCATGAACAATTCATGAACAAGAAAGGTTCATGAACATTTAAATGTTCATGAACAACAATGATCATGAACCCTTTCTTGTTCATGAATTGTTCATGAACATTAAAGTTCATGAACATTACTGTCGATTTTCAGTTCATGAATTGTTCATCAAATGTTCATGAAGATATGATGAACTGTTCATGAAATCTGTTCATGAACAGTTCATGAAATGTTCATGCATATTCATGAATTATTCATTATCATCTCACAGGGGAACAACTACTGTACATCAGATTCCTGACAGGTGCAAACATTTGCAGCGGGATTAAACGTTTTAATGGTACCAAACCTACTCCCTTTTTCTGAAACCATAGCATAACATCATAACATAGAAAACCACACGATAAAATATGAAAGGCTTAACTCAATCAAAAAACATAAATTAACACACTATGAACAAATAAATTTGATCTGCGATACCTGAATGCAAATGCACAGTTACCAAAATGTTAGGGACAGGGACAAACATTCAAGGCCAAAAATCAATATAACAGTATTCTTTAAATTTCAGTTGACCTCCCTTACACTGCTTTTAAATTGTCTAAATTGTCATTTAACCTGAAAAACCCTTGTTTCCCCTTTATTTGCCCCTCATTTATTGAAACCACTCTTGAAGCAAGAACTCCAAAACTCTATTCCAGCCTTTCCTTTGGAGTAAGAAACCTTGTAGTATAATTTCAGAGAGATCCATACACTAAAACACAAGTTATTGTCTGTAAACTAGAAAATGCTTCTTTTTGGCCCCTTATTCCTTAATGTTCAGGGATATTAACCCCAACCGGACACTAAGCCTTAATTCCCTTCACTATATGGAACCTTGTACGTACGGTACAATGTCAGAGAGATCCATACAGTTAAACATTATTAATTGTCCCGAAACTTTAAAATGAGACATCTCTCAATCCAAGTCACAATTTGTAAAAGAAAAACCATTAAATACAATGTGCCCTGGCTCACACCTAACAATAAGCTAAAAAGAGCCCCAAAAATCTTTCAAAAGGGAAAACCAATGCAACAGTCTAATCTATAAAAACAAGAGGCTCTCAAGAGCCTGAATCCCTCACCTGTTTTTCATAAATTTTTAAATGTTAGCAAAATTGATGAACAAATTGTGAAAAATTGTCTTTAAAGGGTAATAACTCCTTAGGGGTCAATTGACAATTTTGGTCATATTTTCTTTTTTGTAGATCTTACTTTGCTGAACATTATTGCTGTTTACAGGTTATATAAAACAAAAAAACTTCAAAATTTTCTTATAACTAACAATTCAGTGGCAGCAACCCAAAAGTGAGTTTTGATTAGTCTGAAAATTTCAGGTCTGATAGATCTTGACCAATTGAACAATTTTACTCCATGTCAGATTACTCTAAAAAGTTTAGTTTTTGAGATTTAAGCGAAAAACTGCATTTGACCCCTATGTTTTATTTTTAGCCATGGCAGCCATGTTTGGGGATGGATCAATATTTCAGATACAATTTATATACAAGATACCCTAAGGAACATTAAGTAAAAGTTTGAAGGTATTTGGCCCAGAGGTTTCAGAGAAGATTTTTTAAATAGTTTACCACAACAGATGACGACCGACACCAAGTGATGGCATAAGCTCACATGAGACCTTTCGCAGCAGTGAGCTAAAAATGAAAGAAATGAGAAATAATATTATTTGTGTTTTTCTCAATTCATTAGTTTTTAATAAAATGGTCACTAGTTTGAACCGAGAGCAATGACCAAATACTACCGAACAGATACCATACAGATACAGATATACTTCTAAGCCACTTAAACTTTGTTTTTAAAATAACAGTTCGTACATTGCAAATTAATATTGTTGGTTTTCTTTATTTCTAAGTGCAATAATAATTTACCGGATATGAAATACTGGTCTAACAATATATAATATTTACCACACACTCTATTGAGAAATGCATTTATACATTCATGAGTGAATCATTGATTGAGTAAAGATCAGTGGCAAATATTTCTATGTACATCCAGTCTATTCAGGAATTATGATGCTTTCCGTCTTGATAAGGGGTAAATAAAGCTACAAAAAGTTTTCTTTATAACATTGAAGCAACATATCAAGTTTAGCTAATTAATTCTGTACAGAACTTTATTAAATGTTTTTGATATTAATTTTACTCAAAAACATTTCTTCTTTAGATATAGATGGCTAAGTTTTTTGTACAGTTAACTCAGACAAAGCCTATACATTGACAATCAACTGCATGTAAACATAACATGATTCAACTACATACAGTAAACCTCGAGTTTTATAAATGAGAACGTAAAGGAGTAAGTTCGGTAAGTGCCATATTTGGCCCCAATTATAAAGTTCATGGTTACAAGACAATAATTGTTTTAAGTTGCCTTAAAGACATGTGAAAAAGTTAAACAGAGCTGTTTTTGTCAAAGTTTAATTCTAACACAACGATTTTTACATTCCAAAACGGTCAAGTTAAGGGTTTTTGGTGAAATTTGACAAAATCAGCGGGATTTCAACCAAATAAAGGACCAGGAAACATAGAGCGCAGGCGTCGACAAGCTTAAAATTCAAATAAGACATATAAAATGTCTTCACAAACATTATTTTAAAAGATCTTTGTTGTCAACGTATGCGCTCTATGTTTCCTGTCAAATAATCTTTGGAAATTTACCCATTTTCATTGATTTTTTCGTGAAAAATCAATATGAGTACAACTTGTGACGTCATAATGAAACGCAGAAACGTAAAATTTTAAACAAAATGGCTTATATCCTATCTAGTCAATGTATTGGCTATAATTTATCGTGATATTGGTCAATAAATCCGAATTTGAAATTTACGCTAAAAAAGTGGGCCATTTTAGGACCTTATCGAACATACTCCTTTCACAGTTCAGTTTATGTGTGGATTACACTAACACAATAGTTTATGTGTGGATTACTCTAACACAATAGTTTATACAATCATAATTTCTAAATACATTATTTACAAGCAGTGTAAGGGAGGTACAATGTAATCACAGTATTCTTTAAATGGATTGGATTAACTCCCTTGCACTGCTTTTAAATTGTCTAAATTGTCCTTTATTACAACTGTCACATAAGCTTAACATTGACCAAGAAAACTCAATATTAATATTTCCAGACAGTCAGGATTCTACTTCGTCAAAATTATCTCCCCATTACGCCAGTTCATTTTCACAATCGTAGAAATGGAAGCCATTGTAGGGATGACGCACTACCAATTTTGCTCTTGGAAACCGATAAATTTATCCACACTGCACTATTACGATCCTTATATGTCAGTTGTATTTGAATAGACAAATGTATCAACTAGCTAATGAGCATCAGTTAATGATCTTGTCTGCATTGATTCAACTTAAAACTATTGTCTGATCGGTTGTCAGGTGGATTTTTCGAAAATTCATAAACATTTAAAAAATTCTAATTAAATATTTCGTGGAAGGGCAGACTAGATTTTTTTTAGTATTTGAAGACTATTAACCCTAGTCATCACACACAAACAATTATAATTTTTCGAAGATATGCATTTTCATCATCCAACTTGAAAGACTGTCGTCAAGTACTTTTAGTAAAAAAATAGCTATTCGAACACACCTACTCTGTTTTTGTGATTCATAATAGATAAGTATTTCACTTGACCCATATATTTCATCTTTTAGTATTGTGATTTTTTATGTTATAAAGTCAACCTGTATCTTTGATATATAAAAATGATAGAATCTGAAGCAAGACAATGTATAAAATATTCTTGCTTTGTACGATATCAAGACAAAATATTCAACTCAAACAAGCCCTAACATAAAAAGGTGCACTCGATTTCTCTTTTCGATACAATTGTTACCTATTTTTTTGGAATTTTTTCTCGAGTCACATAATGGAAGGGCAGACACGAAAATTACTGAACTAATAGATTGAAATGTTTTCCGTCCGTGGTAATTTTTAAAAAAAAATCGGAGGTTATGCATTTTCTACATCCAACTTGAAACATACCCATGTCGTCGACTGGATATCTAATTGTTCTGCTTAACTATGTACTAAATAAATTGAAAACTTATGCAAATGGTGTTTTTAAAATTAAACACTTCGCAATTGAGAAGAAAATTGTAATTTTGTTTGTTTCTATTAACTTTTAAATTTTTTGTCACTATAGTAAACATTACATTAAACATTTATCGCCTTCTCTAACAAAGAGCTTCAATTCTTTTGTTCTATTTCAACCAGGTTTCCGACTGCAGACAGACATGTACAGCTAACAATTCTTCCATTCAACAAATATAGTTGACATATTGCTTATAAATAAGAAAAACAAACCAAAACAAAAACTTCACACTGAGCAATGAACCATGAAAATGAGGTCAAGGTCAAATAAAACCTGCGCGATTGACATATATATATAAAGATTATAAAGTACATGTATTTCTATACACCAAATATTGTTGACCTATTGCATAGTATTAAACAAGAATGTGTCCATAGTAAATGGATGCCCCATCCCTCTATAATTTTCTCAGTTCAGTGGACTGTGGAAATGGGATAAAATCTCTAATTTGGCATTTAAATTAAAAAGATCATATCATAGGGAACATGTGTACTAAGTTTCAAGTTGATTGGACTTCAAACAACATCGACCAAAAACTTTAACCTGAATTGGGACGAACAGACACAGGGACAGTTGGACGGATTCACAGACCTGAAAACATAATGCCAATAAACACGATAAATAGGGCATAAAAACACCAAAACCCAAAAACTTAATTTTGATCACTGAAACATGAAAATTAGGTCAAGGTCAAATGACACCTGCCAGCTAGACATGTACACCTTACAATCATTCCATACATCAAATGTAGTAGACCTATTGCATACAGTATAAGAAAAATAGACCAAATCACAAAAACTTAACTTTGACCACTGAACGATGAAAATAGGGGCAAGGTCAGATGACACCCACCAGTTGGACATGTACACCTTACAATCATTCCATACACCAAATATAGTATTCTGTCATATTTGTCATATATGTATATATATGTATTATGCTAAAGCAATGTTGTTGCTAATGCAATAAAGATTCATTCATGCATTCAGTAGACCTGTTGCATACAGTATAAGAAAAAAAAAGACCAAATCACAAAAACTTAACTTTGACCACTGAACGATGAAAATGAGGTCAAGGTCTGATGACACCCACCAGTTGGACATTTACACCTTACAGTCCTTCCATACACCGAATATACTTTAATTACTAATTTACTAGACCTATTGCTTGTAGTATCTCAGATATGGACTTGACCTCCAAAACTTAACCTTATTCAATGATCCATATAATGAGGTCAAGATCAAGTGAAAACTGTCTGATGGCAAGAGGACCTTGCAAGGAATGCACATACCAAATATAGTTATCCTAGTATTACTTATAATAAGAGAGCGCTAGAATTTAACATTACAAGAAATCCTAAAATTTTTTCAAGTAGTCACTGAATCATGTAAATGAGGTCAAGGACATTGGACATGTGACTGACAGAAACTTCATAACATGAGGCATCTATATACAAAGTATAAAGCATCCAGGTCTTCCACCTTCTAAAACGTACAGCTTTCAAGAAGTTAACTAATGTCTCTGCTGTTGCTGCTTAATCACGATCCATATGTCAAGCTTTCTGCAAAAACCCTTGTTTTTTCCCCTTTTTGCTAAATGGTTTGAGCCAAAAAAAAAACATAACCATCCCTTTGTAGTATGGAAACTTTTGGTATAATTTCAGAAATTCATACACCAGTACACTTAAGGCAAAAAAAAATATATGTCTGGTTTATATGCATGGTTACTGGACCTACCCTATTTTTTAGTGCTGATCCTATATTTTGTAAGTCATTTTGTTTTCCTTCGTAAAGTGAAAAATAAACTGAACTCATGTCAAAAGTGAAGATAGTGTTGCCAATAATATAAATCAATAATTGCCTGATGCATCCCAATGTTCACAATCGTTAATATGATAGCTGTATTTAAGGAAATTTGTGACTCGTGTGATGAAATGAACATTAGCCGCCATTATTTTCCCCCAACAAATGTCAAAGGGAAATAAGCCAATCATCAAAAATATGGGTAAACTCGTCCTCTGATCAACTCAAACCATGGCAAGACGAAACCGCATAACTCAAAATCATGTTGTAAAAAAAAAAAAAATGAAAAAATAAAATAGAATGGAAATACCAAACTACCAACCCTATTTTTGTAAAGTATGTAACCTTAAACAGACACATATTTTTGTGGGGCCTTAACACAAGTTTATGTCTGGAAACTGCAAAAAAGCTTATCTGGGCCCCTTGTTTGGCCCCTAATTCCTAAACAGTTGGGACCAAAACCCCCAAAATCAACCCCAACCTTCCTTTTGTGGTTTAATATAAACCTTGTGGTAAAATTTTATTGATTTTTTATTTACTTATTCAAAAGCTATTTACCAGAGAACATCTGTCTTCAGACGACGCTGACGACAATGTGATACCAATATCTGACATTTTTTTTTGAAATTTATGCAGTCATATTAAAATGTGTCCATATTAATAATCAAAGAGCAGATTGCTCTAAAGGGATACAATTGCCATTGTTTTCATTGATACATGTATTAGTATTACTTTCAAAAATAATTCAACTGCACATGAATAATGCTCTTAAAATGTTATTTACATAATCTGAATAGTTATTCAACTTTAAAAATAGCCAATCCTTGATACAAGGAAAGTGTATGAACAATCTGTTTTATTTTTGTTCTATCAATTTCAAGTTTACTTTCCACAGCAGTCACTGAGAATGAGAGAAGGTATTTCACTTCGTACCCCTATTTTCCTACATGAATTCTAGGTGGAACCCCATTCCTAACTCTTTCAATATTTAATTTCCTATGGGTCAGTGAGCATGACTCCTTTCCGTACACATTCCTCTGTTTAAACTGTGATTGGTTTTAATATAATACGATGTTTATTGACAGAACGAGTTAATTTTTCTCAACATATTGTCGTTTAAAAGTTTGACGAAAGTTACTTACGGAAGGGAGACAAATTATATCGATAATATGGAAGACTCCATTTTGGCTAAAGGGGTGTTCTAGTTACACCTTTATGTTGTGGACTACATTAATTTAAATTCAAATGATGCATATAATTATGATTTAAAATTATGCAACAACAATAACCCTCAATAGCAGACATACATAGAAAGGATTCCACGAGTTTCAAATTAATCAATGGAGTAGGGAATCCAGAGCAACCATTCAAACTGATACCCCTTCAAGTCAAGAAAACTATAGGCATGCACATACTTACAACCCTAGACTTGTGATTTGTAGCAAAGACATATATTAAATGTTAATTAAACGACCTCCATTTCTTTATGGAAGTACAATATCAAATATCAGTTTCATAACGGTGACATAAGAAAACTCCAAACTTTCAGTTTTTATATGACAGAAATAGATTTATCGATCGGAATTCAGAGAACTCTCGCATGTTATCAAAACTAGGGAATTCCCTTCGACGTGTTTCTAAATTTATAAAAACCCTAAATATAAATACTGCTTGATTCTGAATTTCCGTGTTGTTAAAAACGCGCATACAATGATAATGTCAAGGGGAATATCGAAACATGAAGATTATGAGAAGGAGATTATAGTTATTTAAATTCAATCCTTTTGTTTTTTATACCATTTAAAGCAAAACAATCACAAGAAACTGAGATGTTCCTTGATGTTGAGTCAATGGTATAAGTCTACAGATTGCTATTAAAAAAACAATCGTATCTGAAAAATGATGCCCCTGGTGCATGCATGCACACACAATCATTATTTGCACTGCATAAAATAATGCTGTCTATTAAGCATTGAAACACCAAACTACAAAAAGGGTACGTATATACAGTGGCGGATCCAGGGGGGTTCCGGGGGTGCACACCCCCCCCTTTATTTTTGCCGATCAATGCATTTGTATCGGGACATATGTTTTGCACCCCCCCTTTGCCCTGGGTGCCCTGGGTTAGCACCCCCCCTTTCGAAAATTCCTGCATCCGCCCCTGTATATATACTCCTTAAGGAGGCTCGCGTTTTTTTTCTTCAGATTTCAGAAAAAAATTAAACATTTATTTTTCATTGCAAATTTTATTAATTACCTTAAGTAATTGTTACTTTTATATCATATGGTGCAAAAATCATTCCAAAAAATCAATTCCTGTTGGCCCCAGGTGACTTTAAAAAATGTAGATATCAATGAAAAAACTCCAAATTATCTCCCTTTGGTGAAAAAAATGCCTTTTTTGGCATTAAAATTGAAATCGCTTTTTAAACTCATCTGTGACCTATATTTTTTAGTGTTATTTTCGAATAAGCTGTATTTAAACTAAATTATTGTAAAATTTAAGCAATTTCTGTAATTTGGTTCTTTTTTTATTTCGATATTACCGCTTTTTCTCCAACTAGTTCAACAGAATACAAGGTCAAAATTGTATGCTTCTTTCGAAGGCAGATTGTGAAAACGTAAATGAACAATAACCCCATTTTTTTATTTCATTTTTCTATTATTAGTATAAGATAAAGTTCATTTATATAAAAATATAGCGAAATCTTATATATAATAAAAACAAGAGGCTGTCACAACGACAGCAAACCGGATTTATTAATATTTATTTGTGTACTGGCAATATCACAAGAACCATTACTGATGAATGGTGAAAGTGAAAAGAGTCAATATCAAATTTGACCTCCATTTTGTCATCAGTATCAACATCTTAAAATTTGAAAAGCTTAGATTGAATGGTTCATGAGTAAATGCAACAACGTGAATGGAAACGCCATTTCACAATCTTTCAAGAACCATATAACTCCTGAACGGTAAAAGTCAAAATCGTCATTATTGAACTTGACCTCTAATTTGCCATCAGTAACAACATATAAAAATTTCAAAAGCTTTGGTTGAATGGTTCATGAGAAAATGCACGGACACGACTGGAAACACCATTTTTCTATCTTTCAAGAACCATAACTCCTGAACGATAAAAGTCAAAATCGTCATTATTTAACTTGACCTCTATTTTGTCATCAGTTACAACATATTAAAATTTGGGAAGCTTTGGTAAAACAGTTCATGCGAAATGCACGGACACGACTGGAAACACCATTTTTCAATCTTTCAAGAACCATAACTCCTGAATGGTAAAAGTCAAAATCGTCATTATTAAACTTGACCTCCATTTTGTCATCAGTAACAACATATTAAAATTTGGGAAGCTTAGGTAGAACAGTTCATGCGTAAATGCAGGGACACGACTGGAAACTCCATTTTTCAATCTTTCAAGAACCATAACTCCTGGACAGTATAAGTCAAAATCGCCATTATTGAAGTTGACCTTCATTTAGTTGTCAGTAACAACATATTAAAATTTTAAAAGCTTTGGTTGAACGGTTCATGAGTTATTGCACGGACAACATTTGATTGCCGCCCGCCGTACATCCCCAAATCAATATTTTGTCACAAAATCTGGTTAAAAATGATTTAGACCCGCGAGCCCCCTTAAGGGAAGTGAAAAACAGACCAAAACACAAGTTAATAGTAACATGGTGAAATGTCTCGCCTCATTTAATACTAACTATTGATTTTATGTTGATAGTCCTATAAATAAATCCTTACAAATATCACATTTACTTAACATGATCCAAGAAAATGAAGTCAAGGTCAAATAAAGCAAACGAGAAATACATGTACACCTTACAATCAATCATTTTATATATATACCGAATATATAGTTGACACACTTCTTATAGTTTCTAAGTAAACTAAATATAGACAAATGAACCATGAAAATGAGGTCAAGGTCAGTTGAACCTTGCCAAACAGACATGTACATGTACACTGAACAATCAATAGATGCATTAAACATAGGTGTCTTATTGCTTAAAGTATCTAAGAAGACAAACTTAACCATATAAACAGACCAGCACACAAAAACTTAACACTGAGCATTATGAGTTCATGGTAAAATAAACGTCACAAATAATTCCATACACCAAATATAATTGACCTATGGCATATAGTATATATCAAAATAGACCATAACTGAGGGGGCGGGGCCAAATAATCTCCATGGCAATAAAATGTGCCAATTCTAATACAACTGCATACCAAATATCTTTGACCTACCACTGAGTGGTTCACCATAAACTAGACCAAATCACAAACTAATACATTGTTGACGCCGTCATTGCTGACCCCCAAAACAGCATACCTATGTCTCACTTTTTGACTCTGTCAAGCAAGACAAAAATGAATGATTTATTGATTGTTGGTTGTTGCTTAACGTATAGTGGCAAATAGTTCATGCATGTTGAATATTTAGAATGAAAAAAGGTCAACAACAAATACAACAGACATTGTCTCAAAAAGAGGCCATCCAGGATGATTGTCATGGTCAGTAACGGATCCAGAGGGAGGGTTCAGGAGTTGGAACCCCCTTCTGTTTGGACAATCAATACATTTGAATGGGGACATTAAGTTGTCCCCCCCCCAAAAAAAAAACCAATCCCTGTATTCTGGGTTGGGACCTATTTTTAAAATTGCGAAATTCCTGTTTTACAGGATAAAACTCAAATTAACCATATTAGACAAAACAATTTACTTTTCTATAGCATAATATTACAAATCGATTCCCACATGCATATCGGTCAACTCGAATCGAAAATCCACAGAGTTCAGTCCAATTCTTTGGTTGAACCAGAAACTTAATACAATAGCATTTAATATATATTGAAAGATGAAATCTTCTCTTCTTATCATTATTATAAAATGTGTAAAACATTTTTTATGAAGTGAATTACAAAAAGT
This sequence comes from Mytilus edulis, assembly GCA_019925275.1. Classification (NCBI taxonomy): domain Eukaryota; kingdom Metazoa; phylum Mollusca; class Bivalvia; order Mytilida; family Mytilidae; genus Mytilus; species Mytilus edulis. Next base: position 28,955,888 of record CM034357.1, read on the forward strand.
TTTCTACGAAACTGAAATTAACATTCCGATACTGTGTAACTTTTAAAACTCGACTATTTATACTGTGTAACAAAATATACTAGGCCATATATTATTTATAAATTTAAAGAAAGAATACAACCTACCTTTTAGACGAAACTTTCAAATCAAATGTGTGAACAGCCAATCAGAGCAACATTTTTATACCAAAATGGATCCTTCCACAAGAGTTGAATAATTAGATCAATAGAAAATTCCCGCCTATAGTAGCCCACAATGCCCGTGGTTCGATGAAGCGTGAAGGAAAGGTCTTGGGGGACTTTCCCGAATAAAGAATAATTAATCATTTTAATTGGCAAAAAAAATTAAAAGATAGAAAAAAAATGGGCAAGCATCATAGAAAAAAGAGAATACTGGATTGGGAAAATGGATTCAGCTAAAATATAAACTAAACGCTAAGAAAATGGAAAATTAATTAAAGAATTGGTAAAATTTGTAAAATTAAATAATTTGATGAAAATATACCGATTACAGAAAATAACATGAATAGCTGCAATTTCACCAAAAAATAATCAGGCAGAAGCAGAAGCAGAATAAAGAATAGGGTAAAATTATACTGATAACAAAAAAGAGCAATGTTCAGCCGGAATACAGCTATCAATTAATTATAGTTATAATGAGCGAATGTTTAAAAAAAGGGTTAAAAAATCATAATGAAGGACCCGGCTTATTTAGTGGCGGGTCAGGAAATTGTGATCAATTGTCATAAGGGGGCCCACTGACTACAAAAGTGGATGCATTTTTCTTGAAAAAAGGCAGCGGGGACTCGAACAAAAAAGCAGGATGTTATGTATGTAAAAAAAAGTGAGGATAAACTGAGACTAGGACAATATTTTCCAGCCTAGCCCCCTCCCAAATACAAATCAAATGATTGCTCCATAGATTAGTATTAGCTAGCATACTGCAATTTCTGATAAAAAAGAATAGTTGAACTTTTTGTAAAGCAAAGAGAGAGAATATATATGTTTTCCGCATCAACACCAAAAAATATCGCCAGAAAGAAGTTCCATAAAGATAAAACATTTAATAGCGTTTGTTTGAGCTTTATATTTCATCACAGGGTTGTCACAAAAGGAACGAATACTTATTGTTCCAATGTAAGAGATAAATTAGTCCTAATAAATGTGTCTGGACGGCGGAATTTTCACAAGTATTAAATGTCTATGGTGAAAGAATTTACTAGTATACTGTTAATTTGAGTCTTATATGTCAGTAATTATGTCCTCGGAACAATTTCCTAGGAATTCATGTCCAGGTCATCAATATTCCTAAGTTAAAACGTCAGGGGCGGATCCTGAACCCCGATGTCTGGGGGAGGGGGGCAACATGAAAAAAAATTATTATGCGAGTGTGAGTAGGTTTTTCTCGGGGTGGGGTGTCAGATCATCGTTTCTATATTTTAATATCTTTTATTTTTTTCCTATTTCACTTTATTCTTTGTTTTCCTTTCAATTGATCTTTATTATATTCGTCCTAAACATGCATCAAATATTTGCCACTGGATGTTAAACAACCAACCAAGAAATCGATACTTTTATCCCCTCTTCATTATCTTATCAATAATGTTTTGCCTCGCTTCCAGACCTACTGTTTTGCACATTTTTTTTTTCTAATATCTGTAAAACACCTTCATATCCTTATTCGTTGACCTATTCACAGCCTCACAGATGTACATAATAATTGAAATAAGAAAAATAAACAAATATAACTGTATGCTTGGGCTTTTAGTGAAATGTATAAGTCCCGGATTCTGTTACAAAGTTGATCTTATGAAATTAAAATAGCATTTTATTAATGATTATACATTAGAAAATTTTAATTCATTTTTCATGGACCGGGGGAAAAAAGGGGAGGGGGAAGGGGGGGGGGAGAAATTGTCGATTTACCTTGAAAATAAGAGGTGAGGAAATACGACAATCTCTTTAAAAACAAATCCCTGTGCCCCTTGTAAATCCGCCACTGAAAACGTTCATGTCTTTTTTTACACTCAGAAAAAGTGAAATTTAAAGATTTTTTTCTTGTTTCGACTTCGTCAAAATGATCTCCAAATTACGGCCACTTCAGTCGTAAAAATGGAAGCCATTATAGGGACAAGACGCTACAAATTTTGCTCTTGGAAACCGACAAATTTATCCACAAAGCGGCTATAACAATCCTTGCATGCAAGTAACGTTGTATTTTAAAAGACATTACTTATATCTACTAATTATTGAGCACTATTTAATTTACTTTTCTGACTTAAGTCAACTTAATTTTTTTTTTATCCAATCGGTTCTCAGATGTTATTTTTGAAAGTTCAAAAACATAAAAAAAAAAATCCAATAAATCGTGGAATGAATGGCAGACTAAACATTTCAGAGGTTGAAGACTTGCAACCCATGAAAACTCATATAAACAATTAAGTTTTTTAAGTCATGCATTTTTTAAGATCCACTTCAAAAGTCTGTCAGTAAAAAATTATTATTCGAACACACCTTCTGTAACTCATTATGACTCATCGGAAAGGTATTTCACTTGACCAACATATTTCATTTTTTAGTACAGTACATTTGTAAAGATATTAAATCAACCTGTAGCCTAAATATATAAAACTAATAGAATTTGGAGCGAGACATTTTTGCTTTATACGTATTCAAGACAAAACTCAAACACGCCCGAACATAAAAGGGTGCATTCGACTTTCCCTTTTAATGAAATTATTGCCCATTTTTAACCAAAAAATGTACCCGAGGGCAGAAATGCAAATTTAAGGATGTATTTCTCTGAAGTTACAGTCAGTCTCGTTGAATCTCTTTCTAAATTGTTTTCTAAACTTGTAATATAAGTGGAAAATATCAATCAACTTATAAAATTTTCATTTGTGGCATTTTTTTTAAACAATCAAAGTACTGAAGTACTGAACATCGGATGACCGCAAGTTCTTGTGGATGGTCCAAAGCACATGTCACAGAAACAAATCACTTCTCTATACCTGAAACTGAGGTCAATGTACAGAGATATATTTGTTCTGGTACAATTAAGTTCGTACGTGGATGATTAATAAATGACAGGAAATTCTACCGCACCGTAATAACTATTGTATTAAAGTGATACAAATCAATACACCCGGAACAGTTATACTAATATAATAATAGTCCCAGAGTGTACATTTGGTTGTTATAATATATTACATTAACATTACGTTTGCATGTATATATATTTTTCATCTGTATGTCACTCTATTTTACAATTCTACTTATAGTGCAGTGCAAGTGCATGATGGACACTCTTCTGTAAAAAACAATCGATGTTTCTACCCCAAAGGTTGGATATTAGAAGGCATTCATACACGGTACGTGTGCTTAGATATTATGAATGTTTTTTTTACTTTTGTATATACATCTAACGACAACACATTTTCATATCAATTTGTGTTTTAATAAAAAAAAATATTTATAGGAGTATCCATTGAAAAAATAAATTTGAAACAAGCGATGAGTAATGTTATTTTGCACCAGATAATGACCGCGGATCTATAATTTTTATGGATCAGTTGAAAACCCCAAAATAATTTGCATAATGGAAATTTTGGCGATAACAATACATCGGAATGACCTCACGGTCATCTCCATGTAAAATAAACCGATCAATTGTATTGAATTTAGCTTAATACTGAACTATTTGAGTATTGATATTTTTATTATATCACTGTGTTCGTGTGTCCGGCTACAAAATATATGCCCTAAAATGTTTGCACCAGAATCAGGCGCGGAGCTAATTTGTGTCAAAACGCTGTGGTGTATGCACATGCATTTTGGAGCTAAAAAAGGAACTAGTATTAATAAATTAAAAGAATTAGTTATGTATGTTAGAGTTTGTTTTTATTGCACTTCTGATGTTCAGTTGTTTTCTTCATATAGTTGCTGTCAACTATATATCGTGTTGTTTGTTGCTGTCAACTATATATCGTGTTGTTTGTTGCTGTCAACTATATATCGTGTTGTTTGTTGCGTGCGTTACTTCTAGAGGGAAATATTTCATGCATATTCAGTAAAACAAAACATTAAGAAGTATCCATATTGATTTGGAAAAAAGGCCAGAGGCTCCTGACTTGGGACAGGCGCAAAATGCGGAGGGGTTAGACATGTCTTTGTGAGATCTCAACCCTCCCGCTATACCTCTAGCCAACGTAGAATAAAGAAACACATAGCAATTTCCTTATTATAAAAAAAATAAGTGGAGCCCTTTTTGAAAAAAGTCGTTGCAAATACATCGAATTCAAGTACCTCCTTTTAAGATAAAAATGCGAAGTGTTTCTCTTTTCCTTTCTACAACAGCAAATTGACTCCTTGTCTGAGGGATAGTCCCTCATTTTGGGGGTTGCTCCCAATAAGAAATGTGTATTTGATGAGAATAAAGCCAAGATTTTTTTGAAAAATCACAGACATGATTACAGAGATTTTCGTTATAAAGTTTTAAACATAGATTACTTGACTTGTTGGTCCATAATGTGCTAGCCTTAAAAGTTTGCCAAAATGTCATAAACAATTTGTACAATCTAAAACTAATGCTTGTTTTATCCAATATCTTTAAATACATTTATGTGTTATAGGGGGATCATTGCAGGCGCTGCATACAAATAAGACTATATATTAAGAACCGAATGTTCAAATATAGGAGTACAAGGGGAAAGGCAGAAGCAGATTTATAAAATTCTCATATATTGAGCAGGAGACTTATGATACGTATACTTTATGTCTCTAGCTTAGCATTGAAACACCAAAAAAGGCACATCTATAGTATTAAACGACAAGACCTCATTTTGTGTGTCGCTTCTCTTCTTTCCACGATTAATAAATCACCATGCATCTGTGTTCTATAGGTAACAGGCATAGTCGCATTTGTCATCCATTCTTATGATAATCAGATTGAGTTATTTTTGGAGAAAATCGACAAAAAAGGAGTCCGGATATTGATTCCGTCATCAGACTGACTTTAAGTCATAGATAAGACTTCCGGTTGAAAACAACCAATCGTATGATAGATAACAAAAATCGAAAAATAAATAAGCCAATCAGAGCGTTCTCCATATCATGGTGTTTATATCGCAAGAACCACAACTATTATATCTCCTTAGAGAGGACAATTATTTTATTCGTTTTATCTACATGTAAACTACGATATGCTACTTTAATATATACATAGGCGGGTTTAGGGGGGGCACAGGGGGCCCGGGCCCTCTTTTTGGGAAAAAATTTTGTTTGCTTATATATAGGGAATCACTGAAGCGTGACTGGAGCGGGCCCCCTCTTAGGTCAGTCAAGGGGTCATACCAGTTGTATATATATTAAAATAAGTAAAACATGTGGAAACAATAATGTGTCCATAGTACACAGATGCCACCTCGGCACTATATTTACTAAGTTTCGAGTTGATTGGACTTCAACTTCATCAAAAAGTACCTCGACCAAAAACTTTAACCTGAAGCGGGACAGACGGACGGACGTCACGAACGAACGAACGCACGGATATACAGACTAGAAAACATATTGCACATAAATGGAGCATAAAAATTTATTGTTGAAAGTGAAAGTAGTGATTTTGCAACAATGAAAGTAGGGGAGAGACTTGAGGGAGGCAGGACCTTTTTCGGGACTTCGGGATCGGGTGTTTATAAGCTCGGGATCTGGGGATTAATCAATACGGGATCCGGGAACATATTTTTCGATTTCGGTATTTCGGGATATGAATTTCTTTAAATTCTGCATCTTGGGATTTCATGTTTTTTAGACCGGGATTTCGGGATCAGGACCCCTCCGACCACCCCTCAAATTAGCCTTAGTGTCGGTCTTAGTCATTTATACAAGATTCATATCCTACCATTCGCATGTTAATAAGTCTCTCAGAAGAAAAACCACTGATGGATCCGATCGTCCTAGAAGCATATTTTATGAGACTAATAACGGTCGATATATAATTAGTTACATTTATTTCATGTTTGAAGCGGTGCAAATTTTTAATTTAATTTGACTTTTACCAAAAGATGCATTGTAGCAAAGGAGAATACTAATTGTGGTCTGAGGCCAGAAACACGAAAACAGTTGAATTTAACAGAAAGGAAACAAATATCGAAATTTGGAAAAAGGGAGAGGGCTTTTGATACCTTTTCTGAAATTCTCCATGATACATAATTATCTTTTACAAACATCATCCTACAACAGTTCACAAGCTGTATATGCCCGCGATTTCGCGGGTGTGTTCTAGTCATCTTAAATCGTGGACTACTTTCAGGGGCGTTTACAGCTATTTTTAAAAAGGATTCTAACTTTATATCCCCATTCAAATGCCTTGATCGTGAAAAAAGGGGGGTCCAATATTAAAGATCGTATTGTAATATGCCTTTCATTTTTTTTTCTATGATTTATTGCTAATATTGAAATCAACATTTTTGTTCACCAGAAACCTAAGGAATATAACAGGTTAATATTAGAAAAAAATGTGTACTATTACTTTACGATACGGTCTGTTGCGAGTTTGATTCTGCCCGGGCTTTTGTGGACAAATTTACAAATGTACTATATAATTAGGATCATGTTGATTTAAACTTACCAAAGAAATTATAGGAGGGCATAGGTGGGGTTTATAGAATTGCGAATAATGGGTATAAAATAGAAAGAAAAGGGGAAAATTAACCCCCAAAAAAAGAAGAGAGAATAACGAAGTGCTTATATATTATATTTTAAAGAGAATAACAGACAAAACGTATTATAGAATAAAGAAAATGGCCTAACAAATTTAACTTGGTATACAGAAATCAAGGACCTCCCATACATCTTTCAGTCGTATGTCACAAGTTCTAATCTTTCATCAAGGACCTCCCATACATCTTTCAGTCGTATGTCACAAGTTCTAATCTTTCATAGAGAACACACCATTTTAAGGTTGAATTTGTCTTGCCTGCCTAATTGCTATAAGGGTCACTGATTATCGACTCCTAGGAGTCGAGATTAAGAATTGAACGATGGACAGTCAGTGCGTGAATTTTTCTTGCTACCTGATTGGAAGATATTACGAGACGTGAATAATCAAAGTTTATTGATTGGCTAGGACAATCCAAACCTAGTAAATGTCCCTCAATCCCGTAGAGTATCGCATTTGTCCTATCTATTTTAGCTATTAGATTTTGCCTGGTCATTAATCATGCATATTTTATGATATTGGTACACAGGTAACTTTTATCTATAAATAGTCGAATCTTCTGGAGTTTCTTAAACAACAACCGGTTAAACGATATATACTACTTCATAACGTGTGACCTCACGTGTGTGGTAAAATTTGTTTATTGATGCACGTGGCTATTCTAGTAAATGAATTAATCTACAAAGCGAGAGCACTTTCCATTTTCATCAGCTAAAAGTCGACTAGCCCTTTTTGAAAGGCTAATGCTTGTTAACATGTTATCATTGAGAAAAGCTGGCTAGCAGGAGACATCAATATCGTTGAAGACCACTAGTTTAAAACTTAGATTACACCGTTTGTTTTCCAGTTTGACTGAATGGTTTTACACTTTTCTGTTTTAGAGACCTTAATTTATAGCTCTCTGTTTGGTATGAGCCATACTTTGACCTATAATGGTTTACTATTTATCAAGTGTGGATTTGATGGAGAGTGGCCTAGTGTTGTCTCAGTGGCATTTATGCCACATCTTTTTATATCTAATCAATGTATTAAGAAAGGTCATGATTGAGGGCCCTCATGGGGTTTTTGATTATGTGATTACTTGGCCGTTTTTTTAATGATTATTTGATTATTAAGCCAAATATTTCATGATTATTTGATTACCTAGGACTGTATTTTTAGTTTATGATTATTTGATTACTAAAGATAAGCAAATATTTAATGATTATGTGATTATATTGGCAAAAAAATGGTGATTATGTGATTACTAGGACCCCCCCCCCCAATGAGGGGCCTCATGATTGTTTCTAACTTATTGTCCAGTGGCAAACATTTCTAGATATTTAATGCTAAGAAATTGGTCCAAGAACTAAACCTTAGACTGATAATTGAAACGACACCAAAAGTTGGTTGCCTCCTGTTGATCAGTAAAAGAGAAACTAATACAAGTGAGGGCCCTCATGGGGTTTTTGATTATGTGATTACTTGGCCGTTTTTTTAATGATTATTTGATTATTAAGCCAAATATTTCATGATTATTTGATTACCTAGGACTGTATTTTTAGTTTATGATTATTTGATTACTAAAGATAAGCAAATATTTAATGATTATGTGATTATATTGGCAAAAAAATGGTGATTATGTGATTACTAGGACCCCCCCATGAGGGGCCTCACAAGTACGTGAATCATGAAGTATTAAAAAAAGCCAAGGTCAACAAAGACCTGGCAGATGACCTCTACACACCTCACAATAGTTGTCAAGTTAGGCCGGAGGGATACTGATCTGGGTACATCAATCTAAAGAAGATCATTTGCACCAAAATTCAAAAAATTCCCGATTTTGTACTTTAACTGGACTTGCAACCGAAAGTTTTCGTTTCCTTGGCGTATTTTGATAATAAACATGATCAGTAGTTATATGCCCCGGGTTAACACTACTTTTCCACAGTTTCAGGTCTCATAACTTAGTGTTTCAGACCTGAGGTTAAGCCACTCTTCCAAAAAAAAACCAATTTTGTCCAATTTCAATTTTTGAAGTTCGTATTTGAGCTCAAAATGAATATTTAAAATGAGAAACATGACAATAGTGTGAGATTGAGGAAACATGCATACACTTCGAATTAAATCATGGCAGACCTCCAAATGTATGGAGCGCCGTTGGGGCCAACATGATAACGGTGGTCTTGGTAAAGCCGTAATATTACGGCCCTGCATGGTAAGGGTTGAAGGCCACCAATGAAATGATCATCACTTTATAGTTTAGATTATTGATTTTATATCATTATATAAGTTAACCTCCTATACATAAGCTTTTCATGCTTTTGGCATGGTGAGTTGCATATCAAGACAAAGAGGCTCTGAAAAGTTATTTATAATGTGAAAAATGCACATCTTGGAAGCAAACAATTTAGGAAAATAAGAAAATATGTTTTTATAGTTGATAAATCCTGTCATAACTCATGTCCACTAACATAACATATAAAAAGTAAACATATAAAACAATACACAATTTCATGATACCCTTTGCCTATAAAGGTTTTACTAGTTTATATTATATGTATATGGTCCTATGATTAGACCGTTGGTTTTCCCGTTTGAATGGTTTTACACTAGTAATTTTGGGGCCCTTTATAGCTTGTTGTTCGGTGTGAGCTAAGGCTCCGTGTTGAAGGCCGTACTTTAACCTATAATGGTTTACTTTTTAAATTGTTATTTGTATGGAGAGTTGTCTCATTGGCACTCACACCACATCTTCCTATATCTATGTTAAACCAAGTCCCCCGCTGGCTGCTATTTTGGATGATGGATCGGCTTCAAAGTAAAAACACTTAATCAGCACCTCATAAGGAACATTAATGCTATGTTTGGTTTCATTTCATTTAGTGGTTCTCTAAAAGAAGTCATTTGTATGCATTTCATCTATGTCAAACTAAGTCCCCCACTGGCGGCCATCTAAGATGATGGATCCCCTACAAAGTAATAACACTTGGCCAGCACCTCATAAGGAACATTAATGCTATGTTTGGTTTCATTCCATTTAGTGGTTCTCTAAAAGAAGTCATTTGTATGCATTTCCCCAAAGGGTCCTATGTCAAACTAAGTCCCCCACTGGCGGCCATCTAAGATGATGGATCCCCTACAAAGTAATAACACTTGGTCAGCACCTCATAAGAAACATTCATCCTATGTTTGGTTTCATTACATTCAGTAGTTCTCTAAAAGAAGTCATTTGTATGCATTTCCGATAGGGTCCTATGTTAAACTAAGTCCCCGGCTGGTGGCCATTTTGGATGATGGATCAGCTACAAAGTAAAAATACTTAACCAGCACCTCATAAGGAACATTCATGCTATGTTTAGTTTCATTCCATTTAGTGGTTCTCTAAAAGAAGTTATTTATATGCATTTCCCATAGGGTCCTATGTTAAACTAAGTACTCCGCTGGTGGCCATTTTGGATGATGGATCGGCAACGTAACAACACTTGGTCAGCACCTTATAAGGAACATTCATGCTATGTTTGGTTTCATTCCATTTAGTGGTTCTCTAAAAGAAGTCATTTGTATGCATTTCCCGTAGGGTCCTATGTTAAACTATGTCCCCCACTGGCGGCCGTCTTGGATGATGGATCGGCTACAAAGTAACAACACTTGGTCAGCACCTCATAAAGAACATTCACGCTATATTTGGTTTCATTCCATCCAGTGGTTCTCTAAAAGAAGTCATTCCTATGCATTTCCCATAAGGTCCTATGTTACATTTAGTCCCCCCGCTGGCGGCCATCTTGGATGATGGATCAGCTACAAAGTAACAACATTTGGTCAGCACCTCATAAGAAACATTCATGCTATGTTTGGTGTCATTCCATTCAGTGGTTCTCTAGAAGAAGTTTCAAAATGTAAAAAGTTAACGACGACGACGACGGACCACGGACTACAAGTGATGAGAAAAGCTCACTTGGCCCTCCAGGCCAGGTGAGCCAAAAATAAGAAGACATGGTATAAATGCCAATGAAACAATTTTCCACTTTCAACTTCGTACTTTATTTGACATTTTAAACTTTTTTGGATTTTAGCGTCACTGATGAATCTTTTTTAGACGAAACGCGCGTCTGGCGTATATACTAAATTTAGTCCTGGTATCTATGATGAGTTTATTTGCCAATGAAACAAATTTTCACAAGGGATCAAATGACATAGACAATAATAACTATGTGTCACCATATAGCCTTCAACAATGAACAAAACCCATACTGCAGTCAGTAGCATACATATGTCATCAGAGAATTTAATGATTTGATTGACTGGTGCTTGCCAAATATTTCATGCATAGTCAGGATGAGTGCAAGTTAACAATAAATCAATAGGTACTAGATTCTGCAAAGTGAAAAACTATGTTTTTTTTAGTAATATGCATTTTTTGCTTTGTTATGGGCCATGTATGCATTTCTCAAAGGGTTTTTATAGCACAGCATTCTTCTTCAAACAATGATAGTGTACAATAACTGCTATTAAACAGCAAAGGCGCAATTTCCACAATGCCCTACATGTACGACTATCATACACTCCACATTTGCTGACTCAATTGGAAGTAGTACCTAGAAATGTTCAGGCCTTGAAGTCATAAAACTTTCGAGTCAGTTTGTTGTACTTATACTTCAAAATTAACCAATCAGAATGCTGGATTTCATATTTGAAGCATGACTTTTGTGATCCGAGCACAGAGCAAAGTTTTATGACTTCAACCCCAGGAATGTCTAATGAGGTGTTATCCATTTTGGAAAAGAGACTGACAATTCATTATTTACTTTTACTTTCATGTTAACTTCATCCTATCAGTTAAATTGTCCTGAAGATGCTATTGCAAGTGGCAAAACATGTAGACCAGAATAAAGCATGTCCTTGCAGAAATACATGATGTTGTCTTTGAGAGTTTTATTTTCCCAAGGTTTAACAACAACTGCAGCATACTTTAGTATTCATCCTGATTGCTCTTTTAGTTCATTCAGTTTGAAGATGTTGGCTCACTGTTGTGTATTTGTCAGAATTGTTACAAATATTTCATTTAAAACAAAATTATCTAGTATGTTTTTACTTTAATTATTTAAAACATAAGAAATGTACAAATTTAAAAAACAATGTCTTAAATAAACAGACAAAATAAAGTATAAAAAATCATATTATCACAATCTATTTGGAAAAACTTAAGTATTTAAATTTCTTTAAAACAGAAAATGAGATTTCAAAATGACTAAAGAAGTTAAGAATTTTTAGAGCTCTGAAATAAATTTTGGATGTTAACTACCAGGAATGGGTCAAAGTTAATTTGTATTTGTATATACATCTGATACATAATTATGGGACAGAGTATGTTGGTCATCAGGGTATTAAGGAAGCCCCTTCCTACCTACTGCACCCCAACTATGTAAATGGGACTGCCCTAAAACGTCAATTGAAAAGATAAATATTTTCTGTTGCTGAATAAATGATACCAACAATATTTAAAAATTTAATACTTTAAAATATTCCCTCAAAATAATATTTGAAATTCTTTGTAAGTGTTTGATTCAAAGGTTCTTTCCTTTTCTCATAAAAATTAGAACGTAAAATGAAATAAAAATGTCTGAGGTAGCTTCTTTTATGCAACATTTGAAAAAGGTAGCAAAAAATTTAAAAATTGATTCAATGGAATTAAATTTGATCATTAAACTCCTAGCCTTAGAAGATGGTATGAGAAATTAAAATAATCCCGTGAAACACAAATGCAAACATAAGCACAAAAAAGAAAGAAAAAAGAGGTTTCCAAAAATTTACATGTAACTATTTGTTCATTTGACAATAAACAGCTAATACACTGTATCTAAAGAAAAATAAAGGTAACTATCCAACATAACAGCATTATTTAACAATCAAAGTTATCTTCTGCTTAAATAATTTATAATGGCTGCCATCTTGAAATTTCATGGGAGTAGTTTTTATGAAAACTGACCACTTATCCCTTGAATGAAGCTGCTCCTGTAAGATTTTATGACTGAAAACTTTGACTTCAAACATACCTTAGTACCTACTTTATCAAACAATGTAAATAGGTGTTGACAAACAATAACCAGTGACTCACATTTTGCTAATTACTCAAACACTCTATTTTTGCAAGTACTATAAATTGAACACATCTTCCTCACTATTTTACTATATATAGTAACATGAAACTATAAATGACTTTTGACTTTTTTTCAATGCTAAGTTATTTAAAATGAATATGCAAGTACATGTATCTGAATGAGTGAATAATCATAACACAATAACAAAAAAAGGGAACACACACTGGCCTTACATCTGATAAAATACCATTAGAGATAGTAATTATTTATTTTAAAAGCTAAAGATAGTATCTTTTACAAACAAGTGAAAAATGACATTTATTCATTTTTAACAATTTTGTTTATTCTTCAAAGTTTTAAGCTGCCATATTCTATTCAGCAGTAGACTTTTTCCGATTATAATCAAATCAAATATGCAGTCAATGAAAATAAGAATAAAAGCATGAAAGATAATTTTTCAGTAAAAAAGTTGTGTAAATTTTCGATGATTAAGAAATGGGAAATAACTCTGTTTTTACAGTGTCTGATAGAACTTCAATGGATGAAATATATTTACAAGTTGTCTTGGCATATTTATTTGTTTTAACTTATTCATTTTGTTTTTGTCAGTTTAAAAAATGTATTGAAATAATGTAAGGCCTACCCAATCAATAATTTGTTTTGAATAAAAATAATTGATTTGGTACGCCTTGGAACATTTTTTTAATAAACATGAACATTACCTGATTATTTATCACCACTAAAATAATATTGAAATTCAGACACAAATTGCAGGGTAGTATGTTTATGAAATGTTATACATAAAATATAAAAATGTGAAATTGCATCCAACTACTTATAATATTTTTAGGTTGATTCAGTGGAAGGAAGTGAATAACAAAATAGAATTTAGATAAAAAATGGATATCCTCTAAACTCTAAAGACTTGTTTACTCAATTTGTAAAAGCATGAATTCAAATATGCAATTATTCTAGTTTCCATGAAAAGAGATAAAAACAACATACACCATGACTTTCATTTACAAAAAAAATTAGAACGAAAATATGTTACTTCCTTACATACTTACTGCACATGCGTAAACAAAAATAGAAAAATAAATCAAAAACAAATCAACCATCATGACAACTTCTGGATGGAACGTAAATAACTAAATGCTTAAATAGTTTACAATGAGGCAAACATATTAAAATATTGACAATTTCTGTAAATAATAATTGTTCTTAGCAAAAAATGCCAAAAGCAGCAATTCAAACTCTTTTAAATATATAATCCTGAGATTCACATGATTTAAATATTGTCTGTGTGGCAAACATTTTGAATATTGTAAGATTTCAGATGTCAACAGTTTTTGAGAAATTTTGTTATAAGGGAGATAATCAAGACATTTTTCCAATTTTCCAAGGCTTATGGCCTGTCAAATGCACAGAAACATTTTAGTCTTTATATCAATTTTCTATTATAATGATTATGTAAGTTTGAAAAGAAAATCTGAATAGTTATAATTTTATAAATCTATTTTAACCATTAATTTTGTAATGACTAAAAAAATACTAACTTTTCAGAAGTCTTACAATTTATCATTTTACTAGATTGTACCTCACTGAAGTTGGCACTAAGAATAGGAATATGAAATAGTGAAAAATCTTTCTGACATAAACAAACATTATTAATATGTATCTTTTGTTCAAAACTTGCAAGCAGGTCTGGCAGTTAATTTAAATTACAGATTCATGTCTTGAAACTTGTCTTCTTTTTAATGAAATCTGTATTTTCTGGCAGGTTTGAGGTTGATATAAGTTTTCTTCATTTCTTCTGAATTTTCCTTCTTAATCTCAGTAAATTTTTCCCCTTTTGTGCTGACAACTTTATTGTCCAAATATCGTACAAGTTTTTTCGATTCCTGTAAATAAAAAAAATAAAAAATATAGGAAAATAGTTTATTGGTATATGATAACTGGTATTAAGAGAGCTCAGCTCTTAGTACTATATGAAATAAATTGCACTACAATTAAAAACATCATGCATAATAAATTAACCCTCATTTTAACAAACATTTCCATGATGACCAAGAACAACAAAAATCCAAAGCACTTGGTAACTTCAAACTTGACAGCTTTGTAAATCACAACTTAACATTACTAAGTTTCAAATTAGATATTCAACCAATCTAAATGCAGAATATGAATTATTCCATACAGAAAATAAGATGCATGCTCAGTGGGAACGTTGTTTTGCACCTGCCCTAAATCAGGAATCTGATGTTCAGTGGTTGTCGTTTGTTGATTTGGTTCATAAGTGTTTCTTGTTTTTTTATTTAGATAAGACCGTTGGTTTTCCCATTTGAATGGTTTTACACTACAGTCAGTGTTCTAGGATTCCCATTACCCGTTACCCGGGGTAAGTGGATTAGGACAACGGATAAGTAATTTTTTAGCCTTTGTCACCCGGTGGTAAGTCAATTTTCAAGTTCGGGGAAGCCGAAAAACTCTTGAAATTTCCCGGTCCTCTTCAATTTTCCCATATCTGCTTTTTATTTTTATTAAATCACGAGAAAAAACTTTGATAAAAGATCGAAGATTTTGTCGATGTCTATTGGCGCTTTTATTCAAGCACTCGTTTACTAGGTGTAATCAAGCGCAAAAGAGACCACATTCTTCTCCTATCATTCTAAAAGTCGGTCACGGTGTCGGTAAAATCGGAAAATCCGGATTGATAACTGGTGCTTAAATCGGGACATAAACGATTTTTTTTCTTGTCATCGGAGGAAAATAAACTTACAGTTGCATTTATTATAGCTCTTAATAAATGACATAGTAATAACTATAACATAGTTGTCAAATTTAGTAAGAAATCGTTTTTTTTAAATTTTGTACAAAATTCAATCGTATCCGAATCCAGCTTTGTTCAGTAAATTACAATATTCAAAGTTATTATGGCGGGTAAGTAATTTTTTTATTGATCTTACCCTTGGTAAGTCAAGGTGCCAAAAAAATCCTAGAACACTGTACAGTAGTTATTTTTTGGGGTGCTTTATAGCTTGCTGTGCAGTGTGAACAAAGACTCAGCGTTTAAGACCTTACTTTGACCTATAATGGTTTACTTTTATAAATTGTGACTTGGATGGAAAGTTGTCTCATTGGCACTGATATCACATCTTCTTATATCTATATATCAATATAAAAAACATTAAGTATTTTCAAACCAGAATTTACTATCCAACGGATCCAAGAAGCAATTCAAAACCAAATATAGAATCTTTCATTACTACAGAAACTGAGTAACATGTAATGAAAGTTATAGACCAAACATAAAATATTTCCAAGACTAACTGTGCAGGCAAGACATAAATTGAAGATGACAATGTTTATTCCATAACTTTGTATACAGTAATATTGTAAATATATCTGTTCACAGTTACATGGATTGAACATCTCCAAATAAATCATACCTTTTTCTTATTTTTTATCTGCACATCTTGTATTTATTTGTGTGTTGTTTGTTTGCTGTCTTATTGGGTTTTTCATATTTTTTTCATTCATGTTTCGTGAATTCCTGTCACCATGACAAACAAACAAGATAAACCTTGAAAACTTTAAAGAATCACTTATTCTCACCTGTTTTTGAAAAGTTGGAGTATGTGTTTTCTTGTCAGCATCTGTGTCAACATATGAAAACCTGCAAATACAACATATAACATTGGATGACAATTTTCTGTGAATTGTAAATGAAACCATTCTTGCTATTGCTCTTCCATTAAAGGCTTGAGAATTGGCCCTGTTCAACTGACATTTTGTTGATATTACAGCTAAATTGTGTGTGTACAACAGATTGAAAGAAAAATTACACTTTATGTTTGCATATAGATATTAAGGTGGTACCCAACACCTTAACTAAAATTAATTTGGCTCGTTTAATTTTTATAAAATTTTGACAAAGCATTTACTTTGGCCCTTTGATAAAAAAATTTGAACTAACCGTTTTATCAGAAAAATTACACTGGTTATATAGCAGTTTGATAAGCACTTAATTTGATCATCTAGAAGCTTAATATTCCCTAAACAACACAATGTAATTAAAACGTTTAGCTGATTTTACAGAGTTATCTCACTCTAGTGTTAGGTACCACCTTAAATTAGATTGGTAAATTAAGCTTTACTCTTCTCATCCTTTTTTCATAAACCTTATAATCTTTGGCATATTTTCATATAGCATATTTTCATATAAAATTTATAAACCATGTACACATGTGTGCTTTAATTCATAGATTTTAATGTTGAAGGTACTGTAAAACAAATTATTTCCGAAGATACCTTTTACATGTTTAAACATTTCTTTATGACTCAATAATGAACCTTTTTATGATTTTTAACTTCAAGTATTATTTATTTATTAATCAAGTTTAAATTAATTTCTTTTAGGACCTGTGGCAAATATTTCATGCAAGTTCGGGATAAGAGCAGATTAACAATTAAGACAATAAGTTGTTTCCGCAAGATAGAGTTGACAGGAGATTTTGAAACAGACATTGATGTTTATTTATACACTCTGCACTGCCAATCAGACACCCCATATTGGCAAGGGTCTAACTGCTCACTCAGTTAGGAATTGGCCAAGGGATTACCATATTTCTAAACTGTAATCAACCCTTGGTATTTTATACAAAATCAAGTTTGCCTGAATGGGTTATTTTTGCTACTCACAAGTGGCCAACACAAATAAAAAGAAATTTGAGCTGATTTCCTAATGCATTTAGAGTAAGACTCTGGTGAGCTTGCTTGCTTTGTAAAATTTTTATTTAGGATGACATTCAAACAAATTTTAATATCATAACTACAGGTTTTACTATGCCTATTTATATTTGTGCAGATGTCATCTTAATTGCATTGCTTGTGCAAAAGTATAAACAAACAAAGCAAGCAACTCAACCAAAGTTTAACTGCTCATTCTATACAGAATGTATTTCCAAAAATATCTGTGCATTATTATGTAATATTTATCTGGTTTTGACTTACTCTTTAATGCTAAGACACTTTTCAGAGCATTTTTTTTAACAGAAATTTTGGAATAAAAAAAGCACAAAAATGGATAGATTGGGATTCAAAGAATTCCAGGAAAGGAAAAAAAAACTCGAGATTTATATGTAATTGACATGAGCGGAAGCTGAGAGTACAAAATGTGTCTCCCCAAATGACAACCATACTTAGAACTTGTATTACCCTGAGGTTGTATTTTTCCTAAACAAGATATTATTTTTATTTCATATGTAAATTACCTGTTGATGATATGACTCTTGACTTTATTGTCATCAAGCACCATGTCTTTCTTTTTCTTACTGTTATTCTATAAATAAAAGGTCATCATTATTACAAATATTATATATAAATAAGGAGATGTTGTATAATTGTCAACGAGAACATAGGAGTAGGCAATTATAGTTCACTGTATCAACAATGAAGAAAAACCAATATCATATAGTCAGCTCTAAAAAGCCCTAAGAACAAGTGAAACTGTGAGCTACTGCTCACTGATGATACCCCTGCCCAAATATTTCGGTAAACAGGAATTCGTAGAATGATGAATTTGAAACTGCAGTATAGCTGACTATTATTAACCCTGTAATCAAATTTCTGTGTTTTTGTTAGATGTATATCTATTTGTATCCAACTGATAGGTTAAGCCCTTTTCAACTGTTTTTATAGTTCATTCTTATGTTGTACTGTTACACCACTGTCCCAGGTTAGGGAGAGGGTTGGGATCCCGCCTACATGTTTAACCCTGCCACATTCTATATGTATGTGCCTGTACCGAGCTAGGAGCCTGTAATTCAGTGGTTGGTGTTTGTTGATGTGTTACATATTTGTTTTTCATTCATTTTTGTACTTAAATTATGCAGTTAGTTTTTTTGTTTGAATTGTTTTACATTTGTCATTTCAGGTACTTTTATAGCTGACTATGTGGTATGGGCTTTGCTCATTGTTGAAGGCCATACGGTGACCTATAGTTGTTAATTTCGGTGTCATTTGGTCTCTTGTGGAGAGTTGTCTCATTGGCATACCACATCTTCTTTTATATATATATATACAGAATGTGGTGCGTTGAAACATTTTTTTTAGCACTAATCCTCTCCTAATTGGGAACAGAACAACATATTGATATTTCTACTAACCCTTCCCAAAATTCATGGTACTGACTGTTATCAATTACAGTACATAATTTACACGATATAATATCATTGATCTGTGCCATAATCAATTATAGTGTATTGTTATCACTATATTATTGAGATTCTTCCAAACCCTTCCCATAATTCCCTCCAAACATCATGTCACATGACTTACAGATGATACTATAGTATCTCCAATCTCCTGTCTGTGTATTATTAATTGTGCTGCACTGTCAGGGTCACCATTACTGAGTGCCAGACAATGGGAGATTTCTAAAGAACAGGCTGTGGGGAACATCTCCAACAACATAGTGACTAGCTCTGGATCATCTTCAGTGTCTCCTGGAATTGATTCCTACAGATAAGAAAAACAAATATTTATATCAATGATATCCTTTTGGTCTGAAAGTTTGTGATCAATTGCAAAATTTATAAATAGCTTTTAACCAAATGTATCTTTCTCTCATGATAAAACCCTAAATAAAGTGGATTCAAATACATAATTTAAAATATGGTTGACTGATTGCTGTTAACATAAATGCCCAAATGTATTAAAGCAGGGATATATTCTTTTTGTGTCTTGTTCAAATTTTTACAGTTTGGTTTTATAACTTTTCACTAATATCGTTTGTGGTCAATGTTAATCCAGAAAAATACCTGGAACTTGGCACATTTAAGAAACTTTTGGATACAAATTCATACAATTTGTGTTTTCATAGAAGTATCTGTAGCTTGAAATAGGTATACCTTTTTGACATTTATGTTAGAATTGAAAAGATAAACATCGAAACTATAAGAATCATAGAAATAAAAGAAGAATGCTCTTTCTTTCAATTATTTATTGGTACGACATTAATTAAGTTGTAGTTATTTTCATCAGCCGTAATGTAGGTAGGCAAAATGGTTGATATACCTAATTGGTTAACCAAATTAAATGTTTTGAAAAAGAGATCTTTACTAGATTGTATAGATTTAAAATTCCATAAAGAATTAAACAAATGAAAATTGTTTAGAAAGCAAGTTTTCAAAAACATGTGTTGAATTTGGTTGGTTAGTGAAATAATTTGTACATGTTGATATCTAGCATGGTAATTGTTTATCCGTTGCAAGCTATTTAATACTTGCCAAAATGAATAACAGGGCCTTTTATAGCTGACTATGCGGTATGGGCTTTTGCTCATTGGTGAAGACTGTACGGTGACCTATAGTTGTTAATATCTGAGTCATTTTGGTCTCTTGTGGACAGTTGTCTCATTAGCAATCATACCACATCTTCTTTTTTTATATTAACATTTCAAAAAAAAATTATTCTAGATTCACTTTTAATTTTGATTTTGATTTTTTTTTTCAATTTAACCACTAAAACCACTGAATCACTTTGTTAAATTATTTAAGTACTGAAACAGTGTAATTTTTCAAATTTGAGAATTATTTACCACATTGCCATTGACTTCTGTACTATCTATTTGAGGTAATGCTGTAGCTCCTATAATATCAGATACAGGTCTAATTGGTTCTGATGTGTTGTCTACTGGAATGTAAGGACTCTCTGGAATAAAGAATATCATTTAATTATTAAATATAGTAGATTTTTATCAAGGAACAGTACATTTTTTTTAAATTGGCATTTCCATTTTAAAAGGTCTAAGGGTCATATTTTAATGTCATATAGAAATAAGAAGATGGGGTATGATTGTCAATATGACAACTCTCCATCAGAGGCCAAACAACATAGAAGTGAACAACTATAGGTCACTGTACATGCTTCAAAAATGGGGAAACCCATATCACATAGTAAGCTATATAAGGCCCAGAAATGACAAATGTAAAACAATTTATACTAGAAAACTAATTGTCCTATTTATAAACAAATATTCTTTTGTTTTTCTACTGAGAAAACTGACAGTCTGATTTATGTATCTTTTTTGTACTGCAGTCTTGACAATGGACTCATTCAAAGGCTTTTATATATTTTTTTAACTTATTGACTATGATTGCATAAGATTTCCAGTAACCATTTCTGACAGCTTTATTCAAAACTCTTAAAATTCAACAATATTTCTCTTTCTTCAATATTACATTACATGTATGTTTTATTATGATACGTTATTATGATTAGCTAACCCTGCATTTCAAATTGAAATGTAACATTCATGATGAAACAAGGAATCAGGTTTTTATGATCCTAGCAACAAAAACATATTATTAGTATTGAATGCTTCTTTTAGTAATTTTATAGGTGTGAAGCTTTCACTGTTCGCAAATATTTAGAATGAAGGGCTTTTGTACTTCATACAAAATATACTTCGGTCAACACCCACACAAATTTACAAAAAAGAAGCATTCAATTCTTAATTGAAACTAAAGTAGCTGCAGATTTATGAATCATGCAAAATGTGATCTATGATTGGAAAGCCTGCATATGATATGTTTTTGCATTCTTATTTAGGATATAACGCTATGTTTAAATTAAAATGTATTTTATATGGACCAATACATGTGATATAAATTTTATAGAATCCTTTAAAATATTCATGGTCAGGGAGATAACTCCAATAATATTAAACAGAATCTTTTGTAGAAAGTATGCCAACTAATATAACTCATTTCTATCATACAACTGCTTGACAAAATAAATATTTTGTAGACTTTCATGAAATGTAACAATAAAAAGAATTTGGATTTGCATAATTTTCATTTGATCTATCAACATCTTGCTTTTCTTTAGTCTGTGTGAATTAAAGAATGCAGCTTAAGATCCAGTAGTTAATTTATCCTTAAGTAAAGCAAGAACACTTCATTTTACTTGCTTCCACTTCAATAAAAAAATACCTTTTAATGTCATTCTTGATCATTTTTATGAAACCTAGTATTAAAATTAGATACATTTAATAATTCACAGATTACCTCCCTTTTCTTTTGCTAGTTCTGTAGACAAGGAAAACATCCACTCACAAACTTCTACACTGTAAAATAAAGTAACTCAGGTTACTTCCTAAAGATGTGCATTATATTAAATTCACAGTTACTGTAGTAACTTAACCTTGCTATATAGGGTTAGCATGACTTGAATATATATTCTTATTTACATGTATATTAAGGCACTTGAGGAAACAGGCTACAACAAGACCACTGAGACTAGGGGGGAAGGTTGGTCGCCTGCAACCTTGTTTAACCAGACAGGTATCTATCTGTAAGTCAGTGGATATCATTTGTGGCTTATAGATTATGGAGACAATAAAAAACACGTGTGTGTAACTATAGTCTATTTCAACAAAATTCAGGTAAAGGTCAATGAAGTAAGGTACGAATTTCGTTTCTCTAATTGACGCCCCCCTTTTGGAAATTGTCTACGCCCCCGGGGCGTTTATTAGAATAAATACGGTATTTGGTCCTGTTTTGAAATTGGTCTACATTAAGGTCCAAAGGGTCCAAAATTAAACTTAGTTTGATTTTAACAAAATTTGAATTCTTTGGGTTCTTTGATATGCTGAATCTAAACATGTACTTAGATTTTTGATTATGGGCCCAGTTTTCAAGTTGGTCTAAAGACTAAATCAGGGTCAAAATTAAACTTTGTTTGATTTCAACAAAAATTGAATATATGGGGTTCTTCAATATGCTGAATCTAACCATTTTAATATTTGGGCCCGGTTTTCAAATTGGTCCACATTGAGGTCTAAAGGGTCTAAAATTGAACATTATTTGATTTCATCAAAAATTGATTCTTTTGGTTCTATGATATGCTGAATCTAACCATGTATTTAGATTTGGGATATTGGTTGAATCTAACCATGTATTTAGATTTTGGATATTGGATCATAATAGTTAAATGTCCAATTTAATATTTTTAAGTTTATAAGTTTAAGTTCTTAGACCACATTCATTCTGTGTCAGTAACCTATGTTGTGTCAACTATTTAATCACAATCCAAATTCAGAGCTGTATCAAGCTTAAATGTTGTGTCCATACTTGCCCCAACTGTTCAGGGTTCGACCTCTGCGGTCGTATAAAGCTGCCCCCTGCTGAGCATCTGGTTCTCATTGTTGAAGGCTATTGGTGACTTTAGATTGTCTATACATATGTTATGGTTGTCTCCTTCTTCTTCTAAACTGTATTTGATGCAGTGTCACTCTTTATCAATTTATTCTTTTTTAGATCTTTATTTGAATATTCTTGTTTCATTCAACTTATTTAAAAAATCACATATTTTTCAAGTTATCTAATAACTGATTTCTAAGAGGTGCTACATCTGCATGCATTTAAAAATTTACATGAAAATTAAGATATCATCATCTAATTTCCCAGTACACATTGGTAACATAGAAAATGTTTGCAGGAATGTTTCATTAATTAACATAATTATATAAATACATGAAATATGAAAACATTTTGGTTATGTCATGTATGTTGATACAAGAGGTTTAAAAATTGCAATTTACCTGTCAATATTACTTAACCCAGGAATGTATGCATCCATCATCTCTGTAAATTGGTCCACATCAATATTCTCCTCTGCATTCTGGTCATCTCCTAAATCCTCCAAGATACTGACAACATAACTCAACACTATCTCATCAATGGCGCTAAATGTAAACAGACAAAATGATCATATAGCACTGTAAAAAAAAACCAAGTCTCTCTCTATATATATATATACATAGGTCATGATTAAACTTACTAGACATTGTTTGTGCCTGCTTGCTGTAAAGGAAATATATTGACAGTTCTTCATTTGTTCTCTCATCGAGAGTTGTCTCATTCAGTCATTGGCAATCAAACCACATCTTCTTATTTCATTGATTTCAGTGAGTTACTGTACATGTTAGAAGTTTCTTCCACCCATATTTTGAGTATTACCAAGATTAAATATAAACGCTTGGCAAGCCTCATGTTATCAATTTAAACACTTAACTATCTCAAACTGTGGATAAATATCCAAATTGATACAGCGATAGAATCTACATGAAAATGAGAATATAATTCTGGAATTATTTAAATATAAGGGAATACATTTATATGATTGGTTAAGAGACTTCCTGTAGTTGCTGTGGATTTTTTGATAGATGACATTGACCTTACTACTTTCTGTAACCCATGTCAACAAGTTAGCGTATTAACACAAAACCGCTCGACGTAAAAAATATTCATTTTCGCTTTATTAAATTAAATAATAAGTTATATTATAATTTACATTTGATAGAGGTTAGAAGTGGAAAAATGTATTTCTTATTTCCAATTTTCAAGAAATATGAGGAATTATAATATTTATTACTTATGCATGATATTCTAGATACAGGAGTACACCTGTACTTACTCAATGCAGTCATGCAAATCATGCTTTTTCAGGAACTTTGACAGACAATTCTTTACCAATGTTTCCCTGTCTGTAGCCATTCAGTTATCTAGCTGTCTATTTGATGACATAAATGGCAAATACAAACTGGAAAGAAAATTATGAATTTTAAGAGGGTTGATAAGTTACATAATGCTTTGGAACTCCAAGAGGGTTTAAATTTAGGACTTATAAGATACAAAAATATATAAAAAAAAAAGTTAAAATCACAAAAATACTGACCAAGGAGGAAATTTTTTTACACGTTTCATTTTTGTGTTTTGCGCTGGTTATAGACAAGTGTTAATTTTGTTAATTAAGAAGCTAATGTATGAACATATCATCATTGGCGGATCCAGGGGGGGGGTTCCGGGGTTGGAACACCACTTTTTTTGGCCGATCAATGCATTTGAATGGGGACATATAGTTGGAACCCCTCTTTGTCCTGGGTTGGGAACCCCCCTTTTTTAAAATGGCTGGATCTGCCCCTGATCATGTTCAATTCTTTTTTACCAATTCTAGCAGTTCTACTATACATACATCTATCTTTTTCTCCCATTTATGGATACTTTTTTCAAAGTAAGTTAATCAAGAAAGATGAAACAAAGATACATGTACATGTAGAAACAATTTTAACTGTTTGCTCGTAACTTCTATTATTTTCATTTTTCAACAATTACAAAGGGCAAGTTGTGATGAGTTGTCATCAATAAAGTAAGAATCTATGACAAATCGCCCCACTTTTTCACAAACTTGTCCGACTTTCTGAAAATCGCCCCACTTTTGTTTATTACTGGCATGGCCCCACTTATAAAAAAGGGTAAATTCCCATTGAAAATAGGTTGAATAACTTGCTCCATTTATGAAAAGGGTCAAATTCCCTCTGAAATTAGGTCTGCCAACTTGCCCCACTTGTGAATATAGATAAATCCTGAGGAAAATAGGAATGCCAACTCGTCCCACTTGATGCAAAGGATGCAATCCTGTTGTACATTGTATATCTATGTTCCTGATCGACCCACCCATAAAATAAAATCAATACCTACATGTATGAAAATCTTAGATTAACATGCTTTTCATGTTTGAATGGTTTTACATTAGTAATTTTGGGGCCCTTTATAGCTTACTGTTCAGTAGTGAGCCAAGGCTTTGTGTGGAATATAAAATTGAGAATGGAAATGGGGAATGTGTCAAAGAGACAACAACCCGACCATAAAGCAGACAACAGCAGAAGGTCAACAACAGGTCTTCAATGCAGCGAGAAATTTCCACACCCGGAGGCGTCCTTCAGCTGGCCCCTGAACAAATATATATACTAATTCAGTGATAATGAACGCCATTCTAAACTCCAAATTGTACATAAGAAACTAAAATTTAAAATAATACAAGACTAACAAAGGCCAGAGGCTCCTGACTTGGGACAGGCGCAAAAATGCGGTGGGTTAAACATGTTAATGAGATCTCAACCCTCCCCCTATACCTCTAGCCAATGCAGAAAAGTAAACGCATAACAATACGCACATTAAAATTCAGTTCAAGAGAAGTCTGAGTCTGATGTCAGAAGATGTAACCAAAGAAAATAAACAAAATGACAATAATACATAAATAACATCCAGACTACTAGCAGTTAACTGACATGCAAGCTCCAGACTTCAATTAAACTGATTGAAAGATTATGTCTTCATCATATGAATATCAGGCACAATCCTTCCCGTGAGGGGTTTAGTATCATACCATCATAACATATATATGAGAAGAACATAACCTGTGTCATGCCAACAACTGGTTTTTAAATAAATGTAATAATTTTTCAGTAATACATAAATTTCTCTCGTTAAAATCTAAAACATTGTTACATACACGAGCGAATCGTACAAGTTGAGATATATATAAACACTGTAAGATGGTGACAAGGGAACGTCACCATCTAAAAATGGACAATTAACGATAGGAAATAAGAAATCATCTCTTTTATCATAAATTTTAGTTCTTTGACTTTTAATGGTTTTCTTTTATAAATTGTGACTTGGATGGAGAGCTGTCTCATTGGCACTCATATCACATCTTATATATATCTATTGTGTAGTTCTTTTCTTTTTGTTGAAATTAAGCAGAAAGATGGGAGTATCAGTATTTCCGTGACTAAATGCTTACGTATAATCCCCACTTGTGCAAAATAGAGAAATTTTGAGAAATTGAGTCTTGCCAATTCACCCCACTTATATAAAATTGAAAAGTCCTGATGAATTGAGTCATTTGAGTTCATAGTCAATAAAAATGATTTAATTATTTCTCATTTTTAAGTGGGATGAGTTACTTTGGTAGACCTGAAAATTATATATTCATCTAGATTTTACCCTTTTCTTTAAGTGGGGTGAGTTGGCTAGAGAAAAATTAACTGGATTTAACCCTTTTCATAAGTGGGCGACTTTTTAACAAATGTGTGATTTTTTTTTAAAGTGGGGCAAGTTGGTGAATAAGGGTATCAGGTCTGTTTGTGACCAATACACTTTCGCACCCTACACGTTCACACCTCACATGCTCACCCCAGAAGTCTGTTCTCACCCTACACGTTAGCGCGAAATTTGTATTAGAATTTCAGATGAATTAGTAGATATTTTTTATATGTCTATACCAAATAAATCTATTTTCTTGAATAAAATTTGAGGAATTATTATATAGATTTTTTTTTTTTTATTAATTTGATGATTTAAAACGTTAAATGTTATTCAGTTATGTATGATGACTGCTAATTGGTATTTATACACAGCCTAAAGTTTGATGTTATTGTTGAGTGTTTATAAATCTTAACTTGCTTTGATGTAAATACTGCATATATACATGTATTAAGCTAATGGCCTATATCATACCTGTCAACCTGTGACGATGAAAATGCAGGTCATGACCTGCATTGAAGAATCAAATCTCAGGTCATAACGCGTACGAACTTTTTTGAGCTGAATTTCAGTATTTATGGTACATTTTCTTATAATGTATATCAAAGATACAAAAACATCAATGCATGTTCACTTGGTTAAGTCATTTTAAATCTTATTAATTCATTGCATTTTAAAAGATTTTTATAAATTTATGTAATACAGTCTTATGTTTTTTTACTTTTTGTGATTATCAAGTACTAAAATTTATTTTACATATGTAATTTTAAAATGTTTGAAACTACAGGCTATGTAGCTTTAAAATTTCCATCACACCTTTAAGAAGGAAATTAGACTGTGATAAATAAAGGCAACAGTAGTATACCTAGTATACCGCTGTTTAAAACTCGTAAATCCATGGACAAAAAAAAAATAGGGGTAACAAACTAAAACCGAGGGAAACGCATTAAATATAAGAGGAGAACAACGACACAACACCGAAACGCAACACACACAGAAACGGACCTCGCAACAGACATAACACCATGAAAATAACAAATATAACATCAATTAAATATAGTAAAACAGTTAAAGGAGGTATAAATGTAAAAAATAATTTTCAACTTTTAAAAAAAAATTGTATAAAGGTATAAAAATAATGCAAAGTTATTTTCCAATATGTATTTGAATTTTATATTTTTAATGATTTTATCTTTTTCACCCATAAAACGTAACTATTAGGAATAATTTTGAATGGTGACAAATAAGGGGAAGTAACTCTACTAAGTTGAAATATTTTTGTAAACCTACGACCTAAAGCTAAGGTAATTGGTGTTAATTAACAGTGTGTTTGACACCAAAGCTGTCAAGTGAAGCCATGCACTTAATGGATCACTTAATTTGACAGTTTACATAGCTAGATAAACTTCCTGTTCATGGAAGAATTAGGAATTTGCCGGTATTTCAAAGGAATATTACTTATGAAATCAATCTCAAGGCTAAGAAATACGGGTGAAATCGGGTCATTTTCGGAATTCCCGGGTTATTTCAATGACCCGACGGGTGACCCGGGTGATCCCTCAGAATTGTGAAAATCTCGGGTCACACCCGCAGAATACGGGTCAGTTGACAGGTATGCTATATGGTTTGAGTAAAACTTTGAGGATTTTAAATAAAAAACATGAAAGATAATTGTTTTTAACAGCTTGGCTCATTTGATCTCATGTGTGTTTGGACAAGTATGATATGCATGTATATGATGGCTATTCAAAACATGATTTCAAATTATTCAACACATAAAAAATCCTTGTCAGAATCTCACTTCATTTAGAATCAGATTCAATGATATTATATATATTTAACATGTTTAAAGCAATACACTTATTAAAACTTGTTTACAAATTATTTAAAATCACAACACCCAAAATTTTTGACCTGATCATTATTATTTTTTTAACAAAAAAAAAGAGATATTGATATGAGGGGGGATAGGAGGGGTCCTGATCCCGAAATCCCTGGCTTAAAAACACGAAATCCCGAGGTCCCGAATTTAAATAAAGTAAATCCCGACGTCCCGAAATTCGAAAACAAGAATTCCGGATCCCGAAAGGGTCAATCCCGAAATCCCGAGCTTAAAAACACCCGATCCCGGAGTCACGATAAAGGTCCTATCCCCCCTCTGATATGATCATGATGAAGATACAATATACAATTTGTATTTCAAAGTATATGATTGTTAAAAAAAAAATTCTGCGCAAACATGTAAGGTGCAAAAGTGAATGGGCGCGAACGTGATTGGGTGTGAATAGACCTGGATTCAAACAAGTGGGAGATTTGCTAGTGCCCGAGTAGTGGGGCCATTTGTTCTGCTTCCTCCAAATAATTAAGATGATTTGCAAGGCTTTTTTAATATTTTGCATCCTGCATCAGCGCCAAACTGAAGAAAAATTAATCAATAGCCTTGCATGCCGGCATAATTATTTGGATAGGATTTGTAGAGTTACTCAACAACATGATGTGTCAAATCTAGATTTTTTATGTCAAAAATGTAGATACGATGCCCTTAGTTTATTTTTCTGATGTTTCAATTTCTCATAAAACGTTAAATATCAAAAGATTAACAGAATGCAACATGCAACAGTAAATAATCATCAACCTGCTCAGTGCTGGGCTGTTTTTAAAAAAATTATTAATTTTCTGAGAGTGCATTTGTTGACACCGGATCCGGAAGTTACCTCTCAACAGCTGATTGGCGCGAAATTTTGTGGGTCACATTAAAGACAGAAATGGATATTTACAAAATAATAAAATACCAACTTGAAAAAATTCCATCCACTAATAAAAAAGTTGATGCAATTTGAATAATTTTAGTCGTATATTTTCAGATCTTCTCAGGTCCACTTTCAGGTCTTTAGTGTAACCCGATATTTGTTTGTCAGGAATGG
This sequence comes from Mytilus edulis, assembly GCA_019925275.1. Taxonomy (NCBI): domain Eukaryota; kingdom Metazoa; phylum Mollusca; class Bivalvia; order Mytilida; family Mytilidae; genus Mytilus; species Mytilus edulis. The sequence continues at coordinate 28,985,504 of CM034357.1, forward strand.
TTTTGAAAATCTATGACATTTTTTTGGAATATTGACGAGATGTAACAACTAACATGAAGTGCAATGTTGCTTTGTTAAAAAAAACCTGTTTAAAGTTTGTTCTAAAGAAAGCATGCGTATTCATGTCATACTCTTCAGTTTCCGGTTTTTAGCAAGATACATGTAGTACTAGTGTACAAATTGGGTGTTTTTACAGAAATTTATCGGTGTAGCTGTGGGAGAACTGTTCTTGCGTTTGATGTAACGAGAAATGAAAAGAAAAACCACCACAAGCTTTTAAGTATGTTGATGATGAATTGAAATGATCTGTCATTCAGGTTTATTGAAAAAAATGTGTGTACCGTACATCCACTCCAGAGACATCCATGATCCAGAGACAGACATATATATTTATACATGGGATGTGTATACATGTCTCTAGTACATACATATATGTGAATCTGGGTCCGTTCACCCTGATTCACATTCGCCCAAGTACCTGTTTGCCCTGTTACCTGTTCGCCCATGGTCCCATCGACCTGATTTTTCTTTTTTTCTTATTTTTGTCTAGTTTCCTAATGTTTATTATATGAACAGTATGTTGAAGTTTTCCTTTGATAAACATATCAGAATACTGGAATACAATATATAATATATATTTATTGATATTTCTTACCAAATCATTCTATTCAGTCGATTTAAGCAGTATAAGCATGATAAGTGACTATAACTCAGACTACTATATATCTCATGTGTTATTAAAGGATTATGTACATGAACAGTGGAGTCCCCCGTGTCCGCACGGCCCGTGTTATCGCGCATTAGCTGATTTCGTCATATCAACACAGTCATACATAAAAAATCGTTCTTGATATTGCTTAAGCCTTCTGAAGCAGAGGCGTAGCTACATTTTTTGTAGAAAGAGACGATCTGCAAGCAACTACTGCCGAGTGAATCGAGGGAAGAAATTTTGGGACCCTTTTATGCTGAAATTTTGTTTTTTTGTTTTTCGGTCATTTGGCGGTTAAAAGAGGAGCTACATGTTGTGATGTACATAGGACTTATAAACAAATCATGAATGCAAAACTATCTAGAAATCTTGACTTCTGAATAGAGTAAAGCATGATTAATTGAATATGTAAGCAACACATTTTTGTGATACAGAATTTTCTCAAAATTGTCCAAAATCTGCTCTTCGGGAACGTCTCTATTACTTTGTCAATATTCACACTGAAATCCCGATGAAATAATGCAGTAATGCTAGCAATAATAACCTAGCTGTAGTAGTTCATGGTTAATCATACAATGCAGTGCTCTAGCTAGAAATCAAAAGGGGCAGGGTGCCAGTGGAGGGCAGGGCACTTTTTATGATAAGAAAAGGCACTGCTCATTTTTTTTGTCTACGTTTCTGTGTGTATCACGAGTTAACGAATCTCTTTTTTTTTTTTACTGTATATGTTTTTTTTTTAATAAAGATGCTTTTCATCTATAGTCTTTATTTCATTGTTTGTGTAGTTATGAATGATATAGTACATCTTCATCAACATATTATGTTTTTACAGTTTAACGTCACTCTACCCATTATATGTGGGTTTTTTTTCTATATAGGAATTATAGCTTTTATCACATTAGAAACTGAGAGCATTACTAATTTAGCAATGTTTAGAACATGGATTGCTAAAAGTATAATTATCAAGTAGAAATTGCAATATATATTTTTTAATATGTTCAAAGACAGTTAATATCTTTAAGGTAACATTATTATGTTATTATATATTCAATTGGTTATTTATTCCTTTTTTTTATACTAGATAATATTTTTAGAGCACAAATTTGTAATAAGCTAAAACAGGGGAAGTAACTCCAAAATCAATTTCCACCACGTTTGAGTTAATTTAAAAAAAACTGTGCTTGTCGCTAACAAGTTTAGATGGAAGGCATTTCTGTAAAGGCATAGTTTTATTGATGACTTAAATTCAATTCTAAAGTCATGAAAGTCTTCATTTATATACGCTCTTCCATTGTGACTTGGAGATCGAAAATGCCGACCCAAGCTAAACACACTCGATGACACATTCATCAAAAGTATGACAAAAAGATACATTGTCCTAATTAAATTACCTAGTTATTAACACCTTTGAAGAAGTCTTTATCATTGTAATTGATTGTAATGACATGATTAACCTGGGGGCAATCACACAGGTGTCATATATGTAATTAACTTGGAGATCAGAAATCGATGAAACAAAATTTTACCAAAACGGCACAAGATAATTTTGGAAAAAGACGTCAGGGCAGAAGGGCGCGGATGAAGGCACCCAGGGCGCGGATGAGGGCACCCAGGGCGCGGATGAGGGCACCCAGGGCGCGGCGCCCTTCTATTTTGGGCTAGCGAGACCACTGCAATGTTTTCAACAGATGTAGTACACTGAACGATCTCTCTACGGTAGCTCTCGTGTTCGCCATCGATTGATTTTGACAAATAATATGCCAGGATAGTTTCTTATGTCTCAAACAATGCAGAGATTTGTTTGTTTGATGTATTACCGACAACACGAAGAAGCAGACAATGCGCATAGAAGCGATTTCCTGATGATATCAGACGCGACTCCAGTTCCATTATCATGTGGTCTTAACAAAAAAATGTATGAATGCAAACTATAATGAGACTTTCCAATACTGTTTTAGCGTGTTTGCTGGGGGATTGGCTAATGTAGTCTGTCAAACACATCGCCTCGGCATACTTTCAACGATATCGAAGGGTACTGATAAATCTAATGTCAATTGGTACATCGCAGTCCAAACAGTTAAACCGTACACTGTAAAATGTGCCCTGAAACTACTAGAGTATAACAAATTCAAGTCTTGTAATAAATGCAAGTTACTGTTAGTCTTTTCATCTCCAATAAAACTTTAATTCTGAAACCAAATGCCGCTATTTAATGACATTACATCATTTGAAAAAGCGATTACTTATATGTGTTTTCTTTAAACATTTAATTTATAAATTTTTATTTTGCCAAATTTTTTTTTGCGTGCCGAATTGATGTGCATGCAACTGCGTGTTGGCGTATAGAGAGCTACACGCCTGCGAAGAAATACAAAAGAATAAAATTGATAAGTTCAAGAATTATTAATTAATAACTGTCAAAGTCCTGTAATTTACCATATTTGGCCAATTTCCATTAAAAAAATTACATCATCAGATAAAATTAGTTTTATTTAAGTCAAATTAATATCAGATTGAAATAATGTTTGCTCTGCATCCTTGGAAGTGTGTTTGGTACAAACTCAGCTATATTTCGTAGTATAAAATCTTTCCTTTATCATGTTTATTCCAAATAAGCTATTTTTGGAAGGCATGCACGAAATCACCGGACATTGGAGGAACTCTCAGAACAAGGGTTTCCCTAATTTTGGACACACATTACAAAAAATGGAGATGATTAAACCATACAAACAGAAGATTTTATGAAATAAAAGTATATTATGAATGTGTTCACACAAAATTATCTAATTATTGGTTTTATCAATTGAATGGAGTGAAGTCATAAGTCTAAGGTGCGCAGATACACCGGACTGCACCGTACCCTTGTGTTGATTCAATGCTAAACATATGGAAATTTTATAGAAAATCCACAGCCATTCCCATTGTACTCTCATATTTGGCAATTCGGTACTTGATATAACTGGACACAGTTTTAGCAATGATTTCCTTAAAACAAGTTTATTAATTTAGTTATAGGTGAATACAAATATAAATAGGGATCAAATCAAGTACACCTTTTAGGGTGCACTCGACTTTAGTGACTTGCACAAGGTTTTTTTGGAACTTCAAGGTTGTATAGAATTTTTTGTAAAAAATAAACACTAGCATTGCATTGAAAAGCAAATGAGTAATCTACATTCAAATTCTTATCACAAAAATCTCTGTATTAAAGGCTGTGGATTTTCTATAAAAAGTCTTGTTTTTTTTGCCACAAAGTCCTCTTTTTGTGTTAAATGCAATGAAACAGTAAATTGTAATGCATTGCATGAAGTTTCCCCTTGGTATATGTAAAAAATGGCCCAATACATATGTCTATTATTCATTATATTTGGTGTTTTGATACTATTGCAGTTTGAAAAGTTCGTACTTACATTGTAACTGGCTACAGAACATGCAGAAGGGGTCATAAACCTTAAAGAAGTTTCTGAATAAAATAATAAATGAACTTGTAAATCCTTGCCATCAAAGACAAGTGTTTCAAAAATCAGTGAGAAGTATTGTCATTGAACAAGCTTTCTATGTGTTTTCAGAAATTCAAAGAATATAAACCATATAAATATCTGATTAATTTTATTTTTGTATGCCCTTAAATGCGAAGGAACCCAGGGCACATGGAACCAGGACGAACATGTAATTAGGGCGAACGGACCCCATACCCATAGACAATGATAGATGAAGCTCAACCCTGACTTCAAAGGTTCAGAGTACTTCTATGTGTGTTGTAATAGCTTTCACACTTATCTGATAATAACATGAACCAGTTGGTCATTGAGATGCCGATTGACAATCTAGACAAATTATAGAAAACTGACAGTTAAAAGCTACTTTACAATTAAACGAGAAATATCGTTGATGCTTGCAAGTTTGTTATAATTGAACCATGTTGGACGGAAGCTTGTTTATGATCTGAAGATAGTACCAGTATATATGTATATCCAGAAGTAAACTTTGTAAAAAAAATAATTTTCTTTTGTATTTTACTTATAAACATGATATATTAATCATATACTGATATATGGACTTTGTTTTTTTCTGCCAGTTAACATTACATACAGTTTGCAGTTAGAGTATTTATTTACTATATATTCTAAAAGGTTACCTATTCAACACTGTAATAAGATCATTGAAAATTGTTTTTATTGGTATAAATATTGATTTTGTTATCAGTAAATTAAAAGCTAACTAAATATTACTAGTATGTTATATACATATTCATGGATCTACAATCTGTCGATACCTGTAACTTGGCATTGTACAAGGTCATGTTTTTCTCTGGCTGTTTATGACGTCTTTACACTAAATCCATTGGATGTCGGATGTGTACGGAATGACAGTTTAGTCTTTAGATGCATGATTTTTTTATTAGTTGTTAGTGGCTTTGAACTAGCTGTCAGATAACTGTGAGTACTCTCAGATCTGTTCATTGTGTCTTTTTGTGTCGGGATGTATAAGTACCCGGCCACGTCCACTTGTATTTTTGTCCATCTGATGAGTTAAGCCTTTTTCAACTGATTTTTATAGTTCGTTCTAATGTTGTACTGTTATACCACTGTCCCAGGTTAGGGGGAGGGTTGGGATCCCACTAACATGTTTAACCCCGCCACATTATTTATGTATGTGCCTGTCCCAAGTCAGGAGCCTGTAATTCAGTGGTTGTCGTTGGTTTATGTGTTACATACTTGTTTTCTTTCATTTTTTTACATAAATGAGGCCATTAGTTTTCTCGTTTGAATTGTTTTACATTGTCTTATCCGGGCCTTTTATAGCTGACTATGCGGTATGGGCTTTGCTCATTGTTGAAGGCTGTATGGTGACCTATAGTTGTTACTGTCTGTGTCATTTTGGTCTTTTGTGGATAGTTGTCTCATTGGCAATCATACCACATCTTCTTTTTAGCTCACCTGACCTGAAAGGTCAAGTGAGCTTTTCTCATCACTTGGCGTCCGGCATCCTGCGTCCATTGTCCGTAAACTTTTACAAAAATCTTCTCCTCTGAAACTACTGGGCAAAATTTAACCAAACTTGGCCACAACCATCCTTGGGGTATCTTGTTTAAAAAATTTGTCCGATGACCTGGCCATCAAACCAAGATGGCCGCCATGGCACAAAAAATAGAACATAGGGGTAAAATGTATATTTTGGCTTATATCTTTAAAACCAAAGCATTTAGAGCTAATCTGACATGGGGTAAAATTGTTGATCAGGTCAAGATCTATCTGCCCTGAAATTTTCAGACGAATCAGACAACCTGTTGTTAGGTTGCTGCCCCTGAATTGGTAATTTTAAGGAAATTTTGCAGTTTTTGGTTATTATCTTGAATACTATTATAGATAGAGATAAGCTGTAAACAGCAATAATGTTCAGCAAAATAAGACCTACAAATAAGTCAACATGACCAAAATTGTCAGTCAACCCCTTAAGGAGTTATTGCCCTTTATAGTCAATTTTAACAACTTTTTCGTCATTTTTTGTAACTTGTACAAAAATCTTCTTCTCTGAAACTACTGGGCCAAATTCAAACTAAATTGGCCACAATCATAATTGTGGTATATAGTTTCAAAAATGTGTCCGATGACCCCACCTACCAAACAAAATGGCCCACATGGCTAAAATTAGAACATAGTGGTAAAAGGCAGTTTTTGCTTTATATCTTTGAAACTAAGACATTTAGGGCAAATCTTTCAAGATGTTAATGTCCATCAGAATAAGATCTATCCCCTCACAAATTTTCAGATGAATCCTGCAACCCGTTATTGGGTTGCTGCCCTAAAATTGGTAATTTTAAGGAAATTTTGCAGTTTTTGGTTATTATCTTGAATACTATTATAGATCATTTGTAGATAGAGATAAACTGTAAGATCTACAAACAAGTCAACATGACCAAAATTGTCAGAGAACCCCTTAAGGAGTTATTGAACAACTTTTCGTCATTTTTGTAATTGTACAAAAATCTTCTTTTCTAAAACTATGGGCCAAATTTAACCAAACTTGGCCACAATCATTACTAGGGTATCTATTTAAAAAAAGTGTCTAATGACTACGCCTTCCAACCAAGATGGCGGACATCAGTAAATACAGTAACAGGTGAGCGACACAGGCTCTTGAGAGCCTCTAGTTTATATATATGTAAGATTCTTGGAATGATGAATTTATGGGAGCTCTGTTTGGAAGACTTTGTTAATACAGCATTCTGTTACAATTATTTCTTGTTTATTATCTATACCATTAAACGAGAAGACCTCATTTTGGGTGTCGCTTCTCTTCCTTCCACAATTAATTGATCAACACGCCTCTGTGTCCTATAGGTACAGTGCATAGTGCCATTTGTCATCCATTCATATGATTATTCAGATTGAGTTATTTTTGGAGAAAAACGAGAAAAAAGGCATCCTGATATTGTCCCGTCATTGGACTAAATTTTAAGTCAGATTCGACTTCCGGTTTGCGTTTTTCTGTATACTTTGAACATATATATACAAAGAATAAAGTGTATTTTCAGAATTCTATCTGCTATCATTTTCATTTGATTTTCAAGTTTACTAACCACGGCAGTCACAGAGTTTATTAAATAGAGAGGGTCTGTATATTATATCAATGACCACTATGGATTGATTAGTATACTTAGAATTGAAAGTAAATACACTATATTTATATAGTAATCATTAAATCTTTTACAAAATTCATTGATTACAAAAAAAAGAAGATGTGGTATGATTGCCAATAACAATAATAGGTTACCGTACAGCCCATACCGCATACTCAGCTTTAAAAGGCCCCGAACTGACAATGTAAAACAATTCAAACCAGAAAACTAGCGGCCTTATTTAAAATTCTCCAGTCATTAAATCTTTTACAAAATTCATTGATTACAAAAAAAGAAGATGTGGTATGATTGCCATGTTGAGACAACTCTCCACAAGAGACCAATATGACACAGATATTAACAATTATAGGTTACCATACGACCTTCAACAACGAGCAAAGCCCATACCGCATACTCAGCTTTAAAGGCCCCGAACTGACAATGTAAAAAAATTCAAACCAGAAAACTAGCGGCCTTATTTATGTACAAAAAAATGAACGAAAAACAAATATGTAACACATAAACAAACAACAGCCACTGAATTACAGGCTCCTTACTTGAATGTTCATAACATACTAAATGTATGTTCATATTGAAATTGATAGAAAACCAAAAAATGGGAATATTGGAAATAAAGGAGGAGGGAAAAAAAAAAGCATTTTCCTGTCCCCATGATAACCCATGACTTATGATACTTTTGCTGAAATTCTCCAGTCATTCAATATTTTACAAAATTCTTCCAACAACACTTTACATACTTTAAACTACGCTCTGAATGCCCGCGATTTCGCGGGTTTGTTCTAGTACAGTATAAAGTATTTTTTTTGAAACAGTAACAACACTTTTTTTAGTATAAGGGATCTATTACCTACAGTTTTCTTAAAACATGTAAAAGCTGCATAAACTTAAGTTTACATGAGGCTTAATGATTGAGAGCTCAATGGAGTTGTTAAACTTATATATCATGTATTATATGGATAGTTCATTCAGCTTAAACAATTCATGTACTCATTTATTTTCACATATCAGTGTTCTCCCCAGGCCGTTTTAGCGCTGCGATGTTCAGCGCTATCCTAATTTACCGCTGTGCTATTTGGGCAGACCGCCATATCTCACATTTCTTCTTGTGTAAGTAACCTTAAAAGTTTTATTTATTGGCCTAAAAAGTACAAGTTTTGAGGGAATGGGAGGTATGATTGGACCCAAAAGGATCTCATCATGAAAACAAAAAGGTACATAAGTGGTGTTTACCTACATGTACTTACAATAATTTTTTGTATCAATTTTAACTGTTTGTAAGCAGGTTAGATGAATATTTGATCATTTATTGGTGAATTTATTAGTCAACACTATATTCTTTCATGATGCAGTGTGATTCTGTTTTTTGTTGTTGAAGAAATTATACACAAATTATTGCAGATTTTTTTCAATTCAGACTTAATTTGTCATAAACTATTATAACACAACAAGCCAGTAATCATGGTAATACTTGAAATAACCAGTTAAGTATAGAATCAAGGGTGGAAGAATTGGTATCAAATTGGCTTGCATCAATTCGACCAAGAAAGGAATTGGCAGCTATAAAAGAAAAATCGCTACTTAAGGGGCTCGCGGGACTAAATCAATTTTTTAATTTAATATAGGATTTCTCCATATTTTTCTATAAAAGAACTATCTTATTCTTAATAGAAAAATGAAATGAAAAAATGGGGTCACTGTTCATTTATGCTCACAATCTGTCTTTGAAAGAAGCATAAATTTTTGTTAATGTCCTTTTTTTCTGTTGAACAAATAGGGGAAATAGCGGTAATATCGAAATAAAAAAAGAACTAAATTACAGAAATCGCTTCAATTTTACAATTATTTAGTTTATGTACAGCTTATTCTAAAACAACAATAAAACAAAATAGGTCACCGATGAGTTAAAAGAGATATTTTAATTTTAATGCAAAAAAATGGCATTTTTGCACCAAAGGGAGATAATTTTGAGCTTTTTCAATGATATCTACATTCTAAAAGCCGGCTGGGGCCAACACAAATTGATTTTTTGGAATGATTTTTGTACCATATGATAAAGTAAAAACTACTTAAGGTAATATATAAAATTTGTAATGAAAAATTAATGTTTAATTTTTTTCTGAAAATCTTATACCCGCGAGCCTCCTTAAGATTTCCTTTCAAAACGGAAGCAATTTAGGTGGGAAGAATGTTTACAATAAAAAATCCAACTCTACCATGCCAATATCTTATGCCCTTGAAAAGTCAGATGTAAATCAAAACCAAGACGAATCAGACTCTTTTAAAGCTCTTGAAATGCAAGGTTCAGGAGATGAGTCTGATGCGTTTGACTTTATAACTGTTAAGCTTTAAGGTCCTGAGGATTATGTTGATGTATGATCCCTGAACTAGATTTTATCAGTACACAATTTATTATATATATATGGTAATGAAATAAATTAGATTAATGATGGTAATTATATACTATTATTTGACTTTTGAAATGTTCTTCTAAACATTTTGTCCCTTGAAGCATGCACACTACTTCCATGTGCACCAAAAGTTGATCCCCTCACTTTGAATTTATAATATAATTTGAACCTTACTTTTCCACTTACAGAAAAAAACCTAGCCCCCCCTGTATTTTGACCAGCCCCCCCCCCCCCCCCCCCCCCCCCTTTCCAGGTAAAAAATGATAAGTCCCTAACAGACAAATGGGATTTTCATTATAAGTAAAAAAATCTGAACGTCTAAGGGACATAACTAGGTCAAATACTTTTTTACCTATACAAGTAAATAAAATTCACTTACAACTATAAGTATCCTACAAATTTAATTATATAAGTTTTTTTTTTTTACTTCTTCAGGTAAATAAAAATTACTTGCACAAGTAGTACCCCTGACTGTTAGTTGAAGAGAACCCCTTAAAGGCTTATGATAAGTCAATAATAGTAGTTGGTCAAAGGCTCATATCTATGTTGCTTATTTGGCTTTGCACCTCAAGTCATTGTTCATTGACTTTAAATGTTTTTCATCTAGTTTACCATGTTTACCTGCTTAAATATTGTTATTTCAATTTCAACTTTTGCATTATACTATCAAAATCATATTATATTACTGTAAGAATTAAGGTAACAATTTCTGTGTTTGTCAAGTTTATATATATATAATATATTGTCTATCAAAATAATAGGTCAACCTTTAAATGAGTCAAGTTTTGTTATTGCAGATTGTCTTTGTTTGTATCTTGCAGATTGGTACCAAGCCGTAAGTTGAAACTTGCAGTTGATAAAGGAGGAAGAACTCAAACCATTACATGTACATGGATACAAGTAACTCCATGCAGTCTAATTTAAATGTAACAGAGAAAACTGATAAAGATGGTGAGGCTACCGACACGATTGAAAGGAAAACATTACAACATCCAGAACAAAATACAGATATTAATACATATACGGAGCATTTCTGTAGAAATGTTTTGAATAATGGTGGAAGACAAACCCAGGAGGAAAATAATTTGAGTAGTTCAGCAGTTAATTTTCATGTTGTTGACCCACCAGCAATTAGAAATGCTGGGAACTCAGCAAGGACTATTGATCAGTCTGACAATGAAGACCTTAGCTTGTGTATTGGCAGTCAAGACTTTCCAAAACCAGTACAAAACATTGATGATTTCAAGACATTATCAGATCAACCAGTTGATATTGACCTTGATATGGATATACCCAAACACAAACACATCCAAAGGAATTATGAAACAATCACAGATAACACAAATAATAGCGAAGAGTATGGAATAGCTACTACTAAACCGGAACTTGGGGTTACCTCACGAGATGAAAGTACTAATAATCAAATGCATTTGTCTGAAACAGAATTGTGGAATTTAGGAGTTGACATTAGTTACCAGGTAAATTTCCATGAAACAGAGGAAGATTATTTAATCAATGAATATAATAGTACAGAATACCAAATCAATGGATTTCACCAAACAGCATATCACAGGAATGGATATCACCTAACAGAGTATCAGAGGAATGGATATCACCTAACAGAATATCAGAGGAATGGATATCACCTAACAGAATATCAGAGGAATGGATATCACCTAACAGAATATCAGAGGGATGGATATCACCTAACAGAATATCAGAGGAATGGATATCACCTAACAGAATATCAGAGGGATGGATATCACCTAACAGAATATCAGAGGAATGGATTTCACCTAACAGAATATCAGAGGAATGGATATCACCTAACAGAATATCAGAGGAATGGATATCACCTAACAGAATATCAGAGAAAAGAATATCACCAAACAGAATATCAGAGGAATGGATATCACCTAACAGAATATCAGAGGAATGAATTTCACCAACCAGATCACAGGAACGAATATCATCAAACAGAATATCACAGCAGCATGAGGCATGAGCTGTTCATGAATTTCAACAGTCAGCGGAATGTAAGGTTTGATAGCTTAAGCCTTACATGCAAGGTTAAAAAATACATGTTCTACATCAGTTGGTATTACAAAAACTTGAAAGACACCTTAAGTTTAAAGAAGAGGGTAAATGCATATTTTGAAGAATATTCCAATTGCCAATTTCAGTATTCATTGGCAGATAAAATGCATGTCATTAAATATTATCAGAAGGAAGCATACAAGTTTTTATTTGAACTATTACATTACCAGTGTAATATAATTGCGTACCCAGTCATCCGGGTTGAACCAGAATATTTCACTCCTCCAGTTAATATAAATGATGTAAATTCACGAGGACTAGTAACTACCTATTATGAATCAGAGGTAGACGATCATGGTCATGATGGGTTAACATCTCATGCTCAAGCTGCACATACTCAATCAGCACATGCTCAAGCTGCACATACTCAAGCTGCACTTACTCAAGCTGCACATGCTCAAGGTCCAAGTGCCATGCATACTGGAATAGTGCTGAGAACTGAAAACACAATGAACCTTATTGCCAGAGGTCTAATGGTACAAGTAACTGCAAGTACTACCAGTATGAATACTTCGACTACAGGTTCACAGTATAGCTTTCCTAGAGGAACTTATAGAATGGCTGCTGAAACAGTACAAGTAACTGCAAATATGATGAATGTTTCTGCCAGAACAGAACAGAGAGCCCAAGAAGCATATAGCATGACTGGTGCATCAGGACATAGCACTTATTATGGAACAGGCAGTATGAGAATTGGAACTAACCTGAGAACTTCTGGTTTAAGCACTCATAATAACTCATCAGCAGATGCAAGATCTGTTAACAACACTTTAGGGACTATAGCACACAGCCAAGAAACTAGAAACTCTAGACAAGAAAGAGGCAATCAAGCATCAAGCGTTATTGAGTCAGATCCTGTCAGAATTGAAGACCAACCATTGGGAGCTAATCATCTGGCAGACCTTATTAAACAACATATACATCAAAATGGTAAGATTATTTAAGTACATGAATTGCTATTTACCTTTGATATGAAAAAGTAACCTAAATTCATGACTGTTTTAAAATAAACTGAAAAAAACTAGTAAGTACAGTGAACAAAAACTAGAACACTTAATCAGAGTAAGATAGTCAGACATCAGTACCTTAGTAGTTTGATTAATGGACTGAGTTTACCAATTATTTAAGTTCGATTCAATATAAGGCCAAAGTAATTTTTCAGACATCAATGAATTTGTCAAGCCTTCATGAAATTTTACAAAATCCAACAAACATTTTGAAAATATTATGTATCAACAAGTTTTTTTTCTTACCTAGGATCTCAACTTCAAAGGACACCATTGGCTGGACAAGATAGACCTGATATGTGTTCCCCTGACACAGTTACAACTGTTCTTACATCAGCTATTCTTCAGAATCGATTCATTCTTGATTATTTCAGAATAATGGGTGCCACAGGAGCACAGGTACATGTTAGTTGAATTGTGGATATCGATTAATTGGGACAACATACACATCAATAAAAGTTTGCTCCACCAAATAGATTATATAAAAAAGAAGATGTTATATGATTGCCAATGAGACCAAAACCAACAAAAGACCAAACAAAACAGAATTTAAAAACTATAGGTCACTGTAGGGCCTTCCACAATGAGCAAAGCCATACTGCATAGTCAGCTTTAAAAGGCATGAAATTACAAATGTAAAACAATTTAAACTTACAGCTTTTTTTATCATTTTTTTATGCACAAAATAATGAAGGGAAAACAAATATGAAACAACAACCACTGAATTTCAGGCTCTTTCTTGACTTGGGATAGGAACATACAAAATGTGGCAGTGTTAATATAAAAAAGAAGATGACGTGGTATGATTGCCAATGAGACAACTATCCACAAAAGACCAAAATGACACAAACATTAACAACTATAGGTCACCGTACGGCCTTCAACAATGAGCAAAGCCCATACCGCATAGTCAGCTGTTAGTAGGCGAGTATGGTTTTAGTTAGGAATGTGAAAGTGAGTGTAAAATGATATGATATTTGGTAAAAATAGCTAATAATGAAGTTGTGGTCAAATCAGATTGAAAAAATGTAAACCAATGTAAATGTAAATCCAAACCCAAGAACATCCCCTGGATCTGCCACTGTATATATAGAAAAATACAAATTAAAAATAACACAATATGTACACCTGTTTATTATTTGAAACTACATGTTCGTAGACAAATGGTTTGTTGGATTTGTCTCATGGTTCCTATTATCTTGTTTATCTGTGAAAACATTTTAACATGCTTTATTTGCACTATTTTATTATAAGTTTTGAATTCTGTATTATTCAATAGGTGTTGGAAATAGTAAGAAATTATCTTCACCAGAATTATGGTAGTGTTACTGCTGTTATCAGACAAATGGTTTTGGAAAAACATGGAGATGCTGGAGACATTCATAGTGAGGTAGATGTTATATCGGCCATAATTGGGAAAACAAAGATTAAGATAATGACGACTTGTTCTAACAGAATCATTGAAGCTTCATTGGTCATGAGGTAATAACTGTGATATTCATCATTATCCTAATCATGCTGGTTATCATTCTATATTAAGTAAAGGAATTATTATGAAATTTACTATTTATGTCAGAATTCTTTATACCCTTGCTTTTAAGATGATAAATAACACTACAGGGAGATAACTCTAAAAATTAGCTGAATGTTTGAATCACAATCTATTGTTAAGGAAATGTTAAGCTTCACAATGATAAAAAATAGTGTTCTTAAACTGCTATATATACATTTATACTGCACTCATTCTATTTGAGCAGTCAAAATGCTTTGACCGTATATTTCTATGTCATATACAGTCACTTTTCCTCACCAATATTTTGAAAATAGAAATTGCCGAAATTATAATTAATTATTCATATGACCTATTCAACCTGTTCGTGTTTCCAATGAATACAATGACTAACTTATTGGTTTTGTAATTTTTGGAAGAAAAAAGACATATTTCACTTGTTCATATTTTTGGTTTGCAAACTATAAATCATTATGTTTTATGCTTATTGTTGATATTTTAGTTCATTCTTAAACAAATTTGTTCCCCATCAATTGTGTGTTTCAACAGGTAATGTACATTTCATTGTGTTGTATATTTCTCAGCCTGCATGATATGAGGCCTTTTCATAAAAGGGGAAAAGTTTACCAATATTTAAATCAAATAATAACATTAACACATTAAACAACAATTGAAAGTGTTTTTCTTTTAGATTGAAGTACTAGTTTAAAGACAATAATAATGCATTGACTTGAAATATCAAGGATATAAGGATTCTGCCCGAAACAGAGAAATAGCTCGGCCGAGCTTTACATTTCCATGTTTCTAAGCCTCATCCTTATATGAGGGGGGATAGGACCTTTATCAGGACTCCGGGATCGGGTGTTTTTAAGCTCTGGATTTCTGGATTGATCCTTTCGGGATCCAGGAATTCTTTTTTTAGAATTTCGGGACCTCGGTATTTCGTATTTTTAAGCCAGGGATTTGGGATTTCATGTTTTTAAGCTCGGGATTTCGGGATCAAGACCCCTCCTAACCCCCCTCTTATATCGTTGATATATCAAGTCTGACAATGCACCATTATTGTCTATTTTATATCAAATGATATTTTTCAGATAAAGTCTCTGGTGAAAGTTTTTCTAGATTTTTATTTTTTTGTAAAATTTTATGGAAGATAATTAAACAAGCCAAATTAACACTGATTAAGGATGTACACCTCTGAAGAGCCAAAATTTCTAGAATTAAACTTTTTTTTCCTAAAACCTGATTTTTGGGTTGATATGAATGAACAAAAATGATTAGTGAAGAAAAAAATCATATGTTGGTGCACTTCATTTTTCTGCTACAATCTGCACTTTGAAAGTAACTATTTTGATCATTTTTCATCAATTTTTACCCGTTTGGAAAAAATCGTCTTGAAAAAAAATCCGTTCCATAGATAAACTTTTTTCATACATTTTGTACTTTCAATAAAGACGGAGTGGAGCAATCTGAATAAACTTAAGTTAAAAAAACTAAAGGTAGATGTAGTAATATAAGAAAGTTCTATCATGATCATATTTTGATGTTTTTTTGTTTCAAATTTACCATGCTGTCAATTTTGTAATTTGTGATTTTTCTGTTTTATGAACAAAATGCATATTATTTCAAGTTCTTTGTTATAAATGATTCAAAAAATGCAAATCTAAGAAATTTGAGAAGAAAAAAGTGATATGAGAGGTGCATGTTTCTGGAAAAATCATTTCTTGTACCCCTTATCCATTTAAGGCATTTTTTCAAAGTTTTGACTAAAAAGATTGACTTGATTGGTAATATAATGTGAAATAATTATTCCTCAAGAACTGCTTTGTATTGTAAAGACAATTTTTTTCGCATAGTTAAGTTTGATTAAGATATTTATTAAATTCATTGCTGTTTCCACTTATATCACATGTTTTGGAAATATTTCAACGTGACTGAACCATCAGAAGAATACATCGTTAACAACAATATTTTTATATTGTTCATAATGTTAAGTTTATTTGTATGCATTTTTGAACAGGATAAATACTCTCAGAACCTGATAGCAGTTAGTTAGGTGTGAAAAAGATCAATCAATTCTCTCAATTCAGGAAAAAGTATGAATTTGATTTATTTCCCTATAAAGCCATGTAACCATGACCCTTTTAACAACTAAATACCTGACCAATACCTCATTTTTCCTTAATATGATTACCTTGTGTTTTAATTCTTGTGTAATTCTGCATGTATTTATAATCCTTATTATGTGAATACTCATTTGGTTACCTTTTATCTTTTCACAATAAAATGTTAAGAATTACTTCACAAGTCTTTCAATTAGGGACAACATAAAAAGTACAACGTAGGATAAAAAACTTAATTCATATAGTTTTTTCACAAGAATAAAATTTGACTGACACTACTAAATTACAGGCTGCTGACTTTGGGCAGACATTCAAAAGTACTTACTATCTATCTAAATATCAAGGCACTGATTTAGGCATTCATTCCATTGCCAAACAATTTACAAAACAGGACTAAAATCTAGACAGTTTTAATTGTTTTTGATGTTTGTTGATATAGAATTGCAATAACTCTTGAGATTCACATGTAACTGTATTCCATATTTGCCTGTATTTTCCAAACCTTATCAGCTGCTCTTGTTCAGGGGACATTGGAACTTTTCTGGAAATTTTTACAAGACAATTGCTCAATTCTAATAGGACAATAAGAAAATTTGTTAAACGTGATAGCCCTAAACATACCATACTGTTTTGGCTGCTGGGTTTTACGCAATTTTGATGATATTGGTAATATTATATAATTCAATGATTTTTTTTTAATCACATTTTTCACTTATATATTTTTTCATCCAATGTATTTTATTTAAGGTGTACAAGAAGCTTGAAAACTTGCGGATTTAAATATGATTTTTGTTTACGATAACATACTTGTGACGTCACCTTGTTTCGTTGCCATGCCAAGACAAAAACATCATTTTGCGGAATTTTTGTTTTTTGAAATTTTACCATGAAAAATAAATTGAAATGGATTGATTTGTTTATTTTGCTGTAGAATAGAGATAAATATATTGTATCTGAATCTTGGCCAACATAAACTGGGGGTTTAGGTGTCGAAAATTTAGTATATCTGGCAGTACAAATAAGTTGGTTGAAACACGGAACAGCCCTTTTTTGTGTATTACTGCGTTTGCCCTATAGGTAGATGTATTGTGACTATACCGGTTGACAATAATAGGCAGTCATATTAGAATCTTTCATAAAGGAAACAAACTTTAAAATGGCACAGGGAAAAAAAGCAATAATCATACTTTTTACCCAGAAAAGGGAAAATAAAATTTGTTGATAACCCTATCTCTGGTTATATTGAAATTAGAATTATGTTATAGTTTCAGGTACATGTACCAAGGAGATTTGACTTCAACATTTGTAAATAGTTATCTCAACCAGCAATTGCTTGGTAGTGAAGAACCTTGCGGTAATTGCAGTCATTGTCAGAGGTATTAACATTACAAATTACAAAGAATTTCATTTATTAAGGGCATATATTTTAGAAGTATTAGATAAATGTTATTTCTACACTCTTTTTATTAATACAGATATGTATAGAACAAAGATATTAGAAGATGTAGTATGAGTGCAAATGAGACATCTCTCCGTCTAAGTCATAATTTGTAAAAGTTAACTATTATAGGTATGTAGCCTTCAACACAGAGCCTTGGGTCACACCAAACAGCAAGCTATATAGGGTCCCAAAAATTACTAGTATAAAATCATTCATAAAAAAACCCAAACACTTATGAATCACACCATACAACAACCACTGAACATCAGGATCCTGACTTTGGACAAACAAATGCAGTGGATTTAAATGTTTTGTTAGGTACCAATTGCAACCTTCACCCATACCTGAAACAATAGTGTAACATTACAAAATAAAACATCTGTTCTTACAAACCTCTCGCCTCCCACTTATAAACCCCTTCTTAAGTTGCCTCAACCAAATTTTATAAAACATATATACAATGCTTATTCAAAACACAGATCTAGTATGAATTGGTTGGTGTCACTTTTACTGTTCTTGAATTGTGTCCCTATTTTGAAAAACTGCAGAATTTGTTGTATATTTACGAGTGTGGGCACTAGGTCTCATGGACAAATTAGTTTTATGCCCCACCTACGATAGTAGAGGGGCATTTTGTTTTCTGGTCTGTTCGTCTGTCTGTTGGTTCATTCGTTTGTCCAGTTTCAGGTTAAAGTTTTTGGTCGAGGTAGTTCTTGGTGAAGTTGAAGTCCGATCAACCTGAAACTTAGTATATATGTTTCTTATGATATGATCTTTCTAATTTTAATGTCAAATTAGAGTTCTGACCCCAATTTCACAGCCCACTGAACATAGAAAATGATAGTGGGAGTGGGGCATCCGTGTACTGGGGACACATTCTTGTTTAATTTTCGAAGGAGTAGGGATTGGTGGATGGTGTGGTATTGTGTTGTAACTGTCTGATCTATTTTTTTTATATAAGTAATATTTTAGCATAATGTAAAGAAAATCAATAAATTAAACATTGATAAACATTCTTACATTATTTTTTTTTCATTTATTTACAGGAAACCACCAGGTATTAAACAAATAGTAAGAAGTATTGAATCAACTTTTATATACATAAATGCCTCCCCAGGTAGAGTTCCAAAGGCATATGTGAGGGATATGCTTGGACAGATCCGTGTTGGTGAATCAGCTTACCAGGTTCATGCCTTGAGTTTTTGGAATGATAATCATTTTAATGCCAGAATTAATATTGATAACATGTGGTGGACATATGATAACAAGAGAGGTATATTTAATCAGGGGTTGGAAGTTGATGATGGCATGCCAGGAATTTTGTCGGGAATTTATTTAAAGATTGGGTAGATTATGAAGTTTTGGTACATTTTTTCGTTTAGAAGGTTATAATTGTAATTATTTTATTTCAGTATTTATCAAAAGTAG
This sequence comes from Mytilus edulis, assembly GCA_019925275.1. NCBI lineage: Eukaryota > Metazoa > Mollusca > Bivalvia > Mytilida > Mytilidae > Mytilus > Mytilus edulis. The sequence goes on from CM034357.1 coordinate 29,004,870, forward strand.
TAAAACCAACATGTGATAATGATACCAGTGAGCATGACATAAATTTTCTGGTTTGCTACAGGCCAGAAAAAAATAGTTTTGTTTTCTGCCTTCCTATGTGCACTACCTAATCTAATCTAAATTTTCATGCTTACCCAACTCTTTAACATTTTTATGGATATTTTTTTAAAGCCAAAAGGATAGGACAAAATTATCAAAGATTTAATTCATCAAATTTAGAATTAACAGTATTGAATAACAATTATTTCTTTTAAGTATGCAAATCTTTACTTAAAGTTTATGCAGTGTTCTTCCTAGGGCTTTAAAGCACTATGGTATCCTGGTGCTAAAATTCCTACCATGGTGCTATCTTGGATGATTAGTAATAGAATGTATATGAGCCATTGTGCTATATTTTTTGGAGACCAGTGTTAATTTCCATAGAGCTATTTGAAAATTCTGAGGAGAACACTGCTAGTTTAGCACTGTGAAAGAAGTAAATTTTGGTAAACCTCCTTAAATATATTAAAGGCAGCAACATTTGTCCTCAAATTAAGTGTCCAATTTGACCCAAAAAAATCTGGAATGATGTGAGGAAGCTTGAAAAATTATACTTATGTGAAGTAAGCTAATAGTAAGAATTTATTTAAGTAATTTTCATGTAGTTGTTCATTAAATAAGGTTGTTACTCACCTGACAAAGTTTATATTTTAGTTTTAATGCATAGAGTTATGGCCCTTTTGATGTAGATATGTATATATATATACTCATTGACACCATTGAAAACAAAGAAATCCAAAATACTAGGAATTCCTTGCTTATGAGCAAATTCTTCTGAATTCAAATGATTTGAATTATGGGAAGTTAAGTTATCCTATTGACAAGGTATTAGACCAGAACTTGTTGTTCTTTTTTTTTTACTTCTGTGATATATGAATGAATTTTTTAATATAATGAATTGTATACATGTATGTTGGTGTATAGCTTTAAGGGAAAAAGTGCTTAGTATTTGAAAATATTTTCAATGTTTTTAATTTTAAAATTTTAACTGTTTTTAGAATAGTGAATGTTATTTAGTAGAAGGTTGTTACTTTTTTTTTAATATATAGTATACAATATTATTTATTGATATTCTTATTTATACAGAGGTAGTGGTTATTTAATTTAATTCTTAAGCTGTGATCTTTATCTTTCAGAAAATACATAATATTATGTAAAATTTAGGGTAGACAAATTTTCAATGGGATTATAAACTTGTTGTACGTGTTTATACATTTTTGTTGTAATTTTAAAAGGGTACTTAAGGTATATTGGTGTTTTTTTGGTATTCCTTTTGGGCATGTTGCTGAAATACTCTTTTGGTAAACATTTTTTTTTACCAAGTATCATTCAAATACAACAGAAACATCTTATTATTGAATAAAGAAAAATAGATTATAGAAAATTAAGTGTCTATAATGTTTACCAAATTTTCAGAAAAAAATCCTTTTAAAAACATGGGTAGATAAAAGGGAGATGGATTTATAAAAGTTTTTCCAAACTTGTTTCCAAATCCCATATTTGAACTTTATGTAACATTGTAATATTTATCTTGACATTTTTCATTAATAAATACTGTTTAAATTAAGGGTAGATAATTATACTGAATTTGATAGGACAATAAGTGTTTCATGTTTTACTTGATTTTTGTCGAGCCTGCAACTTTTGTTGCAGAAAGCTCGACATAGGGATAGTGATCCGGCGGCGGCGGTGGCTACGGCGGCGGCGGTGTTAGCTCACTTCTTAAAAGCTTTATATTTTAAAAGGTAGAAAACCTGGATGCTTCATACTTTGTATATAGATGCCTCATGTTAAGAACTTTCCGTCAGTCACATGTCCAATGTCCTTGACCTCATTTTCATGGTTCAGTGACTACTTGAAAAAAAAGTTAAGATTTTTTGTAATGTTAAATTCTCTCTTATTATAAGCAATTGGATAACTATATTTGGTATGTGCGTACCTTGCAAGGTCCTCATGCCTGTCAGACAGTTTTCACTTGACCTCGACCTCATTTCATGGATCAGTGAACAAGGTTAAGTTTTCGTGGTCAAGTCCATATCGCAGATACTATAAGCAATAGGTCTAGTATATTAGGTGTATGGAAGGACTATAAGGTGTACATGTCCAACTGGCAGGTGTCACCTGACCTTGACCTCATTTCCATGGTTCAGTGGTTAATGTTAAGTTTTTGTGTTTTGGTCTGTTTTTCTTATACTATATGCAATAGGTCTACTATATTTTGTGTATGGAATGATTGTCAGGTGTACATGTCTAGCTGACAGGTGTCATCTGACCTTGACCTCATTTTCATGGTTCAGTGGTCAAAGTTAAGTTTTTTAGTTTTGGTCTATTTTTCTAATACTTTATGCATTAGGTCAACTATATTTGGTATATGGAAATATTTTATGATCTATATGTTGGTTACGCAGGTTTCATTTTACCTTGACCTCATTTTTACGGTCCATTGCTAAGTTTTCAGTGTTTGTGTTTTGGTCTGTTTTTCATTATTTATAAGCAATCAGTCAACTTTATTTGTAACATTGAAGAATTGTTAGCTGTACATGTCTGCCTGGCATGGTTCATCAGACCTTGACCTCATTTTTATGGTTCATTGATCAATGTTTCATTTTCTTGGTTAATGTTACTTTTATGTGACAGTTGTAATAAAGCTTTATATTTAGGTCTATCAAGATAGTATCAAGGATTAGTAAAGAAGGCGAGACATTTCAGTGTGTGCACTCTTGTTTAACTTGACTTGGCGGTGTATAACCCATTTCGCTTATAATAAACCAGTCCATCTATAGATAGGTGTTTTAGGATAAACTCATGAATGAAGTGTCCAGTCATTCTTTTGTAAATTCCTTTGATGACAATGATAGGTGATTAGAAATCAATAATAATTAAGATGGCAATCATCCCTATCACACACATTTTCAAAAAGACTGTCCTTATGCAAATTAAAACATAAGCCCTGCCCGATCATTTGAATAACACTGGTAATATTTTCCAAGAAGATAACATGGATAAGGCATGTGACCCCGATTTTCATTTCATTTTTGGAAGTATTTATGAAAAGCAATTCTACCCTTGAATTTTAAAATAATTCTATTGTTTAATGTTCTCTGAAGAAGGACAAATTAGGTTTTCACTAAATAACCAAATGAATATAAGAAAACTGATTTTGTTAATTTCAATATATTTTTATGAGAGAAAAAAAAAGAGGTCTGTGGCCCTCTTTTTAATATCAAATTTTGAAAAATACATTGACCTAGAAGTCTTATGTATACAGAAGGTTAAGAAAAATATATTACCAAACATTTAGATACCCCACCTACCTTAAGAGGTTATATTATTAACATATTAACCATTTTGAAAGGTTATTTTTATGGCCCAACAACAAAGTCGTCGATGCCATATAGTTTCACCCTTGTCTGAAATTCCGAAATTCAGTAATTCTGTCATTCTGCAATAAACCATTATACAGAGTTTTTTTCTAAACTCCTTCAGATATTGGGCTGATTTTTGGTATGTGAATTAACCATGATGGGATCAAGTTCAAATTTTGTTCTGCTACGCTAATATTTTCCGAAATAATGGGCTTTGGACTTTGAGAAATTGTTGAAAATCAGTTATTCAGACTTTTTTTCAAAAGCCTTCAGAAATTGGGATGATTTTTTGGTATGTGAGGTAACCATGATGAGTTACAGGTCAAGTTAAAGTTTCGGTCTGCTCCGCTAATTTTCCCTGAAATTACGGGCTTTGGACTTTGATAAGTTATTTAAAATCACAGTTATACAGATTTTTTTCCAATACAACTTCATATTTTTAGCGGATTTTTGATATGTGATACTACTATCATGCTTGTGTCCACATGTGTTTATATTGAAATTGCAGATTTTTCAACTTTTTGGGATGGGGCCATTCGTGTTGCTTTGACACATCTAGTTTATATTTGTTGTTATTTGAAACTGATATTTAATACTAAATACTTATTAGGGCCCCGACTAAAAGTCGCGTCGCCCTATAGTGATCAGTCTGTCCGTCCGACTGTCTGTCCGTCTGTCCGTCCGTCCGTAACACTTTAACTTTGTGTCCGCTCCATATCTAGAAAACCGTTATGATTTCATACTTTATACTTTACATGTTTACTAACCACCACCAGAGGGCGTGTCATGATGTATGTTCAACTTTCTAGGTCAAAGGTCAAGGTAAAAAAACTTTGGTTTCAGTTGACAACCCTGTGTCCCTGTGTCCTGTGATGAAGATCATGTCCGCTACATATCTAGATAACCGTTCTGATTTTATACTTAATACTTAACATGTTTATTAACCAACACCAGAGGGTGTGTCATGATGTATGTACAACTGCCTAGGTCAAAGGTTAAGGTCAAAAACTTTGGTTTCAGTTGACAACCCTGTGTCCTGTGGTAAAGATCGTGTCCGCTCCATATCTGGATAACCTTTATGATTTCAAAGTTTATACTTGACATCCATTTTAACCACCATCAGATGGCGTGTCATGATGTATGTACAACTTCCTAGGTCAAAGGTCAAGGTAAAAAAAACTTTGGTTTTAGTTGACAACCCTGTGTCCTGAGTTGAAGATTGTGTCCGCTCTATATCTTGGGAACCGTTTTGATTTCAAATATTATACTTGACATCCATTTTAACCAACACCAGAGGGTGTGTCATGATGTATGTACAACTTCCTAGGTCAAAGGTCTGTCTATCTGTTGGTCTGTCCATCGCTTATAATTTTGATTCACACTATATTTATTTACCCAACGTTATTGACAGCGAGGCCCACAGAGATGGCTTCCATCTCAATGATATCTAGTTCGTACAAATATGATATTAAGGCCAAAAAAAACCCAGAAAAAACATACATTTTCCCTCTATTTTATAGGAAGATTTGCAAGTGAGTACAAAGTTATTCAACAAGGAATAAATTGAATCTGAAATAATTTAAATTTAAAAAAAAATGATTAAAAAATATTGAAAAAAATCTATTTTTTTTTTATCAATTCCCACAATTCAAAATTATTTTAGATTCAAAAAGTTCCTAGTTATTTTGTTATTGTTGTAATTTTAGGGATGTTTGCTTTGGATGATTGATGCTTTAATGATTGCTCTCTTTTAAATTTTAAACACTTTTATTTTTATGTTTTGCTTTGGGAAATGTCAAAAAGTTACAAATCAAATTCATAAGGAATGTTCAAATTGTGTGGAGCAAACATCTTTTAAAGAGTTGGTTATTTTGAAGGATGTTTGTATATATAGGTTTATAGCTGGTGTAGGAATTTGTTTTTACATTTTTATTACCATAATGATTACTAGTTTGTGACATATCACATGTTATCATTACCTTATAAACATGATAAAATGCAATAATTTATAAGTTTAACAGTAAAAGTTTTAAAAAAAAAAACGGTCTTGAAATAAGATTTTGACAATTTTTTCAAATTGTGTTTTTTAAATGTAAAGTTGGTATACATGGTATACTTTGCAGTGTAATTTTTGAGGGTATGAAAGACCTTTTACCTATGACTATTGTAGCTTGTTTTGCTAGTAAATATTGTTCATAATAGATATTGTAAGAATGTTTAAGTAATAAATCACCTTTCCAACAGCTTGAAAATCATGGAACATGACGTCCCTGTTTCCTAAGAAAATAATTACATTTGAATTTTGAATAAAAGTGCAATGTTTATGTATTTTTCTGTAAAGAAAAAAAACCATGAAGACTTCAAGTTAATAGATAAACATTTATACAACAGGGAGCTTTTACTAAATGTTTTGAAATACTAGTCATTACTATTTAACTAAAAGTTATATGAATTATTTTACAATCGAATAATAAAACTTGATATTTCATTCATGGGAAACATTCAATCTAGTTACCAGCATTAAGAGTAGCCCAGAAAAGTACTTGGAGGAACAGGGACAAAGAAGTCCTACATGATATATAGGCTGGAAAGGTATAGCATCTTGTATTATGTAATGTGTTGTAGCAGATTATAACCAGGTGTATGCTGTTGTACATATTTAATGTAATATTTATTTGTACATATTTTTTTTAAATTATTTTTATGATTTATTTGAAAATTTACAATGTTTTTTTATACCCTTTGGTTAGGACTTATCATTGAAAATTTTACGGGCTAATTTCACATTTAGAATCTGCTAACCATTCCAGAGCACCTGAATTCCACCTGTTTTAAGTTAGGTTTCTGTTGTTCAATAAATTGTTTTCTTTACAGTGCTGTGTTTTTGCCAGAGTGTATTTTCTATTTTTAGTGTTGTTTTATTTTATCTCTGTATAACAGTCAACAAGCATACATTCAGTGTTTTTTCAGAAAGGAGAATAGTGTTGATATTACCCAAAAAAATCTACTTTAGTGATAGTAACTTAAAAGTAATGTTATTTTCCAGTTTTCTGCTTTTCTTCATACTATATGTTAACCTTGGTGAACCATTTGCTCTATGCACTCTTAAACGGAAATAACTTCTTTTTAAAAAAAAATGCATATGTTTAAGGGCCTAACACTTTGCCTTTTAGTAAAGACTTGGATTGTTAAATTTTCATAAAGTTTTGACAAAATATTTACTTTGACCTGTTGACATAACTATAAAAATTTCTAGACACTTGAACCACACAATTTGCAGGAAAATTTCATTGAATATATAGCAGTTTGAAAGACCTGAATTTTAATCATTGAGGAGCTTGACTTCTCTTGACTGACTAACAGTATGTGAATGAAACAGTCAGCTAGATTTAAAAATGTTAACTCCCTTAGGTGTGCTGTATCAACCTTAAGCTAGATTTACATCCTTAGAAAATGTTCAGGCAAGTGTAAACTATCTTCTTAATCTTTTAATCTTATATTTTTTCCCCTAGTTAATTGTTCATTGAATATATTTTTCAGATTTAATTTCATTATTTTAGTTCCAATTTTAATTTAATTTAATTGCATATAATTAAACATATTAATCTGAATCCATTTGGTCACAGTGCATTTGGTATTGAATATTGTGTTTCTTTTTATAGCAAAAGTTGTAGTTCTGAAGATCACTGTAATACTTGAAATCAAAAATAAATGATGCAATTTAAAATAAAATTATGCAAATTTAGTTACTGGTTTTGCGTTTATTAGGAGGCACATTAAAAATTCTTGCATTATTTCAAGCAGTTCTCGAAATGCCTTATAATACATTGTTATATGCATGCAAGAAGGAATGCAGTATACATCAATGAGAAAGCAATCACACAAAACACGTAACCAGAATATATCTAGAGGTTATTATGTAAGTCTTCAACAGTAGGTCATGTAGGTGTCAAACAATATATTGGCTCTAATTTTTATACGACCGCAAAAATGTATATTGGTATGACGTTGGCTTCGTCATCATTGTCCGAAAACTTTTGGTTTTCGCACTATAACTTTAGTTTAAGAGAATAGAAATCTATGAAGTTTACTTAACACAAGGTTTATGACCATATAAGGAAGGTTGGGATTGATTTTGGGAGTTTTGGTCCCAACAGTTTAGGAATTAGGCCAATAGGGGCCAAAAAAAGGTCCCAAATCAGCATTTTTCTTGATTTTTGCACAATAACTTAAGTATAAGTAAACAGAAATCTATGAAATTTAAAATAAGGTTTATGAACACAAAGGGAAGGTTAGGATTGATTTTGGGAGTTTTGGTCCCTACAGTTTAGGAATTAGAAGCCAAAAAAAGGTTCCAAAAAAGCATTTTTCTTGGTTTTTGCACAATAACTTTAGAATAAGTAAATAGAAATCTATGAAATTTTAACGCAAGGTTTATGACCACATAAGGAAGGTTGTGATTGAATTTAGGAGTTTTGGTCCCAACAGTTTAGGAGTTAGGGGCCAAAAGGGTCCAAAGTTAAACTTTGTTTGATTTCATCAAAAAATGAATTATTAGGGTTCTTTGATATGCCAAATCTAACCGTGTATTTAATAGATTCTTAATTTTTGGCCCTGTTTTCAAATTGGTCTACTATAAGGTTCAAAGGGTCCAAAATTAAACTTGGTTTGATTTTAACAAAAAATGAATTCTTGGGGTTCTTTGATATGCTGAATCTTAACATGTACTTAGATTTTTGATTATGGTCCCAGTTTTCAAGTTGGTCTAAATCGGGGTCCTTTAATTAAATTTTGTTTGATTTCAACAAAAATTGAATATATGGGGTTCTTCAATATGTTGAATCTAACAATGCATTTAGATTTTTAATATTTGGGCCGGGTTATCAAATTGGTCTACATTGAGGTCTAACTGGTCTAAAATTAAACATTATTTGATTTCATAAAAAAATTGAATTCTTGATATGCTGAATCTAACCATGTATTTAGATTTCGGATATTTGACCATAATATAGGTAAATGTCCAATTTCAAATTTTAAGTTTTTAAGTTGAAGTTCTTAGACCACATATAATAAAAAAGATGTGGTATGATTGCCAATGAGACAACTATCCATAAAAGACCCAAAATGACACAAACATTAACAATTATAGGTCACCGTACACCCTTCACATTCATTCTGTGTCAGAATCCTATGTTGTGTCAACTATTTAATCACAATCCAAATTCAGAGCTGTATCAAGCTTAAATGTTGTGTCCATATATACTTGCCCAACTGTTCAGGGTTGTGCCTCTGGGGTCTTATATAAAGCTGTGCCCTGCCGAGCATCTGATTTAAGCAAACTTCTTAAAAGCTTTATATTTTAGAAGTTGGAAGAACCCTATGCTTCATACTTTAATTTGTTTATAGATGCCTTATGTTTCGATTTTTCAGTCTGTCATATGTTCATTGTCCTTGACCTCATTTTCATGGTTCAGTGACTACTTTAAAAAAAAGTCAAGATTTTTTGTAATGTTAAATTCTCTCTTGTAAGTACAAAAAAATGTAATAGGATAACTATATTTGGTATGTGCGTACCTTACAAGATTCTTGCGCCAATCAGACAGTGATCCCTTGACCTCGACCTCATTTTATGGATCAGTGAACAATGTTCAGTTTTAGTTGTCAAGACCATATCTTGGATACTATAAGCAAAAGGTTAAGTTTAATTGGTGTAGGGAAGGGTAATGTGTACATGTCCAACTGTCGGGTGTCATCTGACCTTGACCTCAATTTCATGGTTCAGTGGTTATAGTTAAGGTTTTTGTGTTTTGGTCTGTTTTTCTTATTCTGTGTGCAATAGGTCTAATATATTTGGTGTATGGAAATATTTTAAGATGTCAATGTCAGTCAGATTGACAGTTTTTTTTTACCTTGACCTCTTTTTCACGGATTATTGCTCAATGTTTAGTTGATGTGTTTTGGTCTGTTTTTAGCTCACCGGGCCCGAAGAGCCAAGTGAGCTTTTCTCATCACTTGGCGTCCATCATCCGTCGTCGTCCGTCGTCTGTCGTCCGTCGTCCGGCGTTAACTTTTACAAAAATCTTCTTCTCTGAAACTACTTGGCCAAATTAAACCAAACTTGGCCACAATCATCATTGATGTATCTAGTGTAAAGTTTGTGTTTTTTTTACCCGGCCAACCATCCAAGATGGCCGCCATGGCTAAAAATAGAACATAGGGGTAAAATGCAGTTTTTGGCTTATAACTCAAAAACCAAAGCATTTAGAGCAAATATGGCCGGGGTAAAATTGTTTATCAGGTCAAGATCTATCTGCCCTGAAATTTTCAGATGAATCAGACAACCCATTGTTGGGTTGCTGCCCCTAAATTGGTAATTTTAAGGAAATTTTACTGTTTTTGGTTATTATCTTGAATATTATTATAGATGGAGATAAACTGTAAACAGCAATAATGTTCAGCAAAGTAAGATTTACAAATAAGTCAACATAACCAAAATGGTCAGTTGACCCCTTTAGGAGTAATGGCCCTTTATAGTCAATTTTTATAACCATTTTTCGTAAATATCCATGATCTTTTACAAAAATCTTCTTCTCTGAAACTACTTGGCCACAATCATCATTGATGTATCTAGTTTAAAGTTTGTGTTTTTTTACCCGGTCAACCATCCAAGATGGCCGCCATGGCTAAAAATAGAACATAGGGGAAAAATGCAGTTTTGGGCTTAAAACTCAAAAACCAAAGCATTTAGAGCAAATCTGAGATGGATTAAAATTGTTTATCAGGTCAAGATCTATCTGCCCTGAAATTTTCAGATGAATCAGACAACCCATTGTTGGGTTGCTGCCACTAAATTGGTAATTTTAAGGAAATTTTACTGTTTTTGGTTATTATCTTGAATATTATTATAGATGGAGATAAACTGTAAACAGCAATAATGTTTAGCAAAGTAAGATTTACAAATAAGTCAACATGACCAAAATGGTCAGTTGACCTCTTTAGGAGTTATTGCCCCTTATAGTCAATTTTTAACCATTTTTCGTAAATATCCATGATCTTTTACAAAAATCTTCTTCTCTGAAACTACTTGGCCAAATTAAACCAAACTTGGCCACAATCATCATTGATGTATCTAGTTTAAAGTTTGTGTTTTTTTACCCGGTTAATCATCCAAGATGGCCGCCATGGCTAAAAATAGAACATAGGGGTAAAATGCAGTTTTTGGCTTATAACTCAAAAACCAAAGCATTTAGAGCAAATCTGACATGGATTAAAATTGTTTATCAGGTTAAGATATATCTGCCCTGAAATTTTCAGATGAATCAGACAACCCATTGTTGGGTTGCTGCCCCTAAATTGGTAATTTTAAGGAATTTTTACTGTTTTTGATTATTATCTTGAATATTATTATAGATGGAGATAAACTGTATACAGCAATAATGTTCAGCAAAGTAAGATTTACAAATAAGTCAACATGACCAAAATGGTCAGTTGACCCCTTTAGGAGTTATTGCCCTTTATAGTCAATTTTTAACCATTTTTCGTCCTTTGTTTAATTCACATATATATACTTAGGTGAGCGACACAGGCTCTTTAGAGCCTCTAGTTCTTAAACCAAGCAATAGGTCAATTATATTTGTTGTATGGAAGGATTGTAAGCTGTACATAAAATTGAGAATGGAAATGGGGAATGTGTCAAAGAGACAACAACCCGACCAAAGGGCAAAAAACAGCAGGTCTTCAATGCAGCCAGAAATTCCAGCACCAGGAGGCATCCTTCAGCTGGCCCCAAAACAAATAGATATACTAGTACAGTGATAGTGAATGCTATACTAAACTCCAAATTGAACACAAGAAACGAAAAGTTAAATAATACAACGACTTACAAAGGCCAGAGGCTCCTGACTTGGGATAGGCGCAAAAATGCGGCGGGGTTAAACACGTTTATGAGATCTCCAACCTTCCCCTATACCTCTAGCCAATGCAGAAAAGTAAACGCATAATAATACAAACATTAAAATTCAGTTCAAGAGAAGTCCGAGTATGATTTCAGGAGATCTAACCAAAGAAAATAAACAAATTGACAGTAATAAATGTGTGCCTGGCATGGTTTATCTGACCTTGACCTTATTTTCATGGTTTATTTGTCAATTTTTAGGTCACCTGGCCCGAAGGGCCAAGTGAGCTTATGCCATCACTTGGCTTCCGTCGTCGTCCGTCGTCTGTCATCGTCGTCGTCGTCTCGTCGTAAACTATTTCAAGAATCTTCTCCTCTGAAACTACTAGGCCAAATACTTCTAAACTTTAACTGAATGTTCCTTAGGGTATCTAGTTTATAAATTGTATCCGAAATTTTGATCTATAAACAAACATGGTCGCCATTGCTAAAAATAGAACATAGGGATCAAGTGCAGCCGAATACGTCGGCTTCATATCTTGACTTACATCTAGAAATTGACAATGAGGGTCGGTTGAAGACAAAACTTTACGACAAAAGAGATGATTTCAGCTTTCCAATTGTGAACTTTCCATTTCTAAGTAGCAACATTCCAGCAGCACCTGCATACGGGGTATATAGTCCCAATTGATAAGATATTCCCGTGCTTGCATTTCCTATCATGATTTTCTTGATAGAGGGTTACTGCTTTCAAGGAAGCTATTAAACCAAGAGTTCCAAATGGTGAAGTTGAAATCATCTCTTCGTAAATTTTACGGACGCCATCACGAGTTGGTTGACCGTTATGGAATAACCGTTTCACAAATGATATCGGATATGTTCCTTACGTCGAAACTACAATCCCCTTCCCTTTCATGAATTTGACCTACCGAATAAGACTATTTACCGGATTTGTAATCACATAAGCAACACGACGGGTGCCGCATGTGGAGCAGGATCTGCTTACCCTTCCGGAGCACCTGAGATCACCCCTAGTTTTTGGTGGGGTTCGTGTTGTTTATTCTTTAGTTTTCTATGTTGTGTCATGTGTACTATTGTTTTTCTGTTTGTCTTTTTCATTTTTAGCCATGGCGTTGTCAGTTTGTTTTAGATTTACGAGTTTGACTTTCCCTTTGGTATCTTTCGTCCCTCTTTTTTGGCTTATATCTCAAAAACGAAAGAATTTAGAGCAAATCTGATAATGGGTAAAAATGTTCATTAGGTCAATATCTATCAGCCCTGAAATTTTCAGATGAATCAAACCACCCATTGTTGGGATGCTGCCACTTAATTGGTAATTTTAAGGAAATTTTGCAGTTTTTGGTCATTTAATTTATCTTGAATATTATTATAGATAAAGATAAACTGTAAACAGTAAAAATGATCAGCAAATAGGCGAGTGACATTCAGAACTAAAAAATATTTTTAATGCACCTATCTAACACACAGCTATGATATGGTGCAATTTTTTTTAAATTGGGGTCAAAGGTCATTCATAAAAAATGGAAAGAAAAACACTTTTGTAGTATTGTTGTTTTATTTGAAGCAGCTGGTAATATAGCTTATTCAAATTTTACTTTACACGATACTATGATGACGTCTCACTGATTCTTAGTTGCATATCGTTCATGGTTTGGCGATAATTGACGTCATTTTGACGTTTTCACTCTGCTATAGGTAAAACGGTACTTTCTACAAAAAACGACGTATAATAACAAATATTTGACCTTACATGCGTTAATATTTGCTATAATTGATGGTGTGCCATGCAAAATAAAAATATATGACGAAATTTTTGTAAGTTGGACGAGTAAAAGGGAGAACAACGCAATAAAGAGAGTAAAAAGTAGACGTCTTTGTCACATCAATAGTGACAATAGTCTCTTGTTTGTTAACAGCCTACAAACCGTGTCAAGATAGGAAATCACTATCTTACATGTTTAATACAACCACAGGCAAAGTTTAAAAGGATATATGAATCACATTTTAAGTCTGTCCGTCCGTCAGTCCCCACTTGTTTGCAGCCCGTGTCGAATCAAATCAGGCAACTTGAACATGTATACAAATATACAGTTGATCCAAAAACCAATGATTTCAAATATAAAATTCATTGCCTTGAACTATAGAAATGATGTTAAACACACTTAGTTCAGAGATGTATTATGGGATGGCAAGTGGTTCTTCATAAATTAAATCAGTTCATTTTTACAGTGTCATTGATATTTGAGCCGTCAAGTTTTCAAACATTGTTTGATTCGTTCTTGTCTGGTTTGTGTCCGGTCAATATATTTTGAACCTTTTCCAAACTAAGTATGCATATACATCATATAATAGGGGATGGTCATGACCTAAAATCAGGTCACTATGATATGAATCCAATCATAATGGAGTCCTGTCCGCGACATATATAGCTGCAAAACTAAGGGTTTTACATTGTCAAGGGCCTTTTATAGCCGAATATGCGGTATGGGTTTTGCTCACTGTTGAAGGTCATACGGTGACCTATAGTTGTTAATGTCTGTGTCATTTGGTCTCTTATGGACAGCTGTCTCATTGGCAATCATATACCACATCTTCTTTTTTTATATTTACCAAACTTCAGATACAGAAGTCGGTTTTACAAAAAAACTGAAGACAAGATTTATCGCAAGTAAACTGAACTATTCATGACTTGCGACCAGCTTAAGTCGTAAGATTTGTTGTGAAACTGACCCCAGATGCAAAATTAGAATGCGAGGATTTACAAACTAAACTTAGGTCCCACGGTGACCCTTGACACTTGGGATTATATACTTTACAAACACTTTAATTTCTTAACGTGTTTTTTTTATTACGACTGCATTTATTTTCACTCACGTTTGTGCAGTCAAAAGTTTTGCAGTTAAAAATGCAAGCATTAATGTCTTACCGGTATTCAAAACTTAGATATATATAGATTTTTATCAACTTATATGAATTTGCTGGATATAGTTCGGCTAAACCTATATATAGTTTTTTTTTGTCATTCTGGAGGATTTTCTGTGAATAATCTATTTCTTTAAAAGAAACGAAATAAATCTATTTTATTACAAATAATGCAATTTTCTATTTTGTGATTTTTAACAATATAAGACAGTCGAAATTCATATTTTAAAACTGAGCCTGGGAAGCTTTTGCTTCACTGGAACAATTTTTTGATACTTCGCTGTGACTGACATAATTCTGTGTAACAGATGTTTGCAATAATTTTAGTACATGTACAAGTTCCCTAATGCATATTTTTTTCCTTCACAAGAACAAATTTATTAAATCCTGTAGAAAGTATGACGTATTAAGGCCACTTTTGTCATCCGTACTTATACTTAGTTAAACCTACTGCTGTATTAGTTTGTTATGACGCCATGTCCTTGTTTGCCAGCTTTCAGAACATGTAGTTTGAATGATGATGCACTTGGTGGTAGGCGTGACACAATGGCAATCTTTTTGGTTTGAAGTCTGATTTTATGTAGCTTGTTCAAATCGTCTTGATTAGAGTTATACATACGTATTTTTGGTTTCGGACACTTTAGAGTTTTCTTTCAGCACCGATCTACATGTCAATATGAATTTTGTTTAACTTGTGATAGACCCGCTATCTATTGATGATTTCGAAAGCGTTAAAAGAGAGATTTCTTAGAAACACAGATAGATGATGAGCTATATAACTTGTTAGAGCATGAACTGCTGGTAAAGGTACATATATTTAATAAAAGAAACTATACATGCACCATAAACATGGTGCATCGCCAACCATAATTCACACTGGTTATAGAACTCGTAAACAGCACACAATTGTTCCATGTCTACAATACAACGAAGTATCAGATCGACCCTCTGACATTACTCCTCTTAAATTGTTAATCCGTATTTAGAATAAGAAGCCTGTTGATATCATATTAAAAGCCCAGTGCCTTTGATAAGTATGATTAAAAGGACACTGTGATCTCTGTATACCAGAGACTAAATGCTTTGAGGTAAACAACTATAGCTTATCGTATGGCCTAAAACAAGAAGCAATAGCCAACACCGTATAAGCTATAAAGGTTCTAAAACAATTTTAATTAGATACCTAAAAGCTTGATTCATGCTCAAAACTACTAACAAAAGCAAAAATCATAAAAAGCAACTAACGACAACCATAATGAATAACAAATCAATTTGAAAGACATAAGGCATATAATCGCTTGTTTACGTTAGACACGTGTTTCGTCGACATAAGACTCATCGGTGACGCTCGAACCAAGTAAAACTTCGAAGATTATTTAAAACCACGTAACATATACCCTCTGAGGTAGAACATTTAATGTATTTCAAATATCTACGAAGAATTCAAAATCGTCTACTGAATGAATAGATATCCCCACATATCAAAGTAATTATAGCATGTCAACATACAGGTTCTTAGCACATACGCTATGCTTCCTCTTAAATACTGACAAAATTTGCACCATCCATAAGTCTATGTATGCGATAGTTAATACGTTAGAAAATTTAAAAGGTGGACATATCTCAAATCCAAGTTCATGGTAAAAATATCAGATTTGACACATGTTTGCGTACTTTTAGTTGCAAAACTAAAATGTGCATTGATCCAATTGAGAAAGAAGTAATTTTCAATAGTTATTCATAATCTCTGCTTTTTCAAATTGTGCAAATTGACTAAGAACATTAAGATATTGGTTTTCTACCAAGAAAAAACGTTGACATTTCAGCTTCTATGGTCTTTTTAATTTATTTTTTTATACTTTGCGTAATATTAGTACCAAAAAAATTGCCTTCGTGGTTATTCATTCTCTTTTTCGAAGCATTTAGGTCCATTAAATCGAGGGAAATTAACAGAGAAAGCGATTTCGGAAATTTGATTGAAAAGGGGGAGTGTGTAAACAATGTATAAAATCCAGAATATTACAGTTATAATGATATGTTTTAAACAAGTAATGAACTCTTGAATAATACGAACATCATTAATTTTGGTTTCGAGCCGAAAATATCTAAGAAATGAAAAAAAAATATGAAAATTGGCACCATTTTTATAAAAAAAATCAAAAAATTGTTACAAAAATCTTTTTTTTCTCGCAAAGATCACTTCTCTTATTTTTGAAAAGTATTTTTTTATACATTGACATGTTAAACGTACATAATTTTTGCATTGTGACAACAAAAAATAAAGCTACATGTTAATTTTTTCACGCTTCAACACTGTTTGTCATTTTTCAATTTGGAATTATTTCTCGATTTTAATTCAATTTTTACAAAAATTGCACCGTACGATTTTTTTACGACCGACCAAAAAAGGAAGTTCAGATATTATACTATAACATATAAAATTCAGCCGTGTGTTAGATGGGTGCATTAAAGTCACTAACTAAGCGTCTTTTCTGGAAATGTCACTCGCCTAAAAGTAAGATCTACAAATAAGTTGATATGACCAAAATTGTCAATTGACCCCTTAAGGGGTTATTGTCCTTTGATGACAATTTTTCACAATTTGTTCATCATATTTGCTAACTTTAAAAAAATCTTCTCCTCTAAAACTACTCAACCAAATTCAACCAAACTTCAACTGAATGATCAGTAGGGTGTATACAATAAAGTTTGTGTTTTATTTTTTATTTCGTCAAAAAACATGGCCGTCATGGCTTAAAATAGAACACAGGGTAAAATGCAGTTTTTGGCTTATATCTCAAAAACTCCAGCACTTAGAGCAAATAAGACAAGAATAAGTTAAAGTATTTATTAGATCAAGGTCTACCTGTCCATAAATTTTCAGCCGAATTGGGTAACTGGTTTTTCAGGTATAATGCCCCTGAATTGATGATTTTAAAGAAATTTTGCAGTTTTTGGTTATTATCTTGAATATTATTATAGATACAGATAAACCGTTATAGCAAAAATGTTAAGCAAAGTAAGATCTACAAATAAGTCAATTTGACCAAAATTGTCAATTGACCCCTTAAGGAGTTATTGCCCTTTAAAGACTTTTTTTCACAATTTGTTCATCATGTTGACTTACTATAAAAATCGTCTCCTTTGAAACTGCTGTATCAATTTCAGCCAAACTTAGGCTAAATGAGTTTCAGAGTATCTAGTATAAATTTTATATTTTATTTCCTTGTATGTCAAGAAACATAGCTCCTATGGCTAAAATAGAACATAGGAGAAAATGATTTATTTTTTTTGCTTTTGAAGAAAATAGGACGATTCAAAGAACATTTGAATACATTGAAAAGCCAAAATAATCATTGATGAGAGATTTAACCAAAAATTAAGGTGAGCGATTCAGGCTCTTGAGAGCCTCTTGTTAGTTTTTAACATATGATGTAATGAATGATTGTAAGGTGTACATGTATTTCTCGTTTGTTTATACGACCATGGCCTCATTTTCGTGAACGGATTATTAAGTTAATGTAATAGTTGAAGTAGAAAAAGCTTTCTTTTAGGACTATCAACATAATATCGATGATTAGTAAAGAAGGCGAGACATTTCAGCGTGTGCACTCTTGTTTATTAACATGTCCTAAACGAGACCGTTTGCAGATTAGAACAATATAAGTATTTGTTCAACACTTTGGTTGTGTCATATCAACATATACCCCTCATTTTGGTTTTTTCATAAAGCAAAGATTGTGCACCGCTTCGGTGGTCATGTGGTAGTGTGTTATTCACTTCGAACTCGGTAGTTTGTGTGTTTTAACCTGGCTTAGACAAACATAGACTTTTAAATTGGTATTTGCTGTTGCTCAACTAAGCACTTGGTAGAAGTAGCTAGAACATAGACTGGTCGACTTTAAATCGAAATAATTTTGTCCATGACGGTTAAACATTTTTTTTCTTATTTTAAAATTAAGATCTCATCAGTGACGCTCAGATCAAAATAGTTATAAAACCAAACAAGTTCCAAGTTGAAGAGCATTGAGGACCAAAAATTCCAAAAAAAGACTAAGTGAGTTAGGGGAAATTTATATCCCATTTGCAAGTGAAGTTGGTATATTCCTACTTATTTGGGAGAAACTGATAAATTCAAGATTAAAATCGTTTTATCTGTCATAGATTCTGGTACTGAGATTACCAAGAAAAAAAGTTCCTATCGTTTAACTGTTGTAAGAAAATTATGACTACGAGGTACAAAGTTACAGGTATTTACTTGGCAAATAACTATGAAAAGTATGTAGATCTAGTGTCTATCATTTTATATAATTAGCTTGAACTAATATATATATTTATGTTAATATTCAATATTTCATTCATTTGAAAGTGAAAATATTTACGAAATCACAGTATAATGTTTTGAGTGTTTGTATGACATACTGCCGTTTAGTTCTTTTGTTTGGAACATTTAATTTCCTAATTTTTATTTGATATCTTTGTAATAATTTCATAAAATTATCATACCCCAAGAAATCGCATTTAAAACAATTTCAACAGGATAATCTATATATTTTATCTGTTTAGTTGAAGTCATTATCAAGTGATATTCTGTAAATATTTCATTGCCTTGATTTTGCATAATTACCGTTTCGAAGCTGATGCAACTCACTTCAGTAAACATTTTCCAGTTTTATCCTGCTTTGAGAAAACCCAGAGTAGAACATATATAACAAAGTCATTTTTAGCTTGAAGTTTTTATCAAATATAAATATTGAACACATGCATGTAGAAAAATGGACAAAATAAACATTTAAAAGACAACAAAATATATTATAAATTAAATTGAACCTTCATGTACAGAATGAAGTCATATATATGTAGATTGTCCTTGATATTGAAATTGCTTATCCTAAAGATTTTTTTCATATACATGAGGATGTGCCATTTAAAATGCATGTTGAAAAGAGAGAAAAAACCCAGGAAACTTGTATCAATTCCTTTGATGCCTTAAATCACTAAAATATTGATTTTTCGTAATTTTTATTTATTCATTAAATAGTTAATTTTTTTTCATTTCCAATCCCGAAAGTTATCTGAACACATTTGATATATCACTATGAGTTTTATGGTTCTCGTCCTTCATTGATCAGCTATGTACTACATGATTTATTCGAGATTACGAAATAGATATTTCGGTTTATATTTATGTTAATATTCAATATTTCATTCATTTGAAAGTGAAAATGTTTACGAAATCACAGTGTATTGTTTTGAGTTTGTGTATGCCATACTGCCATTTAGTTCTTTTATTTGGAACATTTCATTTTCTAAATTTTATTTGATATCTTTGTAATAATTTCATAAATTATCATACCGATTTACAAATGATTTACAAAAAATCCCCATGAAATCGCATTCAAAACAATTTTAACACTTTAGAAAGGTGAAAACACATGTTCAGAAATTTTACTAACTCGTTGTTTCTTGTGGTCAAAACTAGGGAGAAAGTGTCATTCCATTGCTATTATAATACATTGAAATTTACCCATCCTATGGATATGATTCTGACAGATTTACTGCTCTTGGGAGATTAGGCTTACATGATCTTGCTGATCCTGTTCAATCATTTATTTATGACAGCAATCATTTAAAAGATTGCACACTCACTTCAATATCGTCAACATATCATATACTTTCAGGGATAAAAAATCATTTTATGAATAAGCATTTTGAAAGGAACCCCCTAGTGGAATGATATTGTTGGTAATTCCCCCCTCTTAAATGTACTGAATCTCGGATGATCAATAATGACTGTTCTCTAAATAAACTATCTTGAGATTATGATAAATTTCGTAAATTCAAAGTAAAAAGGAAAGGAGAAAATGAAGGGACACTGTAAAATGAGAAAAACAATTTTATTTACAGAATCAACCATTTCTTATTCTCAAAGCTCGTACCCTCTTTTAATCTCACACAACCGATCTTGAATACATTAAATATTTTTGTTTAGACTTATTTTTGACTGACATGAAATTCAATCAATTTATATATATATATATATAACCCGAATAATTCAGTCGTTATATATCCGCTGATCTACGATGGCTTCATGTGGGAGAAAATCGGACACGGAAAGGGCTTGAATTATTCGAGTTAATATAATATATAGAAAGATGTAGTATTAGTGCCAATGAGATAACTCTCCATCCTAGTCATAATTTATAAAAGTAAACCATTATAGGTCAAGGTACGGTCTTCAACACGGAGCCCTGACTTACTCCGAACAGCAAGATATAAAGGGCCTAAAAATTACTAGTGTTATTAAACCATTAAATCAAACTGGAAAACCAACGGTCTAATCTAATACTAGTATATAAAAACGAGAAACCCTTATGAACCACATCAACATACGACAACTACTGATCATCAGATTCCTGACTTAGGACAGCAATGGACAGGTGCAAATAATTGCAGCGGGTTTAAACGTTTAACATGTTTAATTGTAACAAACTTTCACCGAAATATTCATTCAGAAAATATACACTACGATACAAACCGCCATAGATTATAACAGTATAAGTGTCGATGTAAGTACCTGTATAGATCACTTTCTGAAAATATGTATTTAATAATAAAATAAACCACTACCATAACAAATTTACTTTAATGTGATTTATTTCCTTGTTTTGTGTAGTTATACATACTATACCATGTATACTACACATACATTTCAGTCCTGTTATGTAATGAAAGAAATTGATGCATTAGAAACATGTAGGATCAACAGGTAACAAGATAAGTGAGTATACACATAACTGAGACGTTACTGAGAGATTATAATAAAGGTAGCAGTTATATGAATTGACACAATGCATTGACTGATATACTTATTTCAAATTGAAATCATGATGACATATAAAAAGTACATTTAGATAACATCATCATTGCGGTATTGTCGACATTACGGTATACAGTTAACAGGTTAACAAAAACATCAGGAGCAACTATTTCATACATACATTAAGGACGATAACCAATCGAGAATTTAATTGAAGAAATAGATTATATTATTATTATTCACATAGCCGACCGGATTTCTCCACACCATGAATCTCTTTATTCTAAACTGGAGAAAGATTGTCATATTCATAATCACTATAGTTGACAAATGAAAATTGAGAATGGAAATGAGGAATGTGTCAAAGAGACAACAACCCGACCATAGAGCAGAAAACAGCCGAAGGTCACCAATTGGTGTTCAATATATTGCAAGCGTTTTTACTGATCGTCATATATCAACGTAAGTTATGTACAAATCGAACAGATTCTGAAAATGTCAATACCAAGTCACAAATATTACATATATGTTCCATACGTTTCGTTGGTTGATACAGTCTAAAGTTTGATGGTGCCAGTTTATTTTTTACTTTCTATTGTCAAAATAAATTGGAGTTCAGTATGTTTGTTCTACTTTTGTTAAGTTAATAACAAGTTACAGCTATTTGTATGACCAAATTTTAGTCGAATACATATGTGACAAACGATTAAGACTCTATCATAGAAATGACAGATGTGGCATCTTTAAGTTTAGAACATACACTATTGATACAGCTGAAATGTTTATAAGGGACGTCCAAACAAGGTCACAAATTAAAAATAATTTATATTTAACGTGACAATGCATTATTATGATATATTATAGACAATTTAGAATTAAATATTACAACAAAAACAAAGACCTCAAAATCGGTGTCTAATCGGCAATGATACCGCATCTTTCATGTTTGTGACAAAACAATGAATTGTTTTTCTTATGTAAACAAAACGCGCGTCTGGCATATTAAGCTATAATCCTGGTTACTTAGATAACTATTTTCTACAACAATCTAAATTTAGTTTAGCAAAACAATTTTCTATCTTCTCATATTTAAGTATAAGGAATTGTCAAGATTACTCTTTGTTTAAGCTCTCAGTTTTTGTGCATGAAAATGTTGCATTTGTCAAATGTCCATTCGAAATCGTTACTGGTTAAGCTAAATCAAGAAAACTGCAACATTTTTAAAGTATTATATTCAACTTGGATCAATTTAGTGAAAACTTTGGAATAAAGGCTCATTGATGCAGAAAAGGGTTCAATCGGGTATAGAAATATAGCCACCTTCGAGATTTTGGAAGTGACAGGTAAAACCAGAACGTCAGTTTGGATGTACAGGATGTATAAAACATACAAACAATTACCTTCCTACAATAAAAAAACCATTACAATTGATGATACAAGAAGCACTTTTATGATTTTAAAATATGTACGAGAAACTCTTCTCCGTTTAAAGGGGCACTAGCTGTCAAATTCATGATCACCGATTTGACTCAAATTCTCATATTTGATTGATAACAATGTAAAACCTTTATCCAAACTATCAAAAGTCTAAAATAAACAGTTTACCGAGCATGGGGTATATAATATATAGGTTCGTTTCGTGTGTATTTTAGTCCAGACGCCATCTAATTAACTATCGATTTGATCTCAGATGACCATATAAGCGATGTAAACATAAATAAAGATATGAATAGATTAAACCAACACGTGCAATTGGATATTTATAGGTCTGTTGGATTTTATTTTATAGATTCAAAATAGATGTTTCTCATTGCTTTTAACCGTATAAGATTGATTTTATGTGCATTGAGTTAGTAATCAAATGATTTACCGTACTCGCACTTTCATTGTTGACATTCTTTTTCTTTAAATAACCAGTACACGTACAATGCATGCGTTGTCAATCTCTAGCTAGGGTTAATTGAAATTCACATGAATACGGATTTAAAGAGGTCGACTAATTCACTTGCAAGTGAATAACTAATTATCAATGTTTCTTAGCTTAATTTGACAAAATTGAACCTTTTTGGCTGCAAAAAGTGAATTGTAATTTCACTATTTCACTTTCATTATTGATTGAACAGTAAACAATCATATATCTCGTAGCTAGTGCCCCTTTAAGATGGCAATATTTGATACTTTCCAGCTCTAGAAGCTTTACTTAATTGCTTGATTTTTTTTGTATTTTATTTTTCTAGATTACCCAGCCTTTTGAGTCCGGCGTCCTTTAAATTTTACCAACAATTTTCAACTATAGGGTTAATTAGAGTTACACGTGAACACAATCATCTAAGAGGTAATTGCTAAATTTTAAGGTCGAGCTCCCTGGTTGCCTCATTGTCAAAAGTTACAAATCTCAGGGTAACTTGCAGACAATCATTTAATTTTTATTAATACAACTGTTATCATTAGATAGGCAAATTCTGACAAGTATCATTCTTTGATATTTACTTGAACTGTTAAAAGCTGTAGTAATCAGGCCAATGATTATAAATCTGTTAAAAAGCGGAAATTGTAAGTCTTTACATATAGATTGCACTTCTGGAAATATAACAATGCAATTTCCCATAGGAAAGGACTTTGCTATGAAGTTTCTTAAAAAAATGTATCCTTAAATGGAAAGTTGATATGCACTATTTTTTTTTATTCACAAGTCAAAACGTAGGGTACTGCGGTATATTTTCAACGTGTATTTGGCCCAAATTAGTTTAAACTTCAACTAAAATTCTGTTCTACCCCTACCTTCACTTTCGGTACTCCTGGGTATTCAACTATCGCCGGCACAATATGTTTTTACACTGGGAACATTCCCGAAATATTTCTCTGTGAGATGAAACACAGAGATCATATCTAGGAACCAGTAAGTAACAATTAAAACACAAATTCTATGAATATCATTTATCTCCTTCAAAAAGGCGTGACTGTATTTACAAAGTGCAACGTATAGGAATTATGATGCTTGATATACCATTCGACTAATGCAGGTGGTTTTGCGGAAACCATATGCATTAAAAGTAAAAAATAATTCTATATAGCATAAATTATCAGCAAAAACAAGATAAAGATATACAAAGAATCAAACTCACAAAACGGTGCATTTTTCAGATGTCCGGTCTAAAGCGTTCCTAATTGAAGTAAATCAACCAAAGCACTACTGAGACACACAATGTTATTACTCGATTTATTTCACTTGACTTGGCGGAGTTTAACCGGTTCGCTCATAATAAACCAGTCCATCTATAGATAGGTGTATTAGGATAAACTCATCAATGAAGTGTCTAGTAATTCTTTTGTAAATTCCTTTGATGACACTGATAGGTGATTAGAAATCAGTAATATTTATAACGGCAATCATCCTTATCACACACATCTTCAAATAGACTGTCCTTATGCAAATTAAAACCTAGCTCCGCCCGATCAGTTGAAATAACATTAGTAATAAGTATATCACATTTTGGACCATTTTTGTTAAAACTTTAACTTTTAAAAATGAACGATCATTTATGCACGCAAGGGTTCATTCGGGTATAGTCATGTTAAAATGCTCTAGCAGATGGATTTACGAATGACAGGAAAACCTGAACGTCCGTTTGTATTTGCGGGATGTATGAATACAAACAAACACTTAAAAATGGGAATGTGTCAAAGAGATAACAACCCGACCATACAGCAGAAGGCCTCCAATGGTTCTTCAATGTAGAGAGAAACCCAAGCACCCGGAGGTGTCCTTCATCCGGTCCCTTAACAAATATGTATACTAGTTCAGTGATAATGGTCGTCATACTAAACTCCGATTTATACACAAAAAAAAATAAATAAAAAATTATACAATACTAACTTATTTGCGTAATATTTGTTATTATTTGTTGTTGGTTTTGCTTTTCAAATTTTTGTCTTCGGACGTCCGTTAATAGTTATAAAAGGTACCAGGATTAAAATTTATTACGCCAGACGCGCGTTTCGTCTACATAAGACTCATCAGTGAAGCTCATGTCAAAATATTTATAAGTACAAAGTTGAAGAGCATTTAGGATCCAAAATTCCAAAAGTTGTGCCAAATAAGGCTAAGGTAACCTATGCCTGGGATAAGAAAATCCTTAGTTTTTCGACAAATTCAAAGTTTGGTAAACAGGAAATTTATAAAAATTACCACATTATTGATATTCATGTAAACACCGAAGTGCAGACTACTGGGCTGGTGATACCCTCGGGGACGAAACGTCCACCAGCAGTGGCATCGACCCAGTGGTGTAATTAGTTACCAGGATTATAACATTAACAAACAATCATTCCTCCAGGGCCATTTTTAAATCAAAGTTGTCAAAATCATTTCTGAGGTAATGTTAAAAAATGCATCCGATAACCCTAAAATTGCCATTTTATTAAATGTACAAATGTATTACACAGAACAAATATATACGAGAAATTGGGCGATTGAATTTTAATATGGCACTGGTCTGCAAATGACCTTACAATTGTCACAAAAAAAAATTCTGGATGGAAGAAGAAGGACTGAAACTAATGAAATCGATTGCTATAAAAAAATATACAAGTTTTGTAAATTCACACGCTCTTACTTCATGTTGCGTCACTCTTATTCAAAATTTTTAGATTTATTTCTTTGAACTTTTAGATGTTAAATGCTACAGACAGGCATGGATAGTAAATATATAACCACGATTGAAAACTGATGGCTGACGTAACACTCCCAGAGAGAGCAAGTGTGTTGATAATTGGTGATTTCAATGTGGGTAAAAGTACTTTAATCAATTATCAGCGGACTAAACAATTTGATGATACAATTATTCCTACATTGGAAATTGAACCGAGTATAATAAGTGTTCTTGTAAATGGTAAAAAAATGAATATTACTGTTAAGGACTCTCCAGGTATGAAAAAGGATTTAACAAAATTCGGGTGAGTCAAAAGAACTGAGACTAATAATATGCATGTTGTATTAAGTGGCCTTAATTCTTTTGCCAGAAACTTTCAGATTTGTCAACAAGAGAAAAATATTTGAAAAAAGTTTTAAAATTGTGAGTGTTACTATCCTTTATTTAAATCTTACATTTTTAGCTCACCTGGTTCAATGATTTTTGTGAGCTATTGCAATCACATCAAATTTAATCAAACAGGAGCTAAATGATTCTTCTGGTATCTGATACAGATTTTATATTTTACCTTAGGTCAGTTACCAAATGGCCGCAATGGCAAAATAGAACTTAAGGATAACATTCATTATATATTTTGTATCTTGAAAATTATAATAGGTATACAAAAGCTGACATGAGGTTAAGATACCCTTTTCCTTGGTGCATCAAAATAATTAGACTACTGCTTAAAGAGTGAAGAAAATCATCATAGATAACAGGATTAAAAATGTATTACGCCAGACGCGCGTTTCGTCTACAAAAGACTCATCAGTGACGCTCGAATAAAAAAATGTTAAAAAGGCCAAATAAAGTACGAAGTTGAAGAGCATTGCCCGTACTGATGATATTCAGGCTAATTTCACGCTTTGCATATTTACTAAAATACAATAGATAGAAAGAATCTCTCAAAGGCAAACTATCGCAGCAGGTCAAGATCTACCTGAAACCCTTTGATGATTCCTTAATGGATATTTACCCATAGATGACTAATGTTTTGTAAGTCTCAGGAATTATGATAGTTATGAAAAAATTGAAAAACATTAAATTTTTTTTTACCATATATACAATAATGCTACGCAACCCCTGTGAAGTTATAGCCTGAAACGACGGGTTTTTAAACTAAATTCATGTTGCGTATATTTTTTTCAAAGATCTTCTCGTCTGAAACTACTGAACCAATACCAACCAAATGACGGACGAATTATCACAATTGTATCTAGTTTAAAATGAGGCGTTTTTTCTCTCGTTCACACAACAAACAACGGCCTTAATTTAAACAAGTGAACATAAGGGTAAATTGCATTTATTGATTTATAAGTTGAAAATCATAATAGCTAAAAAAAAATATGACAGGTGCGAAAGCTAAGAATATTAAGATTCAGCTACTACCAAAAGAATACCACTATAATTATAAAAAAAAATATGCTTCAGGAGTTATTTGCATTAAATGAAGATTTGGGAAAACATTTCCTGTTCTTCACACTCTGCAAATTATAATAGATGAGTTAAAATATAAAACAAAATATTAGCATTTCACCACCAACAAAAATTCCAATAACACCAAAAACATTGAAGGACTCTTTAAGGGGGTATAGTCCTTATATATGACGAAGACTTTTCATGGTTTTGTCAACTATGTCAACTATAAAATATAAAGAAGTATTGAACACTTCATAAAATAGTTATCGACATTCAGTACTTTCATGGTATGAAATAGAAAAAAAAAACCATGTTAACAGATAATAAGAACGAGAAAACTAATACTTATTTATGTAAATCATAATGTATTTAAACATATGAATCGCCATCCGTTTGAACACATATTTGAATGACTCTATCATAAAACCTGCAAAATTGTTTATTAATTTCAGCCGATTTGTGTTTCCCGAATTTCAGAAATGTGCAGTAATCTTTTTCGTCTACGACAAGACACACAGGCCCAGCTTTGATCTGATAAAAGACTTAAAGCAAAATGTGGACGATTTAATAAATCGGCGTATGGAGTGTTTTCTTGTCGGAAATAAATGTGACAAGAAAAGCAAAGATGTCGTTACTCTAAAGGAAGGCCAAGATAGATGTTCTGAATTAAAAATGGATTTGTTTATTGAAATATCGGCAAAAGAAGGAACAAATGTAGAAGAACTCTTTCATAAGGCAGCTTTGCGCATAAAAGATATGGAGCTTCAATTTGGATCAACAAAAGAACTACCTAGAAATGAAATTACTCCTAAAAGCTGCAGATGCTAATAATTCATACATATATACCAACCAAGTTATTGCTGCAAAATAGTCTGTTTGAACAAACGTTGTTATAAAAGTTTATCATCGCAAAAAAAAATGCCAAAAAAAGTTGATTAGCTCAGATGCTGTTTACAGGCCGTTATAACATAGTCAACAACAGTAACTAACATATTTCTTTTACTTGAAGAGAAATAACTACTATGCTTATTTGAGTGGTCATGAGTCCCATCAGGTATTTGTATTCTATATTTGTTACCTAAAATGTAATTTAATCAAATTAAACGACCATTAAACGTGAAATTTCAGACCCACTGTCTTAATTTTATTGAGAAACATTGCCGTCGTATGTACATGAGTATCTGCATGCTAGAAGATGTTTATAAGATTGTGTTGACCCATCTTGGAAAAGAAGTTGTTTTTTAAATGTTCATAAAGAAACGTAAATAAGTGCTAAACGAATATCAAATGTACAACTATGTAATCTTGATTATAAGTAAGATATATTTTATTAATAAATTGTGATAGATTGATGAAAAAAATAACTTTTTATGCTCCATTTATGATAAAAAAATCTGGCATGTCCGTTCGTTCGTTCGTTCGTTTGTCCGTCTGTCCCGCTTCAGGTTAAAGTTTTTGGTCAAGGTAGTTTTCGATGTCCAATCAACTTGAAACTTAGTACACATGTTTCCTATGATATGATCTTTCTAATTTTAATGCCAAATTAGAGTTTTTACCCCAAACTCACTGTCTACTGAACATAGGAAATGATAGCACGGCAGGGGCATCCGTGTTCAACGGACACATTCGTGTTGTCTATAAAGCTAGTCACATTATACATTATTTACAACATCTCCTTTAGTTTTCATTCAAATGGTCTATATAATGTTATTGATTATAGAACATGTGATGATACAAAAAGAATTTTAATAACCTTTTTCGGCCTTTTAAACTTATTTTGATTCGAGCATCACTGATGAGTCTTTTGTAGACGAAACGTGCGTCTGCCTTTTATCGTCGTATCTGTAATGAGATTATTTACGACCACGATCGGTGCGGAGTTTTTATTTCCAGAGAGTATCACAAGCCAAGAAGTCAGCACTTCTGTGTTGACATAGATTATCATTGATATGGTCATACTAATAATTATCTGTTTACAAAATTTTTAATCTTTTAAAATACTAAAGCTTTTCTACCTCAGGAATTGATTACCTTATCTGTATTTGGCAAAACTTTTTAAAATGTTTCGTCCTCAATGCTGTTTAACTTCATACTTATTTGGCCTTTTTAACTTCTTCTGATTCAATCATCACTGATGAGTCTTTTGTAGACGAAACGCGCGTCTTGTACATATACTAAATTTTAATCCTGGTATCTGTGACGAGTTTATATACAAGGACAGAAAACAATGACTTATCAATTTGTTGTCTTGAACATGTTGAAGTCCACCATCGATCATTTGAAATAATGTAGAGAATTTTCTATATATCACTTCTATGGATTTGTAAAATTTCGAAACCCATATAGCTTGTTATATCTCTGCCGTATGCAAACTGATCATCAACATACAGTAATGCAAATTTTCCTATTAATTAATCGTGGCTCCACTACTTATCTGTCCATCAGTCCCCTGTCCAGAAGTGATAGTTCTATATTTTTTTGCATTATTTAAATGTAGTAAGTTATGACTTTTATTCTTGCTTAGTATTACGAAGGATTTGTATAATATATTTTTTTTTAACAGTCATATAAATTCATGAGAAAATATCAGTGAAACACGTATAACAAGAATAGAAGAAAGACTGACAAATTCAGACACAGAAAAAAAAGACTGTTTCAATACTGCTATTGTAGACCTGTTAGACCTCGAGGGAATCATTTGTCCAGTATTTAGAGGTGCACCAAAGACAATATTTTTTAATGTTTATTTTTTTACAATTTTCAGATGCTACATTTTGAAATTATTTACAATCTTATAATTTAATCTTTCAGATAAATTTAATTTTAGAGACCATATATATACACTTTCCTGATCACGCTTGTTATTGTCATAATGGTACTGTATGGTGTAATACAAACTCAAACTCTTCTTAAATCAGTAAATTTGTAAGGTGGGAAATCATTGAAAATCACAATTATGTCCTGCGAGCTGCAGATCTTCCGTCATACTTTACAGTGTAAACAACTTTGCTCGTGTGCTCATATTGGCCAAAGACGTGTGGTATAACAGGTAACTAGTGTACAAGTATATCATAGGAAAAGGATTACTAAATATGAACATATTTTTCGAAAATCCTGACATTAAAATATTCTATTTTACCGGTAAAAATATTTCTAATATGTACCAGTCAAAAAAATGAGGCAACCGATGAATTGTTTTTACCTTTTGATAGTACAGAAGGATGAAATTGGATATAATATCGCTTGATAGAGTAAGAAACCCATTTGAAAGGTTTAACTGAATCTTAACGAAAGAGTCTCCGCTGAGAAATCATATTATTCAGTTATTGTAAACTGACACTTTAATGACATGAATGATGCAGCTGTAAATATTTTAATCTCATATAGAAAAGTACAACTTAAGCATAGATTAAATTGCTATAAATATAATATGAATGTATCAACAAAATCAAGTTCAGGTTAGACAAAATATACAGACAACATAAAACCAAGTATAGTGTCATATCTTACTATAGAAGAAAATAAAAACAGGCGGTTGTAGTTACAGATGTTCAAAATGTAAACTAAAATGTACGAGTTGCTTAACATGAGAAGTCAGTCTTTGTGTACATAATGCTTGAAGTCATGATGGTCTAATGGAGGTATGCTCCTGAAAACAAATCCATTTTCTGCATTTTCCAACTCGAACAGGTTTGTTTCAACATATCCTCTTCCAATATCTATCGCAGCCTTATGCAGAAATGAAAAGAATAGTTTATTTTAAAAAAAAAGTAATAAAGAATACACAATATTATCCACACTATTTGGGATAGAGCATGGTGATTTTATCTTGTGGTAATTGGTATTGTGTTTTGTTGTTTAGTTTTGCATACACTATTCAATGTGAGGTGTTTATTTATTATATTGAAAGCAACAAATAAACAACACTAAATTTGACTGATTTTATCACTTCAACCTCAATTTACAAACTAGTAGTAGATTGGCATAATTTTTCCCTTCTTTTTAAACAAATCATGATCAAGTTGTAACATGCTAGAAGGAATAACACATATTAAACGTATCAACGTATACAGCTGTTAACAAACCAAGCCTCTTATGGGATGAAATTTAATGTTCATTTTTTTAACAACTTCGTACAAGATGAGCTCTTAATGCCTCATCTGATAGGTACACAATAAGAGAACGTAACAACCAACAATACACATGGCTAGCCTCAATTTCAATTTTGAGGAAAACTCAAAGTGAAGAGAAGTATTGTTTTTTTAGTATACGTTTAAACTCTTTAGAAATTCGAGGCATATTCAAAAGCCACACAACAGTATGTTTTGACCCTGGATTTTTAGTATGCATTTAAACTCTCAATTCAAGGATATATTGTATAACTATACTTTATCAATAAAGTGCCAAAGATTTAGCAGTCGAAAGAGTACATTTGTGAACGAATATTATCTATATTTACAGAAATGCAGCCTTCACTATACATGTTTTGTTGGGTTTTAATCTTATCCACAACGCTTCCACTTTAACCATGTTGATTAAATACGTTTTTACATAGAACATATTTCACATCACCTAAATGTCAGATTTTTACCTCCGTGTTTTCATCTTCCTGGCCTTTCACCCTTCCATTACCAAACATTTTCTTAATGGAAGATATAAAAGCAAAAATAGCAAATGTTCCAGACAGGAATCCAGTTATAGCCATTGCTATATGAATGTCTGAAAGGAAAATGAGCCAGCATCTTATGTTGTTCTAAACGTATGTAATTACATGTATTAATAAAAGACAAGTTGGCATTACGAAGTGAGAATGCTTCTTTCAATAAACTTATGCGTTTAGAAATCACGAAAAATTAAGCATAAGAAAATAATAATTAGGTTTGATTTTTTTTAACGAAATTTATTCCCTTGGAGTATACATCATTTGTCAGTGTTTATTTAAACCGAGGGAACCATATGAACTCACGCATGCTTCAAAATGACATTGAATTGAAATGGACATTTTTTAAAAACTTTGTACTGCAACAAAAGAGATGTTCAAAATCATACATTACATTGTTAAAAGATACAAGAGAAAGGTTGAAGTTGTAGTTTCTTCAAACAATTACATTGTGGTTTACCGTAAAAACCTTGAAAAATATGCTATAAAATTGAACCCAAAAACGACCCTTTGGAAACCTGACAGATGATACTACCCAGAACAAAGGGTTCACAAAAAGGCGTTTGGACTGGTTCATATGAATCAAAATTTATGTTATTTTTTTCATTATTTGATATTGCTTGTATTTTTTGTGTGTGTATCAATGAGAATAGAAACAGCGCAAGTAAGACACTTCATACTGCTCGGACATTTTATGGGGTTATTAACATATAGAGATCACCTGTTATTGAAGAGAACTTGATCTCATATCGGTAATGAAGTCCTTTATCGCTGTGCCTGAATGGCATTTCTATGTTTATATCAGGTGGAACATAATACTTCACGGAAAATGGTATGAATCTTCTCAACTGATCAAAATTAGTTATGCTAGACCGCTAAATATCCAATGTCTTTTTCTGATAAAATGTACGCTTCAAAAGTTTGAAATTTTCAGAACATAAAATGAGTCAAATCAAGTTTAGTCAAGGCGTTTCGTACCACCTTAAGATCCAAAGTTACTTTTTCTGACAAATTTAAGCATTATTGTATTGGACGTACTGATAAAAGGTGGATGGAAATACGATTGATTTTTTTTAAATATTTATCGACGTTACCCTTGATCAACTAAAAACAGACATATATGTTTTAAGTCCAAAAACTGTATGATGAAAATAGCATGTTTTTCTTTGAAATTAGTAATACAATAGATACAAAAAATTATAGTTTTTGTCATGTGTTGAAATATTTTAGTGCATCTTGTTTTTAAAAGAACTTCATAGGTTTACACCTTTCTTGTAAATAAAAAAAGGCTCTCGGAGACAATTTAATAAGAAATTAAATACTGCAAGAAAATTGTAAGGAGTTATACACATCGAATTACCTGTAATTGTAGCTCTTCGCATTAGTGTCGACATTTTGTCATTGACTGCTGTGCCTAAAATACAATTCAATGTGTATATAAGAAACTGAACATTCCATTAGTTATTCTCAACATGACACATTTTTTAGACACATACCTCTTCATAATCATACGAAAATTGGACGTACTGATAGTCTATTAACAGCGGCACGGAAAGGAACCTTACGTACTTGTATGTGAAATTATGATTGTTGATACAGTTTTTGTATGTTCTTACGTAGCGTACGTAGTATATGTAAATAAGTAGCATACATGTGGAAATTAGTATGGCGTTCATTATCACTGAACTAGTATATATTTGTTTAGGCACCAGCTGAAGGACGCCTCCGGATGCGGGAATTTCTAGCTACATTGAAGACCTGTTGGTGACCTTGTGCTGTTTTTTTTTCTATGGTCGGGTTGTTGTCTCTTTGACACATTCCCCATTTACATTCTCAATTTTATTAGATGAGGAACAAGTGGATGAAATGACATGCATTTGTTAATCGTCTAAAAAGTTACTTTTGAAATCGTTTAGAGCTACTTTAGTAACTCCTTTGCAAAACCAAACCAGCAAAAAAACGTCAATTGTGTTCGCGTTATTTGTGAAACCAAAAAGTGACTCGTTGACAATCAAATAAGAAACTAAATATTGCAAGGAAAATGAATGGATGTAAAAACATAAGCAGGTTACCTGAAGCTGTTTCTCTTGACATTGTTGTGGACATTTCTTATAATCATACGCAAATGGGACGTACTGACTGTCTAAAAACAGCGGTACAGAAAGGTACATAATGTACATGTATGTGAAAATATGATTGCTATTATTTTTTTGTTTGTTTTTACGCTATCCTTGTACATCTAAAATGTAGCATACATATAATAGATGAGAAACTAAATTATGAAATTGCATGTATATGTTATCGTCATAAATGCCATAGACACCAAACAAACGGTCATGTTTGTAATCGTTTGCCAAAACAAAACGCCATTGGTGTACGCATTACTTGCTAGTAAAACAAGTGACTCTTAAACTATCAAGTAAAAAACTAGATGCTGCAAGGAAATTGAATGGTCTTAAACACATATGCAGATTACCCCTAACTGTAGCTCTTGTCATTGTGGTGGAAATTTCCTCATTGACCGCTGTGCCTAAATACAATTCAATATTCAACTGAGTATTGAATAAGTTATTCTCAACGTGACACATTTTTCAGATAAATGCCTTCTAATAATCATACGAAAATTGGGCGTACTGACAGTCTAGTAGCAGAGGTTCAGAAAGGTAAATAACGTACATGTATGTGAAAATGTAATTATTGGCATTTAGTACACGTTAAAACTCAGCATACATGTATTAGATGAGAAACTCAATGATAAAATGAAACGTATTTGTTTATCATGTAAAATTTTATTAATATCCAAGACGGTAATTTTGTAATCCTTTAGAGTCTATTAAGCAACTCATTCGCCAAAAAAAAAATCGTCATTGGTCAACACGTTACTTGTTAAAAAAAAGCAAGTTGAATGGAGGGTTACCTGTTACTGTAGCTCTTGGAATTGTTGTCGATATTTCTTCATTGACCGCTGTGCCTAAAATACAAATTATTTTGCAAACAAGAAACTGAGCATTACATTAGTTATTCTCAGCGTGACATATTTATTAGACAGATACCTTCTTATATTCATA
Organism: Mytilus edulis; assembly: GCA_019925275.1. Lineage (NCBI taxonomy): Eukaryota > Metazoa > Mollusca > Bivalvia > Mytilida > Mytilidae > Mytilus > Mytilus edulis. The sequence goes on from CM034357.1 coordinate 29,039,769, forward strand.
CACAAATTGGACGTTTTGACGGTGTAAACATAATGGTACAGAAAGGTACATAATGTACAAATATGTGATAATATGATTGCTAATGTTTTCTTGTGTAGTTTTACTCACAAAGTAACAAACATGAACACATGTAGCAGATGAGAAACCCAATGATGAAGTGATATCTATTTGTGCACAGTCATACATGTTATAGATACCCAAAAGGATATTTTGTGTCATCAGTTGGAGTATTTTTAGCGACTCTTGAACTGATAAAAACATTTCGAGATTTATGTAAATAAAAAGAGCGTCTCAGAGACAATATTGATCTCTCGTTTTAGGTTTAATTGATTGATTAGTATTAGCCAAGAACAGTTATTTTTGACGTGGAGAGCAATATGACCGAACCAGTTTCTTGATTTATACTTTCATTTAAATTGAATAGAAAATTATAATTGTATTACCTTTCTAATTTTTTATGTTGCAAAGTTACATAATGTTATCAGGTGCGGGTGAAGGTTGGTACCTATTTTAACATTTAAACCCGCTGTATTTGTTAGCACCTGTCCAAAGTTAGGATCCTGATGTTCTGTGGTACTCTTTTGTTGATGTGATTTATCAGTATTCTCGTTTCTGTTTTTCATACATATAAGACGTAAAGTTTTCCCGTTTGAATTGTTTTACAATAGTTATTTTTGGCGTCGTTTATAGCTTGCTGTTGGTTGTGAGACACAACTCCGTGTTGTAGACCGTACGTTGACTTATACTGGAACTTTTACAAATTGTGACCTGGAAGGAGAGTTTTCTCATTGGAGTTCATACTACTTCTTTTTATATCTATGATAAATTCTTATACAAATATGTTAGATAAAGAATCACATTTAAGTAGCATGATACATACAGAAATGATTACTTATGTTTTGAGAAAATATATCCTATTTTCATTGCATTCTTTGGTGCATGTATTTTTTCCTTTTTTGACGAACAGGAAAAGTTATGACCCAAAAGAGCCAGAACAATAGTGTTCATGCAAATCCCTTTGAGATATATTGAGTAAAATTGCTTTTATTCCAAATTGAGCTGTAGAGTCCGTAGACAGGGAACACGTCTCCTGTAATACATGTATCACACGCAATCGGAATCTTGTTTCAATCGAATTGTATTGAATTAGATAATACACTTTAAGATACAAATTATGCAACAGTCATGTCTTCTCAATAATTTGTGTAGTATTGATATATTTATATATATACTGTAGTATCATTAACTTTCGTAGGGTTACAATTTCGTGGTTTTGACTCTATATAAGATTTCGTTGGAATTTAAGTTTTAGTGTCCTATAAATGGAACTGATATAATACGAAGGTTAAATTTTCGTGGGAGTTTTGATTTCGTAGATATATATTCTTCACAAGAAATAAACGAAATCTTATCCTTCACGAAAATTTCTGCTTTTATAGTATATATAACTATATTTGTATTACATAAACACTGTTGGTAATTTTCGTCAATCGATGACATGTTTCCGTCAGCATTATACTCAGCCAATATGGACACATTACCCCACACGTTGTTCCAATCCTGGAGAAAGCAACTAGTATTGCAATCAAGATAATTGTTGTTAATATTTCTGTAAATAATGGTTTTTATTATAAGGTTATATCTCTTTAACAAATATGATGATCGCTTGCTCTCGAAAAGCTTGAGTAAGGAAAATATTCGGCAATATTCCGTTCAAAAATGCATACACAAATATTATAAAAATGATATTGCAATTATCTAATACTTTCATTGACGAATGATAAGGATATTAACAATTACCAAGTCAGGAATATGGCAGTTGTTGTCCATTCATTTTTTATGTGTTTTGTCATTTGATTTTTGCCATGAATAGGAATTTTCCGATTTGATTTTTCTCTGAGTTCAGTATTTTTGTGATTTTACTTTTTACCAGTTCCTTAATGTTAAAAAGTGACCACATTTTTTTCAAATATCTGGACACCTCTAGAAATATCGAAGTTGCTCATATATTGTAGTACTCTCCTGTCAACTTGAGGTTACAGGTTGCATCCCGCACGTGGCAGGTCTGTTTGATTCTAAACGTAACTGAAAGTTTTACTGACGTGACGAAAGTGATTTTCGGACAATCCTGCTTCCTCCAATTATATCAAAGGACTTCCACGTAAAAGCCCCAAAATAAACAAAATCAAAACAAACCCAAGTGGCGTTAAACACCTCACAATCAATCATTCAAATCATCCGACACAAAAGTCGTCATCAAATACTCTTTTCTTCATCATAGGAAATAATGGACAAAAATTGAGTTTACAATTTCAACTAAACATATCTCACTTTGTATCTTTGAATAATTTGACTTACAAAACTTCAAGACTTCCTGTAGAAGGCAAAGCGCCCATTTCTATTGTTGTTATATGATTCTTGCTGAGTGATCTAGATCATAACAAGAGAGAAAAGATCTTACTAATTGATATATATAGTTATGATGTTTAATTTGTAATTAATGGCACTAAATGGACAGGAGTTACTGATAAAGTTGGCATTTAGAGTATCAGTACTGTTTTTCTACTATAAATAAAGGCAACAGTAGTATACCGCTGTTCAAAACTCATAAATCCATGGACAAAAAACAAAATTGGGGTAACAAACTAAAACCGAGGGATACGCATTAAATATAAGAGGAGAACAACGACAAAACACTGAAATATAACACACACAGAAACGGACCAAGCATCAAACAAAATCCCACGAGAATAACAAATATAACATCAAAACCAAATACATGAATTTGGGATAGACAAATACCGTGACACGTCTTATCGTAATGTGAATTTACACACAAAAATAAGAGAAAACAAACGACGCAACGTTAAAATGTAACACACACAGAAACGAACAATAATATAACAATGGCCATCTTCCTGACTTGGTACAGGACATTTTTAAAGGAAAAAATGGTGGGTTGAACCTGGTTTTGTGGCATGCACAACCTCGCACTTTAATGGCAATGTTAAATATAACATTGAAATGAAAACATAATACAACAGGACTACACATGATCAATAGATAACAACAAGCATCAGGTTTAAAATTCAATACGCCAAAAACGCGCCTCGTCCACACAAGACTCACCAGTGACGCCCAGATATAAAAGATCGAAAGTGAAAAAAAGTACAAAGTTGTACAGCACTGAAGATCAAAAGTTGAAAAAGGTTGTGTCAAATACGGCTATGTTTTTATGCTTGGGGTAAGAACATCCTTTTCATTTAGAACAATTAAAGCTATTGCAAACAGTAAATTTTATCAAATGAATATAAAACAGATATATACATAATGAAACTGAAGTATTAACTAATTACAGAAAACTAAACCCGAATACATAATGCTAAGACCAACACAGAATAGACACACCCGATTTAGTCCTGGCCTCAACGCAATAAATCATTAAAATGACGTCACATACGATGGCGAAAAGGCACAAAAAATACGTCACATTTGAATTTATGAAATATCTGAAAAAGCACAAAAATGACGTCACATATGAAAAACTATAATTCAAAAGTTAGATGGAATTAGGATAGATTTAAGATTATATTAGAACTAAATACTGATATTAAATTTAATCAAAATGCATATTGCAATACTTATTAATAGAAATTAACTATGATATGTATATTATATATGTCCAGTTTGTTATGAATCCAACGTCAAACGTAAATTATCGTACAGATTACGTTGAACAAAATTAAATTTAATAAATTAAGCGGTGATTAAAATTTCTTTCCATAACACATAAATATAATAAAAAAGACGTCAACACATTTGACAAAATCCGATGAGAATTACAAATATAACATTAAACATATAAACTAAATACATGAATTTGGGATAGACAAGTACCGTAACACGTCTTATAGTAATGCGAATTCACATTCAGCAAAACAGTCACAATCGGGAATAAGTCACGTTTGGTAATTAAAAGATTAGACGACATAATGACAAACCACAATCTATATGTAACACTTTTATACTTAATTTAGTGCAGTCAAACTAAGATTGAATCCCAAACTAATTGCAACAGAAAATGTTTTAGTTCAAATCTATAGCATTATGCCCTTTATATACACAGTAAAACATGTCCCATGGAATCTAACTTGAGGAAATCTCAAAATCAGCATTTTTAATTTCCTACGGAAATTAACCTTGGAAGGGGAAATAACTCTTGCAAAAATTAGTCTTTTTTTGGTCAGTTTTTGGTTGTTTTTCTTGAAATTTATGTAAAGTATGATACTTTAATGGGGTTATAAGTTTGTATTTGACTAAATTATATAATCTTCTGCTCATGAAATGTACAAAACCGAAGTGTTATCGGTAGTTTTATTTTTTTCGTGCATTTTTCATTAAAGAAATTGCAAATTTGAAGCTTTGTGACCATTTTGAAAAACATAATGTGAAAATTTGGTGATGTTAATATCTGTATATTATATTTTTCAGCAACTTCCTTATCTAAAGAAACTTTAAACCACAAAAAGAAGAATACATTCCATTCTCAATTTTATGCTTAATTATTTTTATAAAATTAGAGATTCCCTACCTTGACATGTTGAAAAATTCAATAAATGGTCAACTAATGAATTACGAAATCTAGATTATAGCTTGATTAAAGATATGGAAACACCTTGAGAGTTGTTTGTTATACTCTAAAGACCGCTAAAAAATCAAGAATCAATACATTCTGATGAATAGAAGCGGTAAAGTTATAATTGTGTATCAATTTTTATTGATATTTCTGCCTTTTTGCAATAGTTATTTCCCTTTTCAATGCAAATCTCCATATGCATTTTAAATGGTAAGTTATTTTGTCTCCTCAAGTTAGATTTTGTGGGACCTTTTTCTGTGTATTATTGGGGTATAATGCTAAAGATTAAAACTTGAAAATCTGCTGTTGCAATTACTTTCGGGTAAGGGTCAAATTTATGCTAGATTGACTGGACTAATTTTAACTCTACCAACCAATCTATTTTAACATATAAATTTGCAGACCAAAATTCGTCTTAGCTTTATCTTGTTTCATTATGTGTAATTGCTGCTTTGATAGTCTTGATAACATTTACTGTATTTATGTAATACAATGCATGAGTATCGAGACCATCAATATTTAGATGGACTATACTTTAGGTCCATTTCATTGTCTCTTTATTATTCTGATACCAGTTTACGCAACACGTCCGTACATATATTGATACTCACAAAAGACGCAAAACTGTGTAATTAATAAAATCGTTCTTTTTTAAAACAGTTATCTGATTGTTGTCAAAAGCTCTGCAATGAAAAAAAACTAAAAGTTATGGTAAGATACAACTCTCCACCAAATTTCAAATGACAAATATTAAACATTAGTTTTACATAGTTTAATGTTCTATTGATAAATAGTTATCAAAGGTACCAGGATTATAATTTAGTACGCCAGACGCGCGTTTCGTCTACATAAGACTCATCAGTGACGCTCATATAAATATATATATAAAGCCAAACAAGTACAAATTTGAAGAGCATTGAGGATCCAAAATTCCAAAAAGTGGTGCCAAATACGGCTAAGGTTATCTATGTCTGGGATAAGAAAATCCTTTGTTTTTCGTAAAATTCAAAGTTTTGTAAACAGGAAATTTATAAAATTGACCACATTATTGATATTCATGTCAACACCGAAATGTTGCCTACTGGGCTGGTGAAACCCTCGGGGACTAAACGTCCTCCAGCAGTGGCATCGTCCCAGTGATGTAAATAGCTATCAAAGGTACCAGAATTATAATTTAGTACGCCATGGTAAGCATGATTATGTATAAAAAGATTTAAAGTATAGTTCTCTTATCTCTTAACAATACAAAAAATTAAATCACGTTTAACTTAATGGAATTTTCTATTTTTTCATATATTCTAATATAGCGTGCTCCTTTCGCTTAGTAAACAATATTGCGATGAAATGTTCTACATATGTATTCTAACCGTATACTCAGAGATGTACATATTGATGAGTGTAACTATTTACCTCCCATTTAAATCCACATGTATTGTAATATTCGTGCAAACACTATGTAGATTTCGTTGTGTTTAAAAATAAAACGGAAACATAAAGTTAAAACTACAGACATGTTTTTCCTATCATATATAATGTTAAGTAATGAATAAGGTTTAAAAAGTATAACAATGGAGTAAATATCAAAAGCAATTTAGAATACTTGCCTAAGAATAATTTTACTCAATCTTAAAATCATATTTCATTAAACTTGAAATAAAAAAGGGATACAATATTTGACTTCCCTGCATGTGTAAAAAAAACCTTATTTGTCTTCTAACCTTTTGAAAACCAAGTCAAGTCTTTAATATCTATTGGACTCAAGCATCACTAATGTTACAATGCTTGTCCAAATGCGAGTCTGGTGCATACTTTTTAGTACCATTTATGTAATTAATATTTGAACTTTAATGAAATATTAAATAAATCTATACAGTATATACTAACGGCATTACATAGAAGTTACGTTTGAGATATACATACATTTCAAATACTATATCATTCATGTTTTTTGCTCCTGTAAGGGGCACTGTTGATGTTATCAAGTTGGCATGTGAACGTCTAGAATGATATAACCATCTATAAGCATGTTAGCATTCATTGTTTTTTACTTTCTCAGATATTTGAAATACTCTAGTTTTATCCATTTAATGGATTAATAAAATTTTCGCGTTAACCCCTACTTTTCTTTTAAAACTGTATTATATTATAATAGTTCTTTCATAGCGTTTAAGAGAACACAAAGTTCCAAAGTTAAATGTATAAAAAATCTTAAAAAAATTATTTTCCACCAAAATTTCAATAACTTATATAATAAATTGTAGTGCAAGTGACAATAAACTAATATCCATTAACGTTCAAATGAAGTGGATGTACACAAATAAAGAAAACAGTACGGCCTTAATAATGACAAAAATCCATACCAGATACTGTATACCAACTTATTTTCGCGAGCGATTTATTTTCGCGACTGTCGCGAGTAGAAAATTAACGCGAATATAAATCGTCGCGAATATGTTAAACTTAGATCTTTCTTATTAAACAATATCCAGAAATTAGAAAATCGCGAAAATAGATAGCCGCTTAAAAGTTTGCAAAGGGTAAAGTGCGAAATAAAGTATCCGCGAAAATAAGTTGACATGAAAAATATGAAGCAATTCCATAGCAAAATTTTAACGGCATAATCTATAACAAAACAACTTACGAATACCAATCATGAACCAAAGACAAACACTGAACTACTAGCTTCTAAACTCAAAAGGTAACACACAGAATGTAACTGTGTAACTAGTTTGCAGGCATCACACAACCCCCTTAACTGTGATAATGGTGTAACGAAACAAAATCCAAAAATATGTTGATGAAGTCATCGGATCGCTACGGAGCATTTACTATTAAAATAGTTTAAAAAGATATGATAAATAACAGATTACTTTAACGGAAAACTAAAATATATTAAGTAATGTAACTGGTAAAACCGATTGTACATCTGTTTACAAATAACTACATAATCATATTCTGAAATTGGGTGTTTGTCGCAGTTTTTCAAAAACTGTATCACACCTATGCAAAGATGAAAGTAAAATGAACGTGAAACATTTATTCGGATCTAATCACCAAAACATGGTTAGAATGGTAACAGTAATCAAAACTTACATGTAAGAGAACTTCGTCCAAACATTAGGTGCTGCACGGAGGCAATTCGCTGGTATGGTAATCGGGGTTTGATATGCTCTAAAACATTTGTTTGAATATGACTTAAAAAATGTAATAATATTAAACCAGAACGCAAAGCAATGTTTTAGTATAAAGCAACTTTAAACACACGTTTAGATATTTCAAATTAATAATATTTAACTAGAACGCAAAGCAATGTTTTAGTATAAAGCAACTTTAAACACACGTTTAGATATTTCAAATTAATAATATTAAACTGGAACGCAAAGCAATGTTTTAGTATAAAGCAACTTTAAACACACGTTTAGATATTTCAAATTAATAATATTTAACTAGAACGCAAAGCAATGTTTTAGTATAAAGCAACTTTAAACACACGTTTAGATATTTCAAATTAATAATATTAAACTGGAACGCAAAGCAATGTTTTAGTATAAAGCAACTTTAAACACACGTTTAGATATTTCAAATTAATAATATTTAACTAGAACGCAAAGCAATGTATTAGTATAAAGCAACTTTAAACACACGTTTAGATATTTCAAATTAATAATATTAAACTGGAACGCAAAGCAATGTTTTAGTATAAAGCAACTTTAAACACACGTTTAGATATTTCAAATTAATAATATTAAACCAGAATGCAAAGCAATGTTTTAGTATAAAGCAACTTTAAACACACGTTTAGATATTTCAAATTAATAATATTAAACTGGAACGCAAAGCAATGTTTTAGTAAAAAGCAACTTTAAATACACGTTTAGATATTTCAAATTAATAATATTTAACTAGAACGCAAAGCAATGTTTTAGTATAAAGCAACTTTAAACACACGTTTAGATATTTCAAATTAATAATATTAAACTGGAACGCAAAGCAATGTTTTAGTATAAAGCAACTTTAAATACACGTTTAGATATTTCAAATTAATAATATTAAACCAGAACGCAAAGCAATGTTTTAGTAAAAAGCAACTTTAAATACACGTTTAGATATTTCAAATTAATAATATTAAACTAGAACGCAAAGCAATGTTTTAGTATAAAGCAACTTTAAACACACGTTTAGATATTTCAAATTAATAATATTAAACCAGAACGCAAAGCAATGTTTTAGTATAAAGCAACTTTAAACACACGTTTAGATATTTCAAATTAATAATATTAAACTGGAACGCAAAGCAGTTTTTTAGTATAAAGCAACTTTAAACACACGTTTAGATATTTCAAATTAATAATATTAAACTGGAACGCAAAGCAATGTTTTAGTATAAAGCAACTTTAAACACACGTTTAGATATTTCAAATTAATAATATTAAACCAGAACGCAAAGCAATGTTTTAGTATAAAGCAACTTTAAACACACGTTTAGATATTTCAAATTAATAATATTAAACTGGAACGCAAAGCAATGTTTTAGTATAAAGCAACTTTAAACACACGTTTAGATATTTCAAATTAATAATATTAAACTGGAACGCAAAGCAATGTTTTAGTATAAAGCAACTTTAAACACACGTTTAGATATTTCAAATTAATAATATTAAACCAGAACGCAAAGCAATGTTTTAGTAAAAAGCAACTTTAAATACACGTTTAGATATTTCAAATTAATAATATTAAACTAGAACGCAAAGCAATGTTTTAGTATAAAGCAACTTTAAACACACGTTTAGATATTTCAAATTAATAATATTAAACTGGAACGCAAAGCAATGTTTTAGTATAAAGCAACTTTAAACACACGTTTAGATATTTCAAATTAATAATATTAAACCAGAACGCAAAGCAATGTTTTAGTAAAAAGCAACTTTAAATACACGTTTAGATATTTCAAATTAATAATATTAAACTGGAACGCAAAGCAATGTTTTAGTATAAAGCAACTTTAAACACACGTTTAGATATTTCAAATTAATAATATTAAACCAGAACGCAAAGCAATGTTTTAGTAAAAAGCAACTTTAAATACACGTTTAGATATTTCAAATTAATAATATTAAACTAGAACGCAAAGCAATGTTTTAGTATAAAACAACTCTTAACACACCTTCAGATATTTCTAAATAGTATAAAATGTCCTAAACTGTAATTGAGAATAAACTTTAAGCAACAAAATAAACATGCAAATATTATTTCATTTTCATTTTTCACATTATAATCCGAAAAGTAGGGAATAGATGATATAGGGATATTCGAACTCATAAGTCGAAAACTAACTGACAATGCTATGACAAAAGAATAACCGTACATATTACACAAAACAAGAATCAAAGACTACGCAACAAACTACAGTGAATGACAATAGGAATCCAAGGTACTCCGGTAAGATAAGCAAATCGTTTTACACAATAACATATCAATTTTGCAAAGGTTGGTATTTGTTATTTTGACTAAGGAAAGCTCTTACCGATTTATCAATTTCTATTAATGATCATCGTTATTTTCATCTCAATCGTTGAATTTGTTTGTATTCTCAATTGTGAAAGTTCACAGCTGATAAAATCATATTCCTCCGAGAGAAATGTGCATATGCAAAACATTAATTATATTTGTTTAATCTTGATTATATCATTATATTTAACTACATCTACATTGATAATTTATTCTTACGTTCGGTATATAAAATTAAGCGTTGTATACGATTGGTAACAAATGAATGCTTTTTTCATTATTCCACCAACTTTACACCTGAAATTCAAAATGTTCTAATCATATGAACGAAATAAGATAAGAGTTTTAGTCAACATCGCTATATATGAGCATACTACTGTATACTTTAGTTGACTTCTGTCTCTTTTGTATATCATAATTGGTACTCGTTGGAATACGTGAAGGAAAACTCCTGATATCATACTATCGGAAGCAATACCCAACTTTCACTTCCGAAGGACAATTCGCTTTAATCAGTTGATGTGAATATTTTTTTCCTTTAGGAAACAAATAATTTCATTGCTGAACTTTGTCTGTTTAATTATGTAATGAATGACTGTAATATTTGTTTCCATCTATGAAGAAAAAACACACAAAATGTGGTGCACATAATAACTCGCTAAGCGGGTTATTGACAAGTAGAAAAGTAGAATTTCCTAAAACGTTTCTGAATTATAAAGCAAATGTAGATCTGGTCAACTATGTTACAATAATCTGTACTGATGAACAAATAGTTATCAAAGGTACAAGGATTACAATTTAATTCAACAAACGCGCGTGTGGACTGCATCAGACACAGAACTGAACAAAACTGTTAGAGGTAAAACTATCAGGCTTTGCCCTTTGATTGCACTGTTCAAATCGATTCTGGGTTAAAACAGTTCTAAATGACAGAAATAGGATCATAACTCTGATCAAGATTTAGAACTGGATCAATTATCTGAATTTTCTTTCATATTCATATTGCTATATGATTGTTTTGTGGTAATGTTCATAATCATATTCATTTTTTAAAAATAATAGAAGTCTAATTCATATTCAAAATGATATTATTCAATACTTACAGTAAGAATGTCAGCACATCCCTTTTGGACTCAGGTGAAACTATGCCTGAACCTCCCCAACCACATAAGCATGTCCTGTCAATTCGAAATATATTTATGATATCGTACAAAATGGTATTTAGGAGAATCCTCTACGTATACAGATTGAATTTCGCAAATCTACCAGTTTAAATAGATTTGAAAGTTTTTGTCTCATTGAAAATTCAGTACAAGTATAATCTTGTAGCACTGAGAAAGTCAAGAAAGAATACATAATACAAGTGTATATATGTTATTAATAAAAAAATGTGTAACCAAGAGTAGTTTAAATTAAAACATAAAAAGAGTACGTGCCAATTTCCGCAGGGACGTTTGTTAATTAACGTCATTCACTATTTACTTAAATGCACAAATAACACATACAAGTGGTAAACATTAGATTTAATTAGCGCTTTCGTGTATTTCAAATAATCTGTGGAGGATATTAACAGTATAAATCCGAATTCTAATTCCTGGTTACAACTCAATTCAAAACGCTCTTTTAAACATTATTTTTTCAAATTGTACAATAATACTCTTATTTAATACAAATATATATTTTCAAAGTTACAACTGCTATCAAAATTAGGATTTATAAACATGTCCATAACTCTATGGCTCCAATCTTTATTCTCTATCTAGTTTTTGTATTTGTATTTGAAAACTATAAATAATTATACTATCATGAATTTTTTTCAAACATTTTGTCCATTATCTAAATTTACTTGTCTATTGTTTGACAGAATGATGATGGTTTAAATCCATATCTCAATGTATATCTAGCGAATAATGTTTTTTTTAATCGTCCACGTAAACCGGTGTATTCACTGTAGAAGAAGGAAGAAACTTTGGCATGTTTAATAATTTACCTTATTTCGCTACATTGGCAAAAGAAGGGTACGGACAACATAAAACAAAATATGAGGATAAAGTTAACTTCATTAAAAGCAAATTAATTTCATGCTGTTCATAAACAATTATTTGATAACCAAGCGAGAAGTTGGTTGGTTTAGGTTTATTTGAAATTGTTGAACATTATTAAATAATATAATTGGCCGATTCAGAATCTAAAGGATCATGGTTAATTTCATTGTCGATACCCCAATATGAAAAAAAAAACTCAAGTCATTGGTTAAATTTCCATTGTTTAATACATTTTTAACCAATCAGAACGTTTTGGTGTACACTTTTGAAAATTTTTGTCAACATACATTATAAAATATAACACAACTGACTTAACATTCAATTCATAAAAATGTATATCAATCCACTTCTTTTACTTTTATGTAAGTTAAAATACTTTCAAAGATTAGCTCAAAACAATTTTGTTTCTGTTGCAAATCAGTTAAGATTAATCACATCTTAATAGTAAACTTATTTTTTTGATATTTCTGACATGGTATATACATTTTTTCAATTATGGAAAGCTGTATGTATAATATTGACAAAAACTATAAATATGTTATTTACTAATGTTAACGAGGGCGGAATAAGGTATTGATACTAGATGTTTTCCAACTAACAGGTGTACAGATTTCAATAAAATATGACCTTAAAAAATCTTCTTACCAAAATATATCGAGATCAAGGAGATTGTCTGCTCTGGTAAGATTTTCATAATCTTCTCCGCAGCTGAATTCTGTCTCATTTATTGTAATTGTACAAATTCCAAACTGTTCACATGTATTATTATTAGACCGTACAAGTAGCAACACCTTTACACAATTCAAGACTAGAATTAATTATCATATTTTCATATATTGGTAGCTGACCTTCTTACATTTCTCTGTATAAGGAAAAAAAAATTCCTACACCATGAACTGATTTCATATGAACTATTCCCTTATTCCATTCAACAAACAACATATCTCATTTGAAACCGAATGGGATTTAGTACATATAAAACAAGTAGATGTCGTATGATTTCCCGCAGTAAACATGATATCACAACAATGTATCAATTGTTGAAATTTATATCATAATAGAAAATGTCAACAACCAAAATATAACAGATGCTTTAACCTCAGAAATGTCTCGGATATAATACTTTTATTATTGATTGATACTTTCCTTCTGAAATAAAAAAAAGATACACATTTGATCGTATTTAAAATAATGTTATATTTATTGTTCAATTATAGAAAGGGTTATGGTTACATATCAACAAACTTGGGTTTGTAATAACATAAGCAACACAACTGGAGTTACATGTGAAGCAATATCTGCTTACCCTTCCGCAGCACATGAGATCCACCCAAGTTTTTTGGTGTGTTTTGTGTTGCTTAGTCTTTAGTTTTCTATGTTGCGTCTTGTGTACTATTTTTTGTCTGTTTGTATTTTTCGTTTTTAGCCATGGCATTGTCAGTTTGTCTTCGATCTCTCAGTTTGAGTGTCCCTCTGGTATCTTTCATTCCTTTTAGGAAACATGAATTTATAAGATAAACATGATGAAGTTAAAATCTACGGTACAGGACTTATTTACTTTGATGTCTGGGTAGAATAAAGACATTGTTTATGTCTTTTGAAAAGGTGCTGCATCATTCGTGTCACTACCCTTTGAAATGCAAGTTACAGATCAATTTGAGGTCAAAGGTTTCCATTCCTCTTTAAATGTCATACATTGCAGAATCTACATCTATACATAATGAATGATATGTTTATATTAAATGTCTTGAATAAAACCAAAAACATATTTTCACCTGTACACTTCTTTAATTTATAAACTTCACTGTATTAACTCCACGTTAAATGCACGTTAACGCTGTATGCACATATTACATTTGTTTACTCCAATTTACTACAATTGGTATAACGAGGTCAAAATGGAAATGTCTTATATCTTCTCGAGTCTGTTCAGTCAGTAATACAATGAGTTTACTGGGCCGAGCTAACAATGATCCCACGTTTCGTTGTCCACGAAAAAAGTTCCCTTTAATCAGAGTGTATTTGTTCTTTTTTCTCTTTCTCTTTCTCATATTTCTTAGTTTTTATTGGATGGTAATAAAAGAAGAGAGCTGATATAAATTTGTGGATGTTTTATTTAAATTGATTTTGATATGGAAGGAGTGATTAGGCCAGGTGCTGAAAGGTAATATTGATAGGGTTGGAAACATATCTTTAATTTTCCATAGTTATATGGATGTTTATTGTTTATTGTTTATTGGCTTAATTTGTAAACTGTATTTTTTCTGGAAGTTGGATATATTTTTTTGACTTTTTTTACTGTACATTATACACACAAAATTAGCACAAAAAAAATAGATGCAATTTTTTAAATGCGACAAAACGCGTTATAAAGAACTGATAGAGAAACTAATTGTGGTGTGTGGCCTACTACCTTTGTTTTTTTTTTACATCTTTACATGTACGTGCATTTGGAGAACATGTGTTTAGTTGGCTTTAGATGAATTTGGCTATTTGTTTTAGGTCATTTTGACATATTGCTCTTCAACGGTTTCAGTACTTATACATCTTCGGATTTCAAACGTATGTCTATGAGCGTTCCTGATGAAGGTAAATCCAGAAAAGCGTTCGGACGAACAGAACTTTCATGCTGTTGTATAATATTCTAACATAATAGAAAAATATATATTTTTATAACGAAAAGCATTTTGCATTTTGAGCTTTGCTTTCTGCAATGTTATATCTATTAATTCATTATGAGTTATAAAAATGACTAAATTATCTGACCACTACAAGTTTATTGATATGAAAAGAAATATTGTCACTTTTAATTGAGATCGATATTAATATATCAATTTGTTTTAAACTATTTTTCATAAGAAAGAAAAAACCAAGAAATTTATTGCCGTTATATATATATATATATATCTCACAAAATAGAAAATATTTACGCTTTTTGAATGCAACAACTACCTGTGCAATCATAATCTTGAATTTCTTTCCATTTTATATCTAACAGTCCATCCTGAGGTATAAACAGTACTTAATTTTCAGGCCAGTACTAGAATATTGATATATATATATATATATATAAAGAACGTATGCTTACCCCTGTAAATATGTAATGACGTTATCCGTCTTTCTTGAAACTAGTCCCTATTACCTAGTAATGTGTTTACAAAAATATAGCACCATGCTAAGATAGTGTTGATAAACATCAACAACTTCACTTCAACATTTAAGCATTATGTTTTCTGTATATTATTACGGAAATTGATCATAAATTATAAGGAAGTAATAAATATTTATTGTAATTACGATGCTCGTGTCTGCTAAAACTTCAAAAATATATTGTTCAAATAAAGGATCATCCTAAAATAGAATGGAGGTAATGCGATGTTCTTTTTATATCCTCGTACCTACGTACACGTGTAATGTAAACGAAATGAATTCTTCATTAAAGTTGAAATTCCAGCGGTAGTTAGTCGAAGTGATTACAACAGTATTAAAATGTCATTAAAACACTCTTTTTGATTGTGTTAGAAATTTAAATTCAAACCTTTTTGTCACTTTCATTTACAAGCATCGCAGCTCCAATGAATGTGTGATTTATCTATACAGCAAACTAGTAAAGATAATAAAAATCTAAGCATACAAATTGGTAATCATAATAAGTTGATGAAAAACACCCAGCACGAAGGCCACAAAAACATGAAAATAAGTCACATAAATATCTTTTAAAACCTTACATCGAAACATTGACAATGGAAATGGAGAATTTGTCAAAGAGACGACAACCCTACCAAAGATAGCAACTTTTTCCCCTGCTAGATAGATAAAAAATGGCGGCAGGGGTAGGAGTAATGAAATATTGTGTAGAGACTTAAAGTATTATAAAGAAGTTATAAGTGGTGTTATAACACAATCATTAGTTATTTTGTGTGAAACATTGATCGAACTAATGATCCAACTATATTATGAAGAACTTTATCGGGTATGAATAAAAATAAACGAAAAACAACAGATACTCCTTCCCCAAACAAACCAAACAAGATGGCTGACCTGAACGACTCAGGTTCAAAACCGTACTCTTTACCTCCAACACTAATGCAAGCATGTACTAATCAATATTCAACACCGAACTTAAATGATACTCCGCTATCAAGTAATGTTATTTCCTCATCTAGACAAATACTTTATGGAGCAGACAATGGTTATGCATTCACCCATATCACTTACAAGCTCCATATACAACACCAGCTCAGATGGGACATCAGACACCGTCAGTGCCAATCCCTATGCACCCTATATCAACTCCACCTCATACTGATTTATTAATGTTTATGCATGAAGTTAGAGAAAAATTGCAAAAACTTGACATTTTGGAAGATATATTATCAAGGCTAGTAGATATGGAAGAACATTGTAATAAGCTGGACAGTGAAATTTGTGGCATCAAAACTGATTTAAAAGCCCAAACATCAAAAATTGTGCCATTAGACAAGGGTCTTGGTGGTCTACATTCAAAACTACAAGAAATAGAAACACAAAATATAACATTAACTGATGAAAATTATAAACTGCAGGAAAAAATCATTGATCAGCAAAAAAGGTCTATGAGAGACAATCTTATATTTAAAGGCATTTATGATGATCATGATCCAACAGAAAACACAGAAGAAACAGTAAAAAACTTTATTAAAACAGAACTGGGACTTGAAAGTAAAGATATAAATTTTCATGTTGTGCACAGGCTTAGGCCCAGACAGGACAGAGGTCCACGCAATATACTTGCAAAGTTTGAAAGGAGAAAAGACAGAAATGGAGTTTTGGAAGCAGCAAAAAAAGAACTTAAACAAAAACCCCAATATTATGTACATGAACAATTTCCAGTAGAAATAAAAGAAAGGAGGCGTGAAATTATACCAAATATCAAAGATGCTCGTGAAAAGGGACATGAAGCAGTATTGGTAGAGGATAAATTGTTTATCAATAAAAGGCGTTTCGATACACGTCAATGTGTGCCTCAGAAAAACCCACAACATCAACAAGGACCCAGACAACCACCAACTGATCATGGGCCTCAACAGCCACCATCTGACCAACACACTCCGATGTCTGTACCTAGGAACAACAACAGGACCATGCTGAAGAATCCTTTACAGTCTATACCACCACAGAACACCACAGGACACTAGGACAGGCGTACAAGAGGACAAAGGAAAGGAAACAATATTGTATTGAATCAAAATAAACACTTATCTGGACTGAATGTTTATTATCTTAATGTATGTGGTTAACAGTCTAAACTAAAATTTACTGAATTTTTAAACATCTTTCAAACATATGATGTATTAGTTTTTGTTGAAACTAAATTAGATGATTTAGATATAATTGATCTTCCTGATGGTTTTTCATATGTAACAAAGAAGGGTGCAACTAAAAAGCCAGGTGGAATTGTAATTATATACAAAAATATTTTGAAACAGTTCATCAGTTTTATTGAAAGTCAAAGTCAATATGTACAGTGGTTTAAATTCCAAAAATGTCTACTAAACTGTGAAAAATATGTTCTATTTGGTGCTGTTTATATACCACCGGAAAAATCTAAATATGTAAATACTGATGCATTTGAAAAAATTGAAATTGAATTATTGACATTTGCTGATAAATTTGATTCATATATCTCTCTTATTGGAGATTTGAATGCAAAAACGGGAACACGAGATGATTTTATTGTTCCTGATGAGTCATTGATTGGTATTTTTGAGTTAGAAAGTGATGATGAAATTTTGTCATACATTCTAAATTATGAACAATTGAAGCTTCAAAATATACCGTTATCCCGAATGTCAGAGTGTCATTGCAATATTGATAATTATGGCCATAAACTGTTGAATATGTGAAAAAAAATCAATGTTTATATAGCTAACTCCAGACTTGGTTCTGATATAGGTATTGGACGTACTACTTGTAAAGATATTAGTGTTATTAATTATTTGCTTTTATCATCCAAATTGATCTCTTTAGTAGATGAATTTGAGATACTTGATTTTGTACCACTTTTTTCTGATGTTCACAATGCAATACACATTTAATGTTTTTAAATCAGTATTACCACATGATGAAATTACACATGATACATCACAAAATTCAACTTCAATCAAGTGGAACGACAATAACAGAAACGAATTTGAAAATACATTTCACAATAGTCAAGATCAACTGACCAATATAATGAATGACCTTGAAAACATACACACACGTGATAAATGCACTCAACAAGACATAGACAACATCACCGGAGAAATAAATGAGCTTTTCCAAAATACTGCAAAGGCGACACTTTCAAAACCGCACTACAAATCACGAAAGAAACCGAACTCAAAACCCTGGTACACAAATAAATGTCTCACTTCGAGAAAAAAATTTCATAAAGCCAGAAAACGTTATAACATTCATAAAAATGAAGTAACACGCAAACTACTACAAGAGACAAGTAAATCATACAAGATGGTTACAAACCAAGCATACAAAAACTATCAATTTGACTTTGAACAAAAATTGAGAAATACGTTAAAAAAAGCAAGGGAAAGAGTTTTGGAAAATTTTGAATAAATTTGTAAATAATAAAGATGAGAAATCTGAAATATCTGTAGAAACATTACATGATTATGTTAAATCCATGAATGAAAATAATGTACATGATGAAATTGATATAGATATTGATGTTAATAATTTACCACCAGATATAGAAGAATTGTTAAATTCTCCAATAACAGTAGAAGAAATAAAATGTGCTGTAAAAAATTAAAGAATAATAAATCTGCTGGATATGATAATATATTAAATGAATATATTAAATGTACATTAGATGATATGATTAATGTGTATGTAATGATATTTAACATTGTGTTAGATACAGGTATTATACCAGAATGTTGGACCAAAGTAATAATGGTTACAATTTTCAAGAACAAGGGTTCCAAATATGACCCTAATTCTTACAGAGGTATTACTCTCAATGCATGTCTTAGTAAAACATTCACTGCTGTGCTCAATAATAGATTGAATAAATTGTCAGATGAAATAGGCTTAATTACAGGAGCACAGGCTGGGTTCAGAAAAGGGTTTGCTACTATGGATAATATTTTAATTTTACATTCACTTATTTCTCTATATTTTTCATTTGGTAAACAATTATTTTGCTCGTTCATTGATTTCAAAAGTGCATTTTATACAGTTTGGAGAGCTGGACTTTGGTAAAAGATGCTACAATATAATATTCAAGGCAAAAAATAATATGTATCAGAATATCCAGACATGTATTAGAATGGGAAAGGGTATTTCTGCATTTTTAGTTGTAATATAGGAGTGAAACAAGGGGAGAATTAATCCCCCTTTCTGTTTTCTCTCTTTTTGGATGATTTGGGGATTTTTTTTACTAGATAATGATGTTAAAGACCTTGAAAATATATCTGATAAATGCAAAGAAACCTTATTATATTATGTAAAAATATTTATAATATTATATGCAGATGACACAGTTATTTTATCTGAGTCAGAGGAGGATCTGCAACATGCATTGAAAGTTTTTGAGCAATATTGTAATGCGTGAAAACTCACAGTTAATGCAAGTAAAACTAAAATTGTAATTTTTAGCAAAAAGAAATTCAAGGTCAAAGCAGATTTTGAAATCTATGGTAAAAAAATTGATGTATTAGACTCATATACTTATCTGGGTATTGTATTTAATTATAACGGCTCTTTTAGTTCAGCTAAATCCATTTTTGATGAATGTGGTCTTACTTTTGTATGGAATGATCAAATACCTATGAATAGAGAAATATTGAAATCTCTTGTCAAACAAAAACTTGTTGATCAGTTTATACAACAATGGTTTTATGTTATTAATAATTCTTCTAGAGGAGAATTCTATGGTAAATTCAAAAGTATATTTGAATTAGAACCCTATCTACTTCGATTGAGAAATACTGATAGATTGTATATGGCTAAATTTAAATGTTCAAATCTTAAATTCCCAATTGAAACAGGAAGATGGAAAATTATTTTAAAAGAAAATAGGATATGTCATCTATGTAATCAAAATATTGGCGACGAATAGCACTATTTGTGTGTTTGTTCACATCCTAGTGTATCACTACTTTGACAAAATCTTGTAACTAATTTTTACCTACAATATCCATCAAGGCAAAAATTAATCGGTTTACTTTCATTTTGCAACATAAAGGTGTATAGGAAAGTATATACTTTCCTTAGAAAGATTACTTATTTTTTGTAGATGCAATTTTTATACATTTATATATATTTATGAACTCACAATCACTGAACAATAAGAAAGAATTCCGTACATATGTAATCCTTGAAACTCAATAGGTAATACATATAATGTATTATGTCTCAATGTCATAAAAATCACGTGATATTATCGTTCACTACTCTGCTGTCGATTTATATGTATACTTTATTATGTTTTGACCTCTTGTACACGTTCGAAATAAAATATTTTGTCTTTGTTTTTGTCTTTGCCGAAGGCACAATGAGTTTTCAATGCAGCGCGAAACTCCCGCACCTGGAAGCGTGCTTCAGCTGGCACAAGACTTATAGTGGCCAGTGTTATGATATTGTAATTATTGTATTTATTTATGTTGGCCTAATTTGTGTTGTATGGCCTGATAGTTGTTTACAAAATAATCTTATAACTGTGCAGTTTAGAAATCACTGGAACAATCACATATACTTATGGAATGATTGGAGCTTTCTATTTGACTTACATAATGATTCCAGAATTATCCTAATAAAAGATGCGTTATATAAACTTCTACATTTTACTAAAAACTTCCGTTGTAACTTTCTATGACGTTCCATTCGAGAGTGTTCTAGAATTTTCTGTGACAAGTATATATATACAGACACTAAAGTTAAACTCTTAGACTTAGTCATAGACTTAGATATCGATGGACATTACTATTCACAGCATTTGGATTGACACTTTTATTCTACAAACAACATCATACTGGATTGTGACCTTAGTAGTGAACGTAATATTCAGATTTGATTTCCGGATACAGATAAAGATAAAACATTGGATTCATAAATATTGTTAAATTTTATTATCGATTTGTGTCTTTTGTTGGCTATAATTTAAAGGTAATTTCTGACCGTAACACCAGAGACTCATGACTTTGGACAGGCGCAAACATTATTTCAGACTGTTTTACCAAAGACCGAAACGATTTGATATGACAAGGATTTTTAGCAACTCATGATATGATATAATAATTCTTTTCGTTACATAATATTGCTTTTCTTTAAACAAAAAATTCTGGAACATACAACTTATAAGATATAGGGAGATGTGGTGTGAGTGCCAATGAGACAACTCTCCAACAAAATAACTATTTATATAAGTAAACCATCATTAATGTTTGGATATAACTTGTAAATATCGACTTCAGATATTATTGTAAAGCAATAATAATATTTTTTTGCAGAAAATAAGCGCAATGAATGCTTTCTTGAAATAGTAGGGATGTCTGCCTGAATATTTAATATTTGAAAAATGAAAATTATACGATGAAGCGTCAGGAACGTGTTTCAATATTCAAATTTGTCATGGGTGCTAACACTAAACAACAACAAAAAAAACGCCAAAGATACAAATATAAAGCATACTCTTCTTGATATCTGAATTTGTTTCCAGAAATTGACAACGAGAGTCGTATGGTGATGGTGACAAACAATGCACGACAAAGAACAAAGTTTTGCATGCTATTGCACGTTTGGTATATTAACCCCCTATTTAAACAGTGTTACATTTGCAAACTTTCATCTTCAATAACTTGTACTGATTGCTTTTATAGATTTATATATTTGAGTGATAGACAAAACTTATACATCATTCCGCCATTTTATGATGTTTATGATCAGATATGTTTCCTTAACTGGCTACAAAAGGACTAACACAATGTGTGACACGGGCATAGCTAAAATAGTAATCTTCTATAGAAGTTAATTTACGGTTTTTGACAGAGACTTGCTGTAGAATCGTACGTTTTTGTGTTGTATTGTCTTTTGTTTATTCTTAAATAATATTAAATTGCGTCTTCGATATGTTCTCCTATTCCTCATGATGTAAATGTGATTTTATCAAATTCAACATGTGTTTAATTGAAAATGAGACACATTTTATTAGGGAATATCAGTATGATCAACAGCGACAAGTTATGTGAAATGTTTCATAAAAACTTTACTTAAAACAGAAATCGAGAGCAGAACACATTTGTTTGGCTTCTTTCGTGAATATGAACATGATTAATGACACTGTGCATTTGAATTTTTTACACATGTATTAAAATGTTGTAGTACAAATTTTCCTGCACCAATGGCACATTTCGACAATAAAGGTATAAAGGGTAATCTTGCAGGCCAAAATATAAAAACAACTATTGGTGACCTTTTGAGTTTTAGGAGACTAATGATACTTTAGGTGTCATACCACCAATTTCTTACTCAAATTTAAAACATATGTGAAAGTAGGCCTACTCGGACAAAAAATAGTCATTTGATGTCATCGTTCACCTAAACTAACCAACAAAGTTGCAGAAATAAAACTTCTGTTGAAAGAGAAATATATCAAGACCATTTTGAGCCAAATTTTACCTGTCTAGAAGTTTGCATTTAAAATTGAGGATTAATGCGCTCCATGGTATACTAATTTAAGATTTCCAGAAAACCTGGGGTTAGTTTTAGTGGTACCTTCTTTCGGGAGCTCTCTTCTATCTTATATGATTTTGAATTTATGTTGAAAATTGGCATGCAGAAAGGTGAGACCTGTACAATTCAGGATATGCCTAGTTTCTATGAAGTTAAACCTAAGATAAAATATTTAGAAGGCTGTGAAAATTGCAAAATTTGGTTAAACAGATAGGGACTTTTAATTAGTGGTCTGACACCTATAGTTAACTGCATATCGTTAGCTGCATTACCTTTATTTTTCTCATAAAAATGTGAATTTATTATCAAGTGCCACACATTTCCGTTTAAAGCTGACCATTATTTGAATAAAGTATTCATATTTGTCTGTGTGCTCGCTCTCACAAAAACACATTGATAACTAACCAATACGTTACAATTGCAAATTACAATGCTACCGATCGCTCATTTTTACTGCAATGTGCACTATGGAGGACTCTACAGGCAGATCTGTTCTAAAGCTATCAACAGTATAATTTTGTCAAGTATTGATAAGTCTGAGTGCATTTCAAAACGCTTTAGTCAAGGTTTTAATTAAACTTCACCGTCAAAAGAAAGAAAAAATCAAATAGGGAAAGAAACATCGTCCCTTTCGTCGTACAATCTTATGTAGAGTTTCTAGAAAAGAGTGACGAAATATACCAAAAGGGACAAACAAACTTTTAGATCGAAACGGATATATCTTTATCAAGTAATGGGAAATTATTGCTGTTAGTATTTAATGTATTTAAAGTTCCTTCTAAATTCTTTGCTGAGTTTAGACAATACAACGTTGTTTATGTCAGTACAGAAAAAAATATGCTATATAAGAGACGCTCATGGTTCCCATAGGAATATCCAAAACCTGTTGATACAATTTATTGTCAAAACTTACATAATTGGTTGGCGAATAGAAAATTTACATCGTTTATCAGCTTCTCATACTTCCAGTAAGTTTAATTAAATATAACATATTCACATTTCGCATTTCAGAAGAAGATTTTATATGAGTGGTATCGCAATATGAAGAGTTGAAAAATCAAAAAATTGAAATGACCATCGATAGCAATGATCTATCTAAAACATCCTAAAAGGAATTTAAAAAAAGACACTGGTGGTAGAATTTTTGTGCCAACGTTATTCCAAGCCAGGTAACTAGCTCCTGATATTGATTTAAACAAAATTGATATGGTTATTTTTTTAATGATATTTTGCTTCTTTAGTTTTGGATTATTTGAATCACTAAGGGTGTCTTTCCCCATGGCATGGTTAGATAAGCGTATTATGTCGTAACATATCAGATGTTGGCTCGCAATACTTTTGAAATTCGTGTTTGAATTTGTCGTTATATGTGAAATGATTGCAACGAGACAACTCTCCACAAGAGACCGCATTAAAAAAGTTTTGTTTCAATCCTAACTAAATAATAGGATTTATTTACACTTGCATTGAGATGAATATACCGGCTCTTTATCTGACAAATAATGCATGATTTTTTTTAAAACTGTATATACTCATGTACATGTAGATGATAAAATAGATTCAGATGTTTACTTTTGTATACTTTGATACTTGTACATTGATTAAAATATGATATCTTCATGAGGTGTCGTCTTCAGATACATATCTTTAACAACCAACCTTGCAAATATTCTTTTTACGTTTTAAATATAAAATTAGATTATCAATTTTCTTGTTTGGTATACTTACCTATAACCATGTGATTTTAATCGCAAAATAAACTACAATGTACAATAATTGTCTTACACATTCGCACTAGGGCAGACAGTATTGTTGTTGAACAAGTAACTGTATCAAGGATCATTACTCAACCATCATCCTGATCAGTGAGTACGTGAAACGTATTGTAATTTTGAAATTTCTTCTTTAAATGTTTTCTATCTGAAACATGAAGAGTTGAAATTGAGCAAAATGTGCATTAGTGGTTACACTTTATAGATAATTGTTTCTGGGGGTATCACTAGCCGAGAAGTTTTCAATTTTCAATATTTTCATTTCTGTTAATTGTATGTCTATACTGTTTTAGTCGTATTTTATAAAACCTTACGAAATTTTTAGGTTTTTGAATCTGTAAAACTTCTTTTTTGAATTTACCTTTACATGTTTTTAATTTGAGTACTTGTGGACAAAACATGTCTGATGCAATTTATTTAAGTATGCTGGTATCAAAAGTTTCTTTTTATTGCCCACTGGTAAGGTTTCGGAAGAAAAAACGTGATTTTTCAGTGTCTTTCTAATAGACGTAGTTGTTTTTGCAATATACAATATTCACAAAATCTGACAACTTTGAACAACCTGTAGCTTGAAAAAAAACCTCAGAAAGTTTTTTTTTCGATTTTGTTTGTAAAAGCATGATACAAAATAGAGTTTGCCAAAGTAAGAAAAAAATCAATCGATTCTAGTTCATACTCTATATGTACCTACATAAAAAAACACAAGCTTTTAACATCCCCAATAACGATTCATTTTTTGCCAGTGCACATAAGAGCAAGAAAATTTCTAAACGTATATAATTAAAATTGTTTTCTCCTAAACTTCTCGTAAAACCAGAATAAAAGCTGCATCTGTTAGATCTTATTATCACATTAAAAAAAGAAAACACATTTTCATTGAAATAAGTACTATTTTGTACACAGTGTAATAAAAAGCATCGAATCACATCGTACAAGGTCGTATGAATATAAAGTTTTGCTTCATAAAAATGAATGGCCAACAAGATGCTTGATTTCTTGATTGACAACATATTTGTAACGTTCGGAGGACGTGTTTTTTTAACAGACTGTCAGAATTCCAATGGGAACAAACTGTGCCCCTCTAATTGCTGACTTGTTTCTTTATTATTATGAGGCTGACTTCATGCAGGAATTACTTAGGAAGAAAGATAAGAAGTTAGCAATATCCTTTAACTTTACTTTCCGCTATATAAATGATGTTCTTTCACTAAATAATTCAAAATATGGTGACTATGTTTAATTGAAATTTCTATATTTGGGTTAAAAATTTGTATAAAAAGTAGACTTTTTCTAAAACTATCATTCTTGACAGGAATTTTTGTAAATAGGTGTGACAAATAATCAATATTCTTACCAAAATCACCAACTTGAGTATTCATTTTGTTTTTTCTTGAATTTTATTTCAAATTGTATATGCATTGTTGTGTCAGGTACAGTCTAAAACTCATGATATAGACGTCATGTATAAAGACCAGTTTAGTCAAAAAAGAGAAAGCCATGGTCTTTCTTGTGTTCAGATAGTTGTATTGTAGCAAATTCTTCAATATGATAAAATTGAGAATGGAAATGGGGAATGTTTCAAAGAGACAACAACCCGACCATAGAAAAAACAACAGCAGAAGGTCACCAACAGGTCTTCAATGTAACGAGAAATTCCCGCACCCGGAGGCGTCCTTCAGCTGGCCCCTAAACAAATATATACTAGTTCAGTGATAATGAACGCCATACTAATTTCCAAATTGTACACAAGAAACTAAAATTAAAATAATACAAGACTAACAAAGACCAGAGGCTCCTGACTTGGGAGAGGCGCAAAAATGCGACAGGGTTAAACATGTTTATGAGATCTCAACCCTCCCCTATACCTTTAGCCAATGTAGAAAAGTAAACGCATAACAATACGTACATTTGAAATGCAATTCAAGAGAAATCCGAGTCTGATGTCAGAAGATGTAACCAAAGAAAATAAACAAAATGACAATTATACATAAATAACAACAGACTACTAGCAGTTAACTAACATGCCAGCTCCAGACTTCAATTAAACTGATTTAAAGATTATGATTTCAGCATATGAATATCAGGCACAATCCTTCCCGTTAGGGGTTTAATATCATACCATCATAACATATATGAGAAGAACATAACCCGTGTCATGCCAACAACTGGTTTTTTAATAAATGTGTTTAGTTCCGATGAAAAGACCCTATAAATGAATCAATATTAACGCCAAAATATGCAATCTTTAATGACCTGACAACAGTATCATAACTATATCCCTTCTTAATATTTAAAGGTTTTGTTAGTTTCTGCGGTGAATACTGACATTTTTGTGAAAATGTTTTTGGTAGTTTTTCAATTTTGACTTAAACAAGAGGCCCACTTGGTTAGGTTTCATTGAAAAAAGTGGGAGGGGTAAACTATTGAATGTGTTTCAATCAAACAGAAGGAAAAAATAAAGATAATAGATGAGAATACTCTAGCTCTTCTAGCCCCACAGTATCCAAATAATAAGAAAACATTCATAAAGATAGAATAGAATGCGATTTACAGATCATTTGATAGACATGACTGATTTCCAAATTTAGCCTGTTTTCAGAAAAGGGTACTGCTTTAATAGTGGGGTTATTTTTATTAATACAGCCAAACATTTCTTTTAATAGCATATTTTATGTTCAAATATGGCTATTTGATGAAACTAAGTAAATGATTTATTTTTTTAAGCTTTATCATTATTGTTAAATGGTTATTTCTTTATATGTTCACTGAAAGGAAGTAGCTCATGTGGACTTTTGTGTACCCAGAATGATAAAACACTATGGTTTAAGAACATTTTAAGAGAAATATATCATGGGGTATCAATTTACACTGAAAAAAACCCTGAAAATATGTAATAATTATGCTTTTTTTTTCACTAGATACTCTTCAAAAGTACTTATATATATATAAAGCACAACAGTTTGAGGCAAATTGAGATTTTGGTGGTATTACATACATGAATTGCAATTTAAAAGAACATAGAAAGATTTTTATTCTATGTTGCACAGTTTTATTGAAAATTAGTGCAAAGTTGAAGACAGCTACAAACAAAAATAATATTTTTCTTAAGGGTTAATATTTTGATGGCTCAATTCTTGACATTTAGGTAGAATATGTATAAAATGAACTTTAGGTGAAAAGATTTTCACAAAAGGTTAACGTCTGTATTAACAATCTTAAAAGACTCCAGATCCGTTTCTTAGTATGCTATTCCAATAAGGCATAATGTCTGTTTTATACTATTGTTTCTGTCATTAAATTGTTTTCTCTCGCAGGTATACACATTGTGTTTGGCAAACAAGGAGCACTTTTTATTTTTTTATAATTTTCCGTTTTATATAAAACCGTTTGAACATTATGAGACAGTTCATATATAAAACGAATGCCAAATGAAGACAGATGTCCCCTTTTATTCCTTAACATTGTAGACCGTCTTGAAGTAATGATTTTTTGTGTATTTTTACGTTGTTATTCATCTGAATAACGTGTTATAGCGTTCTTTTTATTTATTTTTTTGTATCATTTTAACCTTTATTGTTTGATACATTCTTTAATTGGTGCGCAATAGTGGTATTATGACATGGTCATTTTTTTGTATTCTTGTATTTCATTTTTGTTATGCTTTATCTTAAGATGTGTTAACAAAGTTGTTTGTTTTTATAGTGAATTATTTTATAACACAATGTTGACTGTTGTATCCCTATTTTACCTAAATGTCTGTTTGTTTTACTTAAACATAGTTGTCAATATAATGTAATTTATTTGCAATTGTTACACAGTTTAGAGGTTAAGCCAGCTATAAAACCAGGGTTTATATACCATTGTCTCATAAAGAAATGTCTGTTCCTAATCGGGTTTATAACAGTTTTATGTATTTCAGCATTAGATTCCACCATTTGTAAAAAAAATATGAATTTACTTGAATTCGTTTTACTTTTTACGATTCCTGTTCAATATTTCTATTCATTAATATATAAGTATTAATCAGTTGATAATCTAAAACAGTCAGGTATATATTTGAACAGTCTAATGCAGGTTCGTGCTTCTAAAGAAGATATCAGGACATAAACCACCTAATCGACAACAAACTATGAAAAATCTTGAACTTCAAGAAACTTCACGTACATGTTCACCTAGCACAACGAAGGTCAAGCCGACCTTTTACAAACACGTAAGTGACATCATAAATACAAAGCAACCTTTAAAATCGATTTCCACCCAAGACTGGATTTACATGTATTTGCACATAAACGGAATATTACAATGCATAAATACATCAAGGTTGGAAGCTAACTCACATGCAAAGAATTGTATATTCTTGTTTGTAGTACAAATATCTTATGCTATGAGTTAAATTTGACATGACAATTTATTTCATTGTTTTCTTTTTCATTTTGTTTATTATAATTTAATTTTTTTTATAATATCTGCCATCATGATTATAAAAGAGGGGCGCAATATACCAAAGGTACAGTCAACCTCATAGATCGAAAATAAACTGACAACGACATGGCTAAAATGAAAAAGACAAACAGACAAATAATAGTACACATGACACTATGTAGAAACTTAAAACCTAACAACACAAACCTCACCAAAAACTGAGGGTTTATCTCAGGTGCTCTGAGAGGATAAGCAGTTCTTTCTTGACATGTGGCACCCGTCGTGTTTCTCATGTTATTTCAAACCCGGTAAATAGTCTAATTCGGTAGGTCACATTCATATTTAGTTATGTTCTTTTTCACGGGTTCAACCGAACATAAAGCATTTTTTTTCTATACAAGGCTTAATAACACAAAACACAAATATACTATGGGATGTAGGTTTGCAGCATCCAGTCTTGTAATAATTTCATTCGGAACATAATAACATGCGAAAAAACAAAATTTAGAATGGCAGGTATTACGCCCAGAGACAGTCCTTAACACATTATATTCACTAGAAGTATGATCAACAGCCTGAACAATATACAAAATAAAATTACAAAAATTAGAAACAATTCACAACTACATGTAAATGAATGAAAAGAGCAAATTGATTAAATACTGTAACTTTGGACATTAAACATGTGCATCTTTTGAATTGTACAATTCTATAAAAAATAATCTTAATATACGTGTGAAAGACAGTATCAGTCCTATAGAACAACAATTGTTTTTGTTTCAAAACAAAAAAAATAAATAAATAAAAGTCAAACAGACCTTAACAGCAATTGTATTAAACGTGTAGACTGATTGAATGCAAACCGTCGAATGATTTAATTCCCGCTTAGGTATGCACGGGTTAATCCACCCGTGCAAATTACTACGCATAACGGTATTCGTTAAGCCTTATAACGAAAAGAAATGTATGAAAAGGGCGTTGTAGTTACGACGTAAGGAGCATATCAAGTATCCTTCATGAAACGGTTCTCACATGGCGGTCAACCAACTCATGATGGCGTCCCTAAAATTTACAGAGGGATGATTTCTTGGTTAAATAGCTTCCTTGTGAGCAGCAACACTCTATCAAGGAAATCGTGATCGGAAATGCAAGACGGGAATATCGTTTCAACTGGGATAATTGTTTCGAGGAAATGCGGTCAATATTAAGCGAGAAATTCCACTAAAACCGGTGAAATAAACAGTACTAGACTTGAAACTAGGTGGTTTTGCATCATGTTTAATTTAATGATTGAGTACGAGTAGTTTTACTGCAACTAGTTTCCTAAATATAGTAACAAAGCTATATTTTGTATAAAGTCAATTTCATCATTAACACTTTCTCCACAATCAGGGGTCCATTAAGGGATGAAAATAATTGTGACATTTGTGTAACGATGTAGAAAGCTATCAATTTGTTAATTTAAGTTGCATTGTAAAATAATATAAATTCAATGTCAGAAAAGTAAAGACTTTTTTTTTACTCAGTAGAACCTCGTCCTTCCCCAGATTCTCAGCCTCATATACAATTTTTTTTATATTCTCCTGAAATTGACATAATACTGTATATTTATCGGTCGTCCCACTGTCTATATCACTCTGCTCAGCTCTTAATAAAAATCATTATCACGGCTTTGTTATGTCAAAACATTTGACCTTGCCTTAATAACTATGACCTGGACTTATCAGCGACGTCATAATATTTGACATGACGAAGTTATTAAGGTATATGTCGGTTGCTAATGAAACTACGAAAATCCTTCCAAAAGACGCAAATACAGCCCGATTATCTACATATTGATTTTGTAAAATATCAGCAGCTCGACACACTATGAAGGCTTTTTTCAAAAACACAATCGCTGCGCTCTATTTTATTTTACAATATCAACATGCAGACAACCTTATAATAGGTACGGTTCTCGTGCGTACCACGAATTTATATTTTTTATCATATTAATATTCCCATTGAAATCGGACGATAAATTCGACAATGCATCAACTGCAGAAGTAAACGTATTCGGCATCATATTATTGTTTAACCTTAAATAATATCTCAACCTTAGATCGGACTTATCTTCATTACGAAACGAAATATCACTATGAATATAAAAGATATCGTTTACTATTTTTTCTCTGTTGTTTTATTATATTAATACAGGCTAATATCCAGTAAAAAATATATAAAGATAATATAGATATAATTCTTTAGTAGATAAGATAAAAAAGAAACTAAAAATACCAAAGTGATATGAAACTTATAAATCGAAAACAAACTACTTAATGTCATTGCAAAATTACGTCAAACAACAAAAACACAAAAAACAGTTCACAAAACACAACATTAGATTCTAATGGAGACTGAGAAAAAAAACCAATTAATGGATGAGTACTCCCGTGTGCTCTGAAAAAGGAAAGCAGGTTGATTATTTGAAGACTCTACTTTGACCTATGATGGTTTACTATTACAAATCTGACTTGAATTGAGACTTGTATCATTGGTACTCATACCACATCTTCCAATATCTATGAAACAGTAAAAGTTATATTCACAGAAAAATAAAATAAAACTATAACAAGTTATTAAGATGATAAACAACGTCATGTAGTACCCTGAATCTTTACGTTATATATAAAATTTGTAGAATTATGCCTATGGTTACTGTATAATGAATAGGAAGAAAGACTTTATTTCTGATAGATACTGACAATTTCCTAAATCACTATAAAACAAACACATGAGAAATACATCTAATATCTGTTTCTATTTAAATTCATACCATTTTATTTGTCGCTGATTTACAACGGAAATACATAACAATTACAATGGTATTTCGGGGTTCGCCCTTTGTATACACTGACAAAGTTTTATGCAATTACAGGTTACCGTTCCTACAACGAATGATACAAACTATACAATAGAAGGGGATGTATAATGTTTCTCGAGGAAAAATGGTGAAACAATGCAAAATTTTAAAACAACTATTTTTTCTATATAAAAATAAACAAGCAAACAATTAAATCATATAGTATGATAGAGAATGATAAACGTTAACATTTAAATAACAGTCTAGTTGTTATAATAATTATTGTTTTTGTATATACATGTTACAGTGTTTAACATGTTTGTTATCGTTCAACACTTCATACAATTGTTATCTGCGATAAATGAAGTAGATTAGTTATAACATCTACCAAGAGAAGCATGGTCGAATGAACATTTATTTTTTTAATATAAACTTTGTCTTATAGCACTTTTCTTTTTCTAGATCAAAGATTTTGACGATTTATATACACTTTTAAAGGAAAAGAGAAATAAATATTTCCATTTTAAAATCATAAGAAAAAAACTGTTGACGTGTTGCAGTTATTATCATCACTTACTTCTCCTCGAAGCAATTGAACCGAAAACAGAAGAGCAAAATAAAGACAAAATTAAAGTAATTGTTGCTCACTATACCTCATCGAAAGAAATATTCACGAATAACAGTAAATTTGGAATAGGTAAATTCATAAGTGAAACCGTAGTGGTCGAAAACCTAAACGATGTACGGAATGAACTTTTTGATTACAAATCAGGTGGACTTTATCTTGTCAATCCACCAATCTCTACAGTTGACCACAATATACGTGAAAGACTTTATAAGCGATTGGGGGAACGAATGTATGATTTCGGAGCCAACAATTGTGAACATGCTGTAAATTACATACTTACTGGAAAGTCTGAAAGTAAAGGATCAAAATCAAGCCCAAGATGTGCTGACTTGGTTTCAGCTGCATTTGGTGAATTGAAGGAATTTGGACTTAAAGTAGCAATGATGATAGCACTTGTCAGCTCGTTGGCAGGCTCTCTGACACGATACTCTTATGTTAGATTATTGATTGCAGGCGTAGCTGCCGAACGTTCTGATATTGGATTCAACGAAACTTGTTCAAATCTGCTAGGTGACAATATCATACTCGAAGCAAAAGCTGTGCTGGACAAACATAGTGAAATACCACGTTTTTTAGAAATAACATCATCGGAAGATATTATTTCTGACATAAAATCATCATTAAATAATCCATTCCTATGTCAAATTGCCGAACTACTTGCCATGGAAGCCATAACAAAGACTTTCTGGTTATCAGTATGTATGTCAGTATCAGTAGAAACAATGTTTTTAATTAAAAGAATAATCTTTGTATATATACCTCTTTTTGAAATTCAGATAAAAAAAGACTTTTTTAGAATGATATTAGTGAGATTAGTTGCTGGATATTTGTCAATCCCTATTGGTATCTTAGGTGGATCGGTAGGACAAGCCTTCTTGTCCCCTCCAGCTTTATATTTTTTTTTATTTGCATTTTTTGCCAGTTTGATTGCACGATATATACTCACGATACTGGCAAGTTTCATGTTTGACTGTTTTTACTGTTGTTTTTGTGAATGTTGCTGTAGGAACTGTTTTACAAGTTTTTATGGGCCTTGCAAAAAAATGTGTTGTCACTGCTGTTGTAATTTCTGTTGTTTAAACACGGATATATATGAAAACGAAGATTTGGAAAATGGCTGCTGCTTAAATTGTTGTTGTGTTTCTGAAACTGATGTAGAAAATTTTAGCATTAATGATGGCTGTAATCAACCCGACGATGGCTGTGTTCAAGCTGATGACACACCCTTTTGTAATGCTCGTGATGTTAAACAACGTGTATGCTATAGTGCTGCTGCTTTTTGTTACTCATTGTGTATTGCAGGTATAATTGTTGCCCTTTATTACTTTTTAGACTGATATATTATGAAAATACAATTATAGTAATTTTTCATTTTATGTTGTGTGTGAGTTGCAAAATATTCCTTTTTTTTTTTATATATTTCGTTTCAAAGAGCTAAAAAGGGGATTTATTTTCATTTCTATTTTGTTTAGATAATTTTATTTTGTAACAATGAAATTTTATAAAAAAAAAATGGTAAGTTCCTAGTAAGAATAAATGAATATGAATGAAAAAAGAAGATATTGATACTGCATCTTAAAAAATGTTCATGCATTTTTTTCTAAAGCAATGGAGTTTATTTTGTGAGAGGAGATACAGTACGATTGTTGTAAATGTGAATGTCAAAGAAGTACTCAGAGTTCCTGTCCATTTGAAAAAAAAACAACATTTTTTTTTCTGACTAAGACCTGTAAGATAACAAGGTATATATTTTGCAATTTCTACAGCAATCAAATTTTATTCATCTGATGAAAGAGGAGTTATGCAACAAGCCTTTAACAGAAATTTTGTTCGTTTATATTTCGTTATTCAAATATCCTTCTGTCACCAGTTTTCGAACTTTTAATATCCTCGGTTATTACGTAAAGAACCAGACACACGTTTTTAAACAAATGTATCTTTTTTTTCTTCTATCTGTTTTTAATGATTACATAATCAATCCAAATAGCGATGAATTTCAGAATTTGATATGAGTTTCTTATTAAAATGTTTGGTGATAACAGAAAAAGTATAAAGAACGAAACTTGTTGTATTGAGGTCTTGTAGGAAATTTCATCAGAAAGTCTAGGTTGATTTCAATCCTTTATTTAACGTTGATTGGAACATAATATCATGTATAATACATAGTACAAGTATTTTTTTTTTATTCTTATGTTATTATTTGTTTTATTACAGTGTGTATTGTATCTGTATCTGTGATATAATCAGAATAAATTTGTTTAAAACGTTTATATCTTGCATAATCAGAAATAAGATTATCATTATGGGATATGTCACTAGCACACTATTGAATGAACTTATCTTACCGACTATCTAATGTGGTAATTAGATTAGTTACCTATCAAAGTGAACAAATCTTTAATACCGTTAGCATTAAAAAACTACTACCATTGATCATACCAAAACAAATGCCAAAATAGCAAATTGTAAACTTCAAATGTGTTTTATGAATTTATTTCAATCTTTCATCATCTATTTCTTCGTCTGCTGAAAAAAGTAAAATCACAAAAATACTGAACTCCGTGGAAAATTCAAAACGGAAAGTCCCTAATCAAATGGCAAAATCAAAAACACATCAAACGAATGGACAACCAATGTCATATTCCTAACTTGGTACTGGTATTTTCAAATGTTGGATCGAAGCTGGTTTTATAGCGCTAAACCTCGCACTTGTACGACAGTCGCATCGAATTCCATAATATTTACAACGATGCAAAACCTCTAAGATTTTTTCTCAGTACCGTTTTGTTTTTATAATGGAACGAAACACCACTACCAACCGTGTATTGGCATAAGCCCCGCTTACTAATCTTATATGGAATTTACACAGTTTCCACGCGGTTGCTATTAACCAATCATTTTCCTATTAATGAATAGGGGGTACGATCATAGCTGTTACAAGGTGAAATCATTTTACACTCATCAACATTGTAAAAGTGTTATCACAAATTTTATGGCAAAAACAGTGTATTTCATGTGTTTTTCAACAGACTGTCGGCCTTCCATTGCGAACCAATTGTGCCCCTCTTCTTGCCGACTTCTTTCGTTATTATTATGAGGCTGACTTCATACAGGACTTTTTCGGAAGAAAGCTAAGAAGTAAGTAATATCCTTTAACTCTACTTTCCGCTATATAGATGACGTTTTTTCACTAAATTACTCAAAATTTGGTGCCTATGTTAAACGCATCTATCCCATCGAACTAGAGATAATGGATACAACAGATACAGTTAAGTCGGCCTCATATCTTGACTTACATATAGAAATGAGGGTCGGTTAAAAACAAACATTCACGACACAAGAGATGATTTCAGCTTTCCAATTGTAAGCTTTCCATTTCTAAGTAGTAAAATTCCAGCAGCACCTGCATATGGGGTATATATCTACCTATTGATACGATATTCTCATGCTTGCATTTCCTATTATGATTTTCTGTATAGAGGGTTGCTGCTCACAAGGAAGCTATTAAAACCAAGAGTTCCAAATGGTGAAGTTGAAATCATCCCTTCGAAAATTTTACGGATGCCATCACGAGTTGGTTGAACGTTATGGAATGACCGTTTCACAAATGATATCGGATGTGTTCCTTACGTCGTAACTACAACCCCCTTCCCTTTCATGAACGTGACCTACCGAATTATACTTTTTACCGGATTTGTTATAACATAAGCAACACGACGGGTGCCACATGTGGAGCAGGGTCTGCTTACCGTCCGGAGAACCTCAGATCACCCCTAGTTTTTTTGGTGGGGATCGTGTTGCTTCTTCTTTAGTTTTCTATGTTGTGTCATGTTTTATTTTGTTTGTCTGTTTGTCTTCTTTCATTTTCAGCCAGGCGTTATCAGTTTGATTTGTGAGTTTGACTGTCCCTGTGGTATATTTCGTCCCTCTTTTATATCGAACAGACATCGCTATACTGGGATCAAGGAAATTTTACACGTGAATAATGAATAATTACAATTTTACAATGAAAAAAAAAACCTTATAAGGACGAAATATCGAAATAGCACATAAAGAGAAACTTTTAGTAAATATTCAGTTTCCAACAACAAAAAAATGTTCACATATAATTAGTCGTCTAACTGCATATATTAACAAGAATTGATTAATTTTAGTTTCTTGTGTACAATTTGGAAATTAGTATGGCGTTCATTATCACTGAACTAGTATATATTTGTTTAGGGGCCGGCTGAAGGACGCCTCCGGGTGCGGGAATTTCTCGCTACATTGAAGACCTGTTGGTGACCTTCTGTTGTTGTTTTTTTATTTGGTCGGGTTGTTGTCTCTTTGACACATTCCCCATTTCCATTCTCAATTTTATTCCTTCCATTTTGATTTGAAGTCGTTAAAAGAAAAGCATATTTGTGCACATAATGCTGTAGTACCCCTATGTGTGACCTTTCTTTTACGTATTGTGTCTTTTCGTTTTGTTTACACATCGTTGTCAATATAATATAATTAGATGCGAATGTCATACAAGTGAGAGAATTAGCTAGCTTTAAAACCAGGTGTAATACACCATTTTCTACATATGAAAATGCGCGTACCAAGTCAGTAATATGACAGTTGTTATCCATTAGTTTGATGTGTTTGAGCTTTTGATTTTGCTATTTGATTAGGGACTTTTCGTTTTGAATTTTTCCCTGAGTTCAGTATTTTTGTGATTTTATTTTTATTTTTTATACGCAGCATATATCACGATAAACACGAAATTGAATTTAAAACTAACCCAATTAAAGTACAATGAAAAATCATACGTTTGCATAACATGAAAATTTTCCATGCTGTATGACTTAGTATCGCATGATTTTGTTATGCCTTTTCAGATGGAAGGAGAGAGAACAATTTTTGAACAGTACAAACTAATACTCTCTTAATTCCATGAGGAAAGTAGTTAGTAAACAAAAAGTAAAAAAAAACAACATAATTCAAAATCTTGAAATGTGAAACGGAAAACAAATTGCTAATACTTTGTCATGTCCTGATGGTTTTGAAAAGTAAGGACACAACATGCAAACAATGTATCATTGTGAAATGGTTGGGTGTATTTTTGTTTAAAAAAGCTTGTAAACTTAATCAGCATCATTAAACGATTTAGATGTAAACAATGAACTTGATTTTCATTTATAAAGACATAATCCTTCAATAAGTTATTTGAGGTCTTGCAATGGCATGTCATTAACTGCTAGTACATGTAGTAGTCCTTTGTTCATTTATGAATCATTGACATTTTTGCTTAGTTTCTTTTGTTATCAATTCTGACATCGGATTCGGACTTCTTTGAAACTCAGTGTTACTGTGCGTATTGCTATACATTTCTTTTTTCTTTATTCTACATTGGCTTGAAGTAAAGGGGGAAGGGTTGAGATCTAACAAAACATGTTTAACCCTGCTGTATTTTTGCGCCTGTTCCAAGGCAGATGCTTTTAGCCTTTGTTAGTCTTGTATGTTTTTTTTTAATTTTTGGAGTTCAGTGTGACGTCTATTTTCACTAAACCAGTACACCATTTTATTTAGGGGTCAGCTGAGGACCATCTCCGGCAGATTATTATTATCTATAGCCCTGGAATGTTAAGATTACCAACATTAAAAAAAAACAGAAAATGCAACATCAGAAAAATATAAGCTATGCAAAACTATTTTAATCATATGCGGTTTAGACAGTCGTTAACATACATCAAAGAGAACAATTCAATAAGTGTAAAATTAGACTTATTTATAAGTGCATGTCAAGAACTTAAATCAAGGGTAGACAAAAAGGAAAAAGAAAAGATTGATGAAGATAAAATGTGTATGCGAATGCATATTATTAAAGAGAAAATAAAACATGAAATAAATGAACAAATTCAAGTAAAATCTACACAATTAGAGCAACAAAACAGACAATTAGCTTTAGATGTGCGTCAAGAAAACAACATCAATAACGCAAACAAATATAGAGAAATTGAAATGAAAGAGATGTGGGGAAAATAAAAGGAAAAATCTGAAAACTCCACTAGTGATAAAAATATTACTGAAACTCAACAATAAATAGCAGATCAAGCTGATCATGTAGCTACATGTACTAGTACTAGAAACTCCAACAGCAAACCTTTGACCAACATTGGTAGCAAAACTAATGACGAAAACAACAACATTAACAAAAATACAAAAATACGAAAAATTCCAACACAGCTTCAAATAGCAGATCAACAGAACAAATCAAAAATGAAATGAAAGACATTACAGACTTATGGATTATAGGATCGTCGATCATTTAAGACTTAATGCAAATAGAATGTATCAATACAAAAGAGTAAAAGTAACTACTTTACATGACAACACAGTTTATGGTGCAACTAAATTCATAGCATCAGGCAAGGTAAAAGCCAAAAATATTGTATTCCAGATTGGATCAAATGACATTGAAGAACGACAGGCAGACCAAGTCATTATGGAGATAAAAAATATTATACAACAAACTAAAGAATGTGTACTTGAAGCTACTATAACCTTTGGGGAATGCCTACCAAGAATATACAGGGACAAAGTACAATGAACGTGGACACATTCTTAATTTAGAATTGTCTGAACTGTGTAAAGAAACAAATTGTCATTTCATAAAATATGATTATATTAGTCCAGAGCATTTTAGAGATGACATACATATTAAAGGTTATGGTATTGCAATGCTCGTTATCTCGAAGTCAGCCGGACCGGAGAAATATTTCGAGATACACATAGTTCGACTCAAACGAAAACCTGAAGTTTGACTGAACAAGGGACACAACTCTTGCTTAGCATGGTAAAGCTAAAATAAATCAGGGTGAATATGGGAAGGGGATCGATATTCTGGTATCAGATCGATATATTTGTATGTCATGGTCTTTGGTTATTATAATAACATTGTTTTACTTATTCAATTGTTTCAGTTACAATTGTTTCCTATGGCTTTTATCCGAGAGAGTAATTTCCAATCGATAGTTTCGTTATTCAGGTCGTTTAAAGTTGACAAAATTGTTTATTCTCGGATACAAAAGACTTTAAAAAAATTAAATTCCTCTTCATTTTGTTTTATCTCACTCTTTCTTTTAATAAAAGAAAATACAAGATTAAAGACGCCGATTGAGTAATTTTTAGGTGATCATCAACGGAAGTCATAATCCTTACTTTATACACACCCAAGCTCATTAGTGTAAATCACAATTAATTGTTTTGTAAACATTTTAAATACTTTTTCATGAACATCAACAATGTATCACTAATTATTTATAAAAATTCTATTAAAGATAATCTTAGGTGAACACTCGTGGAAACAGCATGTCATAAATCAATACAGTGGTCAGTGACTGGAAATTTAATTACACGTGTTTTGTCAGATTAACTCTTCAATCCATTTAAATGCCGGAGGTCATGTTTTGACATATGTGTATTAGTTCGAGATAAATAATGAATTTTGAATGCTTTTGTTAACCTTGAGATCGTAAATTTAGTTCGACTCAACCGAAATTTCGACACATCCAATTTCGACTCATCAGGAGTCGAATTACATACATTTATATGGAACAAAGTTCGGGACCACGTGAAAACTTCGACTCATCCGAAATTTCGAGTCAACCGAGTTCGAGACAACGAGAGTTGACTGTATCTGTATATATATATTTTGAGGTGATTTATTATGTTAAAGTTAGTTTTACAGAATACTTGTAAGATAAAGTATTAATTTTTAGTTATACAGAACACTTGTAATATTCATTTTAACAATGAAAAGAGTTATTTCCCTTAGACTGTTGTATTTTTAGCAGTCATGGATAAAAGTAAAAAAAATAAGGTATTTTGGAACTATAATTATTGTTTAATCTTTCATGTTTATAGAAACATTAACCAAACTGTGTAATTATAATAGAAGGTTTTCAGGCTAACAAGAAGGTTTATTATAGAATTGACAATAGCAAATATTAAAAAATGAACAGAATTCATAAAAAAAATGTCAATTTCCTCATGGAATGTACATGGCCTTAGGGATAAAATGAAAGACCCAATGTTTCTGGATTTTTTAAATAAAGATATAAATATGCTGTTAGAAACCTGGAAAGGGTGGGGGGTCAGAAGAATTTAAAATTGAAGGCTATAACATTATCTATAAAGTACGCAAGAAAACAAAAAAAAAAGCCAAAAGACATAGTGGAGGCATTATAGTCATGATTAAAAAACAATGTTACAAGG
Source organism: Mytilus edulis (assembly GCA_019925275.1). Lineage (NCBI taxonomy): Eukaryota > Metazoa > Mollusca > Bivalvia > Mytilida > Mytilidae > Mytilus > Mytilus edulis. The sequence continues at coordinate 29,080,582 of CM034357.1, forward strand.
GGATTACTTATCTAAAAGATGCTACGTCATCCCAGAATAGATTATGGTTAAAGCTTGATAAGTATTTCTTTGGACTTAAACAAGATTTATATCTTTGTGCTGTTTATATTCCCCCTTTTTCATCAGCACATTATGATAGTGACTTGGAAAATCTTGAAAATGAAATTAGTTCATTTTCTATTGAAGGACAAATTATTTTAATAAGGTATTTTAATTCTAGGACTGCAATGAAAGCAGATTACATAGAAAATGACTCAGATTAAATAAATAACTTTGATGGTATTGACCTTCTTCCAGAGAGCTATATAACTGATATTGATATCGGAAGAGTAAACCAAGATAGCACTTTGAATACATTGGGGAATAAATTACTTGAATTATGTTCGTCCTTAAGGCTTCGTATACTTAATGGTCGTTTTAGGGAGATTCCCTGGGATATTTTACTTATATGTGTAATACTGGGTTGATTATGCTATTGCAAGTGAGAGCCTCCTACCTGAGGTAAAATAGTTTAAAGCAAATGACTTTACATATTTATCAGATCATGTTCAAATAAACTTATATATGAATTGTTCTATTATATCAGATACATGTATGAAGAAATGTTTAGATGAGAAGAGATGGCATTTGATAAAATCATACAAATGAACAGAATTTTCATCTTCAACATTAATTGATGTTCTATCAACAGAAAATGTTAAAAAGGAAATTTTAGATTTAGAGATGGAACATTTTGATAGCAATAAACTAGGCGTTGATGGTGCAACTGAAAAACTTACCAAAATTTTACAAACTATTGCAAAAAATACATGTAAAGTCATATCTAAACCAACAAAAAAGAAAAAGAAAAAAATTAAACAAGTATGGTCAGATAATGTAGTATATGAAACAAAAAGACAAATAAACTATTTAGGAAATAAAATCAAGAATAACTTAAATGACAAAAGTTAAAATCTAAATATTTTGAATTATGCAAAACACTAAAAAAAATGATTAAACAGAAAAAATTTGAATATCACCAAAAACTTTATAAATCAATTTCAGATAATTTAAAAAATAATCCAAAAGAATACTGGAATGTTCTAAAGGCAATAAAAAAGAAACCAAATATTGAAGAAGATATTCCTGAAATTTTAATGAATGAAAATAAAATCATTAAACATTTTCAGGATCAGGGTACACCAGCGTCATATGATAAATCCTTTGTAAATAAACTGGAACGTGAACTAAACACTATAGAAGATAATATTGAATTGAATATGGAAACTGATGCACCAATTACATTTGCTGAAGTAAAACTGGTCATTTCAAACCTTAAAGTAAACAAATCAGCAGGTCCAGATAGAATTGTGAATGAAATACTCAAACACTCACAACCTGTGATAATTAATTCTATTGTAAAAGTTTTTAATTTGATTTTAAAGACAGGTAATTATCCAGATCCCTTTACATTAAAAAGGTGATAAGTTAGACCCTAATAATTATAGAGGCATTTCTCTTATCAGTAATCTACCAAAATTTTGTAATGCCATATTAAATAATAGGCTAATCAAGATTGTTGACAAACAATTAAGTGATGGTCAGTTTGGTTTCAGAGAAAATCACAGAACAGCTGATAGCATCTTTTTATTAAAGTCCTTGATTAATAAATATTTACATAAAGAGAAAAAAAAGATTTATGCCTGCTTCATAGATCTGAAAAAGGCTTTTGATTCAGTATGGGGAACTGCTTTACTTTATAAATTATGTAAAATGGGAGTTGGCAAGTCTTTTTATAGAGTTATAAAACAACAATACTTAAATACTAAAGCATCTTTAAAATATAAAGATTATGTATCAGAATATTTTAATATTGCTAGAGGGAGACACACTAAGTCCCACTTTATTTAATGTCTTTGATATTGTAAAATTTTTTGAGGGAAATGATTCAAGTCCCCTTAAGCTTATACATAGTAAGGTAGGATGCCTTCTTTTTGTGGATGATCTTTTAATCCTGTCAGATTAAAAAAAAGGGTCTACAAAACAGTTTAAATAACGTTAAATTATATTGTAACAAATGGCAACTCTCTTTGAATACAAACAAAACTAAATCCATGATTTTTAGTCAGTCAAAACATAAAAGTGAAACATCACATATTTACTATGAGAATAAAGCCACAGAGAGTGTAACAGAATATTCATTTTTGGGAATGTTGATAAAATATAATGGAAATTTATCACAAAGTACTTTAGAGCTGACAAAATAGCAAAAAAAGTATTTTTTGCAATAAAATCATATACTAAATCATTGAATAATCTACCTATAAAAGTAGCAAATAATCTTTTTGATTCTTTAGTAAAACCTATTATGACCTATAATTCAGAAGTAATAGAATTTAAGTCCTGTACTTAAATTCAGTTATCACGGTGCGCTGTACTATTACATTGGTTGGTTATTAGTGAGTTTAAGAAAACTCAAATTTCATTGGTGGTTAGTGAACCATACAATTTGACGTCACGATCCTTTTTTAATTCGGGTCCAACAGGAGAGGCTGCTTAAATAACTTGTTGTTATCAGAGGAAAATTTTATTCAGCAAAAAATTGTCAGGGAGTATTTTATGCTATATAATATTTTTTGAAAGGATTGTTATAGCTGTACGCACATTAACGAGGAGTCGTGCAATAGAAAAGACAAATATTGACGTTAATTAGGCCTATCCAAAAAACAGGATACATGTACACGTGTATGGCGACCACATGGCTGAAATGAAAAAACAATTTATTTTTTTCTTTCTTAAAGTTAATTTTATTTAATTTTCTCTAAGTGCCAACAGTTTGGTTTGGATTTGAGTCTCTTTCAACAGGGAAAAAGTTAAGAAGTAAAAACTGACGTTTACTTTGAAACAAGGATACATGTAACTGACCTACAGAAGCACATGGCGAGCACATGGTTTATTGAATTTTTTTTCAATGTTTTTTCGTTGCCGTTGCTAATTTTCAAATATAAATAAATGGTAAATAATGTTTCTTGGTAACATGTTAGGACTACCAGAATTAGCAAATATTTTATCTGGCGAGTTTTGAAATAACCTTTCGTGTTGGTATGCGAACCGGAGCCATGGCAAAATATTCAGTTCGTTGATTGTGTCCATTATCGTGTGAAAGGAGAATATCATCGTGGCTACACGCCCATATTAATGTGTTTCAATACTTGAATTTATAAGACGCGTCCTGGTCCGCATACTTAATTTATTTATTATTTATTTACAGACTTAATAAAAATGGAATGTACCCATAATGCTTTGTATTGTTATTAAATATGTAGTTCAACGTACTAACTTTATACCGACCGTGCAAGGGCTGTATAGCCAGTCAAGGTCGTTAAAAACTTCCATTTGTTTCTAACTTTATACATGGTGTCAGATGTGGGAACGTGTGCATTACATGTATGCATATTATTTGCAAAACTTCTGCTTGAAGAACAAAAATCCACATTAATAATAAATACACTAGTCTCCGTACGTTGTTTCACCGGTGTACAAGAGGTCAATTGGTACTTAATGTAAACAATAACATTAAGTCAAATAATTATCGAATATAGGTGTTCCTGATGGATAATGGAGAACAGAGTTACATAAAATTCACACAACCTTATTAATAGTACTGTCTTCTTTTAAATAATAAACCGGTCACAGCCTATGTAATTTAATTTAGCTATTTTTTGCATTTTGTGATACATCCGTATTTTGCTTCGTATATATATATATATAAATTACACGTGTGTGATATTTTCTACTGGACATAACTTTTATCAAGCAACAATCAATCTGGATTAACCGAATATTCAGACAGTGTTTTTTGTTTTTAAATTCTAGTTATTCTTTTAGGAATCATGTCAGCACAGCTCAGGCGGTCTGCCAGGAAAAGGAAAAAATTGCCAATAGTGGCTGCAGCATCAGCAAGGAAAAAGGCCAACCAAAGAGTACCTGACACTATGTCAGTAACTGCACCACAGTTGCCTAAAGTTGATACTGGTACACTATTCATACCAGTTACTAGTTCTACTGGGACATACCCAATGTTGTTTTCACAGACAGGGGCAGGCATATATACCAGCGCAAGTACAGGGCCAGTCGATTTGACGAGCACAGCTAATACCCTTTTATACTCAAGAGTACCACTACCAGACCAAAGAGTGTGCAACACTGTAACCAGTCAAGATCCTCCAGAACATTCCTTAGGTAATACTAATGGTGCCTCAAGTTTTACAATGTCATTTAGTACTTTTGAACACCCTATTCAGATACCCAGCATGCATGATAATATTGCTTTTAATGTTTCTCAAAGTATTAGAGAAAAAATTAACAAAAGTGAATTTATTGATTTAGGTATTTTGTTAATTAACAATACTCAGCAGGCTACACAAAAGCTTGTTTTTAGAGGGGGTGAATTTATTGTGCAAACAGAAAATATGCAAAACAAAATTGGGTCTATTGACCAATGGACATCAGCATTTATCATTTTTGTTAGTGTATATTGTACTGTGCATTCAGGTAGATTACAAGAATTACTTAAATACATGTCAGTTGTACGTTTGGGTGCAAAAAGAAATCCTAATAATTTAGGTTGGAAGTTATATGATAAGCAATTTAGGCTGCGCAAAACACTGGATCCGGCAAGTTCATGGGCTATAGTAGATCCAGAGCTTTGGTTATTATATATGGCTGATAGTATTGGCACACAAAATTTGGAAGTAGTTTCTTCTGGTTACAATACATTTTCTGCTAATAGAAATGTGAGTAAAACGTCAAAGTGCTATGCCTTTAATTATAACGGCAAATGTTTCAATTCATTTTGTCAATATAGTCATGCATGTATACAATGTCATGGTGTTCACTCAGTTATAAACTGTCAATTCAAGCAATATAATTTGCCTTCGCAAATAAGACCAAATCAACAGCCAGAACGACCCCAGCAGGGAAACCAGAAGATTTAAACATTAATTTCAAACTATAATTGGGTCCCTTATAGATAGTTCGTTGCCCAAAGTACCTAAACAACATATCAAGAGGTGTATTGGCCTTAAATGAGTTCAGAAAATTGTTTGGTTTATAAAATGTATGGCCTATACCATTGTATGAATTGTGCAATTTTATAGGATATTTGTTTCAAGCAAGTTACTCGCATTCCTCTATTGAGTGTTATTTAGCAGGGATAAGTTTTTTCAGTAGATTGAATGTCTTGAGAGATTTTACTCAAATTTATTATAAAAAATGGTGGAGGGAGTTAACCGGCCAAGGCCAAAATTAGGGATTCAAGATTGCCTATAACCAAAGAATTACTTCTATTAATAGTTAAAATTCTAGTTCATTTGTTCCTCCAGTTATGCAGTTAAGTTTTTTAAAGCTGCCTTCTCGTTAGCCAATCATGGTCTTTTGAGAATAGGAGAATTAGCAGTAAGTAATGGTAAGGGTGGGACTAACCTCTGTCTTGACATATTAAATACTGAAACTTGGTGACTAGGGAAATCGGGCATGGTTACAAGTCAGCTTAGAAGACAAATAAGAATAATAAAAAATATGAAGATCCTCCAGTCCTAAATTTCTAGTCGTACACGAAGGTGCTAATGATTTAGGGAATATAAACTAAAGACTTAGGAGAAAAGTTGATACAAGCTATGACCTTTATTTCAAAGGACTTGCCTGACAATTAAATTGTGTGGTCCCAAATGTTGCCTCGTTTAAATGGAGATATTCTAGCGTTGGTAAGGCAATGGAAAAGTGTAGATACAGGTTTAATAATCCAGTAGCTAACTATATATTGGAATCGGGTGGTTATTGTTTATTATGCTATCCAGACATTTCTAGGACTGAAAACATGTATAAATCTGATGGGGTGCATTTGTCTGTTATAGGAAATTACAATTTTTTAAATTCAATTCAAGGTGGTCTTGAGTTTTTCATGCTTAAACCAATGGTCATGTTCCCCTCTCTGATATATATTATAAATATGTTGTTTTGTTTTGTGTTTTTGTCTCAGTGATATAAATACATTATTGTAACCTAAGACAAACTTTGTATACTTGATCTTGTGTAATTTTACTGTAGATATATACAGGGTTTTTTTATGATTTTTTTAGCAATTTTACTAGTAGTTACATGTAACTAGAAGTTTGCTTTGATTTTTTGTGGATGTATTTGGCTCACAGCCTAGCAGCGAACCCCCATTATATGGCGGTTGACAATGAATCATTTTTCTGTTTCACTGTCAATCTGGCATAATTCGCTGCATCAAAAAACATTTTGTTTTATGAAGAGGATCATTTACTACAGATCTAGATGAACAATGTAAGGGTTTCGATCCATCACCTGTGTTCCCACGGTGATTTCCAAATTCTTTTAATCCTATCTTCAGTTACCATTATCTGTGGTAGTAATTTATATATATATATATATATGACAGTACGGTTGCCATAATCAGCAATATGCGGGTAACCTCATTTTTCAGTTATGTACAACATGTATAAATTATGAGAATAATAATATTAAAGGCTGTGGCCAAATACTGCCAATTTGTTGTTTGGTCTTAATAAGCATCTGGGATAACATATTTGGATACATGTATTTCTTTTCATCGAGCCAAAAGCAGAGCCTTAACTTCAGGAAAAGAAATTAATCAACTTGATTTTATAGACAAAACCCCCATAGAAAATATGCATCTTAAATTTTGTAAATCTACTCTAGGGAAGAGAAAAAATGCATCCAATTTAGGAACAAGAGTTGAATTAGGAAGATTGCATATAGAATGTTTTATTAAAACACAAACCCTTTTATATATAGCTAGACTATATAAAAATAATATTAGTCCATTGTTAAAGGAAGCTTTTTCTTTAGCACAGTCTTTAGATTTGACAGGAACTTGCTCATGGTATACATATGCTAAAAATATTGTTAAAGAGACTAACGTTGACCTTAATATTCTTTCTACTTGTAAGGACATAAAAGATGTAAATAAAATAAACAAGAGGCTCTCAAGAGCCTGAATCGCTCACCTTAATTCTTTTGGTTAAATCTCTCATCAATGATTATTTTGGCTTTTCAATTTATTTAAATGTTCTTTGGATCGTCCTATTTTCTTCAAAAGCCAAAAAAAATAATCATTTTTTCCAATGTTCTATTTTAGCCATAGAAGCTATGTTTCTTGACATACAAGGAAATAAAATATAAAATTTATACTAGATACTCTGAAACTTATTTAGCTTAAGTTTGGCTGAAATTGATACAGCAGTTTCAAAGGAGAAGATTTTTTTTAAGTAAGTCAACATGATGAACAAATTGTGAAAAAAGTCTTTTAAAGGGCAATAACTCCTTAAGGGGTCAATTGACAATTTTGGTCATATTAACTTATTTGAAGATCTTACTTTGCTGAACATTATTGCTGTTTACAGTTTATCTCTATCTATAATAATATTCAAGATAATAACCAAAAACAGCAAAATTTCCTTAAAATTACCAATTCAGGGACAGCAACCCAACAACGAGTTGTCTGATTGATCTGAAAATTTCAGTGAAGATAGATCTTGACCTGATAAACAATATTTCTCCATGTCAGATTTGCTCTAAATGCTTTTGTTTTTGAGTTATAAGCCAAAAAGTGCATTTGACCCCTATGTTGTATTTTTAGCAATGGCGACCATGTTTGTTGATAGATCAAAACTTCGGATACAATTTATAAACTAGATACCCTAGGGAACATTCAGATAAAGTTTGGAAGTATTTGGCCCAGTAGTTTCAGAGGAGAAGATTTTTGTAAAAGATAACTAAGATTTACGAAAAATGGTTGAAAATTGACTATAAAGGGCAATAACTCCTAAAGGGGTCAACTGACCATTTCGGTCTTGTTGACTTATTTGTAAATATTACTTTGCTGAACATTATTGCCGTTTACAGTTTATCTCTATCTATAATAATATTCAAGATAATAACCAAAAACAGCAAAATGTCCTTAAAATTACCAATTCAGGGGCAGCAACCCAACAACGGGTTGTCTGATTCATCTGAAAATTTCAGGGCAGATAGATCTTGACCTGATAAACGATATCACCCCATGTCAGATTTGCTCTAAATGCTTTGGTTTTTGAGTTATAAGCCAAAAACTGCATTTGACCCCTATGTTCTATTTTTAGCAATGGCGACCATGTTTGTTGATAGATCAAAACTTCGGATACAATTTATAAACTAGATACCCTAAGGAACATTCAGTTTAAGTTTGGAAGTATTTGGTCCAGTAGTTCCAGAGGAGAAGATTCTTGAAATAGTTTACGACGACAGACGACGACGGACGACGACAGACGACGACAGACGACGGACGACGACGGACGCCAAGTGATGGCATAAGCTCACTTGGCCCTTCGGGCCAGGTGAGCTAAAAACGATATAAAGTTAAAAATGAAAAATAGATATGAAGATTTAATTCAAAATAAATTTCAAAACAACGATGATAAAAGTAATTTTTTTCTCTATAAAAAAATAAAAAAACTTAAAAAAGATTACAAACTAGAATATTATCTAAATTCATCTAATTTTCAAATAAGGAGATTAATCACTAAATTTTGAATAAGTGATCACTCCCTCTTGATTGAAAAGGGGAAATATTTTAAAATCCCAAGAGAGGAACGTCTTTGCCATAAATGTAAAATACTAGAGGATGAGAAACATTTTTTACTATATTGTGAGTATAATAAAACTCTAAGAAATGACTTTTTTCATCACATATGTTCAGAAAATAATAACTTTAATAATTTAAATGAAGAAGAAAAAATTCATTATTTACTAAATCCATCATCGCCTTTACAAACAAATAAGTTAGGATCCTTCTTGAAAAAGTCATTAGAACTGAGGGCAGGGGACTCTTAATAACTTGTTTGTTGTTATAAATTTTAATGCTGTTGATAATTTGTATGTTTAATATGGATGTATATATGTTAATTGTGTTTATTGTATTAATATATGTTGGTCACAAACTGCAAAGTTTATATGACAATAAAAAAATATTTGATATAATTTAAGTTGTATTTTGATTTTCAAACATTTTTAGATTATGCTGCCATACAAAGTAAAAATAAAATTGAAAATGGAAATGGGGAATATGTCAAAGAGACAATAACCCGATCAAAGGGCAAACAACAGCCGAAGGCCACTAATGGATCTTCAACGCAGCGAGAAAATCCAACACTCGTTTTCCTAAAGACTGAGCGACCAATAATAATTGTTCAAAAGTATTAAAGATAAGGATACAGTAGAAAGATAATTATACGAATATGAACATGATCTCACTATTCTATTTTTAAATTGCCTTGCAATTAGAATTGTTGAAAAAAGTAGAATGTATACACATGCAAGTTTTCAGGATCACAGGCATATCACCCATAAAATATTGACTACTGTCGTCATGCTGTACTAAGGAAATCGGTAGTTTACGAAATATTGCAATAGTAAAGACAATTAAACCTTTCCAGCTTACGTGTTAACCATCCATTTTTATCCTCGCTTTCATTTACCTCATCAGTGTTATTCATGTGCAAGGCTACCTGACAAAACAGTTCATTCACATTTGTACCTTCTTTTGCCGAGGTCTCAATAAAAAAATCCATTTTTAATTCAGTACATCTACTTTGGCCTTCTTCAGTTTTTATTTTGACATGGTTTGTGTCGTCACATTTATTTCCAACAAGAACATACTTCTTAAATGTCTTAACATTATCGTCGACAATTTGCTTTATGTGGATTATCCGATTAAAGCTTTCTTCATGTGTCTTGTCATAAACAAAAACAATGACTGCACTTGTCTCTAACTGGGGAATCACGAATCGTCTGAAAAAATGTATATATACTGTATTTTTCAAGTACTTTCACACTGGTTTTATCTTTTTATATAGAAAAACAAATTTATATTGCGCGGAATCAGGTTCATCAAAAATTGATTCAAGCCTATGCTTAAAGACCAAACAGCCTATGCATTTTTACCAGGGATTTTTCCTTATAATTTTGTGTGAAGATATTTCATTATTTGAGGAACAAAACATGATGAAAAAAATTGTGGGTCACCGACTTAGTTTTGTCCCTTAGCAGCCTCAGTTTCGTATTTTCCAGAATATTAACATAATATTTGCTTGTTATATAAACTCTCCAAAAAATACTTTATATCAAACCTACAAGCATAATTCTTGTTTCACGTTAAACAGTAGGTTTGTATCTATCAAATACAGGTTCAAGAATTTTAGATTCATATTGTTTTGATCTTTAAATATATGATTTATTTCATTCCCGCCAAAAAAAACCCCGTAAAAATGAAAAACGTGTCCAGTACTAAAAAATATCTACCAGTGATTTCTCCATAATAATTTCAAGAAGAAAAGTGCCATGTGTACTCTTCAAAATAAAGCAAAAAAAGTATATGTCACCAACCTTTCAAAAAAGTTATGAGTAATTTTCATGTTTTTGTCTCGTTCTTTTTTCAGAACATTGCATCTGACGTCATAGTACAAACTTTCCTTGCTGGCGCACTATTTGAAAAAAAATCGCAAATTGGACGCTTGAGTCCCATATTTAAATTTTCAAGAATAACAACTATATTCACCTACTTTATTATCCGATAATACAAGAGATTTAATGCATGTGTGAGTATCAGATCTTATGATGTGGTTGCCGCACAATATTAACCTTCAGAAACACCATCCGTCGGAATGGAAAATTGTTTGAAATAACCTTTCACGGCGCTTTTGTTAGGAAAGTCTGTTTTTGTCCTCTGTCCTTCATTAGCAAAATTATTGAAAATAAAAAAAAGAAATGAAAGACTACATTGGCTAACTACAGAGTATTTAAATATCTCATACTAGATGTGTGTGTGTTTTTTCGCGTCAATTTCAGAAGTTTGCCGCAACGAACTCATTTGCTACTGTTTGCAGACGGACATACAAAAGCATGGACGGACTTCTTGATACCATTATTTTTTCCTGTTTAAGAAAATATTCCATCTGGTTTGTTAATTCATTATTTCTGAATTTAAGATATAAGGAAATTGAAATTATAGGTACAATATATGAATTAAAGTTTTTGATTTAAAACGTTATACATCTATCATAAAATACAATCCCTGTTATTACTACCTCACGCGTTTTGAATAAACGAGACAGTAAATATAAAATACAAAAAGTATTCAATTCAAAAATTAATTCAGAAATCTTTTTTCTGTTGAAAACTACAAAGTGAGGATAAAATATTATAAATCCAAATTGCTAATGTTGGTAATTTAAACAAAGACAAGGTTGTCGCCGACATTGAAATTCGAAATTTGTTTTCAATCTTTCCGTTCATAGTTGTAGCTAAATGAGAGATTTTATGTTGGATATTATTCTTGGAGTAATTGTTTTTGTCATCAGTTAAATTACAACAATTTAGTTTTAAACAGGGAACATTTTGATTTTAATTCATATTCGCTGAGTATTTATTTTATTAATATGTTTTGCCTTACAGCTAATTTTCTACTGCATGTAAGGTAAGACTTTGGTTGGCTTCCTTACTTTGTTTGTATAAATGTTTATTCAAGCTTTGTAATTAAGATTGACATCTTCATATATAGTTATGTAAATCTGTATATATGATATTCAAATTCAATTGGACATTATCAAAATATAAGTATACAAAATATACAAAACAAGCAAACAAGCTAACCAAAGTGTTGATCTACATACATTAGGTAATTAGCTGTAAACTTCAGTCAGATCAGGCGAAATGTTAATCATTTCTTCTGAAAACAATTTGAAATGAAACAAATGACAAACTACAATGACCCTTTGTCATAATTTTATTACTACGATAAGATTTTGTCAAATAAGCAGTATAAATAAATTTTAACTTCATTGCAAGATCGGACATTACTTTTCAAGAATCATCCAGACACCAGTTACATGCATACGTTGCCAGTATGCTAAAACTTCTAGGAATAATTTTTTATCGGCCTGACTTTTTAAATACTCAATTTTTGAAATTTAAAAAAAATTGACATTAAAACTAGAAGGGTCAAATCATAGGGAACATGTGTACTAAGTTTTAATTTGATAGAACTTCAACTTCATCAAAAACTACCTTGACCAAAAACTTTATCCTGAAGCGGGACGGACAGACGAACAAACGGACAAGCGGACGCACAGATCAGAACACATAAATTGGAAATAAAAATAACTTTCACCATTCTAATTACCCCGGTAACCTTTACACAATCGGCGCAAATGAAAGACAAAATCTGCAAATGTGAAAGAATATAAAAATAAAATGCAGATCGGCGCATATATAAGACAAAATTTACACATGTGAAAGAATAAAAATAATGAAATGCATATCGGCGCAAAAGAGTCAAAATCAAAATGTATATTTTATTATTTTTAATAGAACGTAGGTTAAATATAGTGTAGTATCTTTTGTATCCATTTGTGTTAAATTTCCACAAGATATCAGCGCAACGCTTAATTCCTTTTTTCTTGGGAGACGTATTTTTAGGCGTACACTATGTTGGAATCCTTGAAAAATGCGAAATAAGACGTTATAATTTGACGTTTTTTTATTGCTAGAAACAACGTCATAGATATTTTATGTCACTTTGCGTTAGTTGATGCGCATACACAATAGGGGTACAGAACACCTAAGAAAAGATAACTCTTACTCATAGTCTGATTCATTGCTGCGTTTTAAAATTATGTGCAATATGCAAGCTTTTAAAAGATCATGACCAGAATGTTTACATAATTTATTGCTAAGACCAGCTGTACACCCTTTGTTATTCATTCAATCCTTAAAAATCATTTAAAGTTAATCATTTTCAATAAATGATTCTTCAATGAGACATAATAGGGAAATTTCAAAGTGAAATAAATTTACCAAAAGAAAACAAGGACGTTTGAAAAGGAGGGAAACAGAAAGAGAAGGGACCATAACTGTTTTCGTTTTTTACTTGGCAATGCCTACATAATTTTATAGGTCTTAAATAAAATGAAATAAAGTGCAAACAGTCTAAGGATGCTACCATTTGATCTTAAGGGGAGAGGGCTAGGATTTATAAAACTTTGTCCTGCATTTTTTTTTTATAGTTGAACTCATCATTATATTGTCCTACATTTTTTATTTTTCATTCTTTACGGACCTGTAATTTTCATTAGTTTACTGAAATTGTTTTCATAAATTGTCATCCTGTTATGCTTAATTACCGATTCTGCCTTTGTTTGTTCCAAAGCCTGTCTTGCCTTTTTCAAATTTCATCCATGCCCCTCTCCTCAAATGAGGGTGGATAAGACCTTTATCGGGACTCCGGGATCAAGTGTTTCTAATGTCAAGATTAAGGGATTCTCGATCGAAATTTTATTTTCGAATATCGGGATGTCGGGATTTAAAATTTATCTAAATTCGGGACCTCGGGATTTCGTGTTTTTAAGCCGGGATTTCGGGATCAGGACCCCTCCTACCCTTCTCTCAAATGGTAGCTCCCCCGACAATAAAATTTTAACCAAATAAATAAGAATCCCTGGACAATTACACAATGCTTATGTTCGTAGATCTTCTTATCAAATTGATTAAATCAAAACTGAATTGACTTCTCATACTTTTTTGTTTGTTAAACGAAACATGTATTTTTTTAAAAAAATACTCTATGGCCTTAGTTATATTCGGAAGCCGATAAGGGCCATTCAAAAAAAATATTTTATGTCGTAATTACGACATAGCATGTCGTAATTTCGACATAACATGTCGTTATTACGACATCGCTATGTCGTAATTTCGACATAACATGTCGTTAGAACGACATAGCTATGTCGTAATTTCGACATATCATGTCGTAATAACGACATCACTATGTCGTTTTAACGACATAGCTATGTCGTAATAACGACATCGCTATATATAAAAGAATATGTATTATTATTGGCAAGAGACTAAATGACACAGAAATTAACAACTATAGGTCATCATAATGCCCCCAATAATTAGAAAAGCCCCCCCCCCTCCATAGTCAGCTATGAAAGAGGGATCAAACTTTACAATATAAATAGAAATCTTTAACCAATATGAATTCAAATAGCAAAAGCTATGCAATTAACAAATATATACTTTCTTTAACAATAAAATACATTAAATATGAAAATTGGAGTTTTACCAAGGGAGCTAATAATTAAATAATAACATTGTCTGCCACACAGCATTTAGGGGACTCTCCCTCTGGTATCTTTCATCCCTCTTTTATAGCTGACTATGCGGGGGGTTTCTAATTATTGGGGGCATTATGATGACCTATTATTATTAATTTCTGTGTCATTTAGTCTCTTGCCAATCATAATACATATTCTTTTATATATAGCGATGGCGTTATTACGACATAGCTATGTCGTTAAAACGACATAGTGATGTCGTTATAACGACATGCTATGTCGTAATTACGACATAAAATATTTTTTTTTAATGGCCCTTATCGGCTTCCGTAGTAATACATGTAGTAATGAAAAAAAAAAGATTACGAATAATTCATGATTTTATAATTGCTGTCATATTATTCAAAGTGCCATTAAATATTTTATTGAATGATTTAAATTTATGTAAAAAGTTCGAAGATACCCAGAGGGATACTCAACCACCAGTGCATCATTAACATGTCACGGAACAAGGCAAAAAGAAGAAAAAACATCTCATTCAGTCCAAAAAACACTACATCTGAATAAAAAAAAACTATATCTTTCTAGTATCTTTTTCCAACCTTTATCTTGACATGTGTAGAAAATTAACGGGTGTCTTCTATTCCGTCCGCAATTTTAGGGAAAGTAAAGTCTATATTTAAAATCATAATTGAAACTGAAACTACACATGTATGATATAAATAGAACATGTTATTTTCGCTTTATCAAATTTCAATTTCGAAGGGATAGAAAAATTTGTTATTTTTTGTTGTTGTTCCATTGTCATGTTTGTGTATCTTTCCGGTTTTTTGTTATCAAATGCAATTTTGAAATAAATATAAAAAAGAAAGTGTGGTGTTGTTGCACGTGACTAGTGAAAATGTTCATTTTCAAGTCTCAATTCAAGATTATTACCGAATAGAGTAATCATTCTCTATCATAATAAGGGGCCAAAAATAATGTGAAACTTGTAACTGCCGTGCTTTTAACTAAAAAATCAGCTGTATCTAATAGTCATATTTATAAACCTCTGCAGAAATACTAAAAAAGGTCCATGTTTAACGAACTTGATTTAACAGTATAAGGATTTTGCACAGTCAGCTCTTTTTCATCTCTCATAAGCCGTAATTCTTTGCACCAATGGTTTTGACGTTATGTTTTGAATCGTATATTTTTGAATCTGGCCAAACGACCAATAAATTGAAATCTTGATCATGTAAAGCATCTGCCAACTTTAAAGCTTTTGCCTATGTATCATGTGTATTTTTGGTGTGTCATGCTTTTAATTTCAACAGCTCGTATCTCAAATCAAAAATCAATTACATCCTTTTGTTCCCACTGCAACTGATTGTCGGTTTGGGGGGGATTTTTTTACCCCTGTCCTTCTGTCCCTTTATTGGTATATAGTTATTTGGCATAACTCCTCCTATTGTATGATTCCAAGAAAGTTTTCACCTCGCTGTCTGTTGAGTATTTAAGTACGTACACTGTGCTTCAATAGAAACGATTCCCTTTTAAAACAATTGTATGTGACTACATGTCCATTATGTATTCCGTGTGCATTGAATGGCTTTAAATGTCATAAAATGTGTCTATATTGTTGTATGGCCGATTTAAGCTTTTGTTATATGATTTTTTTTAAATAAATATGAATTCATAACTAAATAAATAAATTTGGTGTATTTACTGTCTTCTGATTGGTTAAAATTATTAGTTTTATTTTCAATGTTGTCAATTTTGATGGCGACACGCCCACTCTGACGTTGTGTATTCATACGCCAACATGTGTGTACGTTATTATTGTTAATAAAAATAATATAAAACGTTCTTTTGATAGAAATTTATTTATAATAAATGGCAATAATTTATTTTGATTTTATTGAGCCATAAAACTAATTTTTGACTCTTCACATTTAACATAATCCGCTTCGCGGATTAATCAATATGAAGAGTCAAAAATTAGTTTTATGGTTCAATAAATTTAGAATAAATAATAGCCATTCATTAAATAAAAGTCATGGCCGGTACAAGTGTTTCTTACCAAAAAAACACAATTATCGTCCTTGAGGTCAAAGTTCAAGGTCATATGAAGGTCAAAAATTTAAGAAGGCACACCACCTCATGGTGATACATCCACATGCTAAAGATGTAAGGCCTAGGTCACGCAAAAAACACCCATTAAGTTGACCTTGTCAATGAGGTCACATTTGAAGGTCACACAAAGGTCATCATGATGCAAGACACTAACCCTGTGATGATACATCCACATGCCAAATGGCTAAAGCCTAGTTTAAAAGACAAACAAAGTATGGCCATTATGTACATTTTAAATAGATTTTGCTCTTATTTAATGAACCAATTTGAGGGTGGGGCCTAATTTAAACTTAAATTCCAAAAATTTTAACGGTTAAATTTTTAAAAAATTTTGCAAGAACAACCGACTAGTATAGCACTCCGAATGCTTAGTTTTATTAAAAAATTAAACGATACATTTTTTTCCAAAAAAAAAATTCTTCTCCAAATACTAGAAGCACAGCATTCACTTTTCGGAGCTGATTCTGATACCCCCTATTAAATTTCTGGCAATTTTTTTTAACCGAAATAAAAAACTTACAAGAAGGGGGTATCAGTGAACTAATATTCTCCTCAGCTATCATTATTAGCTATGCTATTGTCAATTTAGGACTAAATTAATTTTTTTTCAACAAATTCAACCCTATACCCATATTTCAGAAACTTCCAATTTTGGCCGATATTAGTATGTAAAAGATGCCATATTTGAATTGCCAAATCTTTTAAACCTATGGTTCAAATCTTTTAAAATTTATACAAGATGTTAAGGTTGGCCTAGTTTATCAATGAAAACAAATTAAGAAAAATTAAACGACAGGAATTTTTTGGGGTATAGTGTTGGGTACCCCCTTCAGTTAAAATCATTTAAGCATACCCTTCAATGATTTAGCATATGGAATATAGTTTTAACATATGCAAAATAATTTTGGCATATGCAAAATAATTTTGGCATATGCAAAATAATTTTAGCATATGCAAAATAATTTTAGCATATGCAAAATAATTTTAGCATATACAAAATATATTTAGCATATGCTGAATTTTTATCTTATACAGAAATGTTGGCGAGGAATTAAAGCCATAAATTTAAAACTTCGCATATATTATTATATATACCAAGCTGATTTCAGCACATGCGAAAATGAATTAAGCATATGCTTAGAAGAATATAGCTTATGCAAAAATGATTTTAGCGTATACCAAAATGCGTTTTAGCTTATGCTAAATCATACTTATGATTAATTAATTGTGCACTTCAACGAAAAGCTTATTTTTGTCGATGCTTATTTACAATGTCGCACGGACCATAATTCTTAAATTCATTTTCTGACTACGTGTAAAGGAATTGTAGTGGTTTACCGAAAGTTATTAAAAATCCGCTGTTAATGTTATCATATTCATTTAAGGAGCTATCATTTCATTTTGATGGGAGGTAGCTTGAACCTAAACATTGAATAAAAAATTACAGGACTCAAAACCTGAGAAAAATAAAAAAGCACATTCTTCTCTAAGACATTCGGCGCAAGACAACGCGTAAAAAAAAGACAGAATATATATTTAGTAGAAACAAGTAATAAATAAAACCCTTCCTATCCTCTATAAATCACATAGTTGCTTCATTATGTAACGGGTGCACTCATTGCATGATATTTTTATCAAATTAGAAATTTAGTATTATATACTTTATTGAATTTAGGATAGGCTAAAATGAGATAATCATATGACGAAATGAATTTAGCAAATGCTGAAATGAGTTTAGCATATGCTGAAATAAATTTAGAAAATAGTTATGACTTTGATTCCGCACCAACCTTTCTGTATTGGCTAAATAATTCAGCGTATGGTAAATTGATTTTAGCTGTCATTTATTGAATTAACATACCCTTAAATAATTTTAGCATATGCTAAAATGATTTATTATCTATGATGATATGTAGGATCCTGATTCCGCGTCATACATTTACCGGTACCTCTAATAATATGTGTATTGCTGGTTAAGTGGTTAATGTTTCATGGTAGTGCCAGTTTTTCTTTGATTTTAGATAAGTTTATGATGTTTTTGATTTTTTTGGCGGTCCTAATAGTTATCAAAGGTACCAGGATTATAATTTAGTACGCCAGACGCGCGTTTCTTCTACATAAGACTCATCAGTGACGCTCATATCAAAATATTTATAAAGCCAAACAATTACAAAGTTTAAGAGCATTTAGGATCCAAAATTCCAAAAAGTTGTGCCAAATACGGCTAAGGTAATCAATGCCTGGGATAAGAAAATCCTTAGTTTTTCGAAAAATTCAATGTTTTGTAAACAGAAAATTTATAAAAATTTAATTGTGTATTAAGCACAATGAGTTTCTGTTCTGTGTGTTTCTGACAATGACAAGATAACGCTCGACACTTACCGTGTAAATGCACTGGACTCGCTCACTTTGGAGTTCATGTGATTATTTTCGTTTGTGTTTGTTATCTTGATTTGTTACTGTTCAATATATTTAAACATCGGCTAGCTATTGTTGCCTTACTAGAGCACTGTGGCACTTAAGCATTGAAAGCACTCTGTGGAATTTAAGCAGCGAAAGCTTTCCTAGCCAAACGAAATCGGCATGTTTGACAACTCAGAAACTATGTATTGTTTGACTTAAATAATTAATGGAGAAATATATACATTTAGGTACAACTAAACAGAGTTAGAATACGATTTTTTCTTTTAAACTATATAATGTATAATTGACTACCAATGAGTACTAGACGCTAGTACTAAAAATTCAGAATTAATGCGTTTATTACTGTGAGTTTTTACGAATGCACCAAAATGCATTATTTTTATTCGATTTTAGGAAAATTTGCGTACATATAATTTTGTGTGCAAAAATGTATCATAAAATCGCACTAATAATAACCTCATTGGCCAATTAACTTAGGCGGAAGTCCATGTGATTCTGTCTCATTTGTTTAATATCCACTGAAGAGAGCGGACCGTGTCCTGACTGCTCAGGCCAAGTTGGCAACATACTTCATAGGAAAGGTATATATTTTTTATTTTAAATGGCAAGAGGCCATATGATATAAGAATGACAAGAGGTCATGTAATTTGAGAATAGCAATAGACATAATACATTTTTAAATGGGCAAGAGGCCATGAGATATGATACTGGAAAAATGGCGAGGGCCAAGGAGATGGTTTGATTTATTTGGAGATGGTAATATTTATTTTTTGATAAAGCAAGAGGTTTTGAGATATAATTGAAGAATAATGACAAGGGTTATAAGGTATAATTTGAAAAAATAACCAGGGCCAAGGAGATATAATAAATTTTAGATTGGCCGGAAAGTCCGACACCACGAGGTCGAGTGCGAAATAAATTATATCTTTAGGACCAATGTTTTTTAACATTTGTATTGTATTTATATTCTAAACTGGTTGATAAGATATGTTCATTTTCATAGTTTCTCACGAAATTTAATGAGGTATAAAGATTTTCAACAATCCCGTCGTGGCGAAAGGTGCGCTCGACACGTGTTATCATAGATTTTATAAGATTTGATTTATATAATCAAATGATAGACACTTTTTAAATGTTGTTTGTTTCTTTAAGATTATAATGATAAATAACATTTGCCTATGTTCGTTTATTATGTGTGGTACTTCAGATAGTTTTTAAAAAATGCCAAAAGGGGATTTCCCTCAACAGGTGCGCAAGGTCATTTGATGTCTAGACTAGTGTGTAGAGTTGTGTATTTATTTTCAGATGGTTTTACCCACGTGTTTGAAACGGAGGCACTCATTAAAAGGGGTACGGTTAGTGGCAGCTATTAAGAGAATAAGAGGAGGACAACCACAGGGCTTAAAGGAGTTTGCCCGTTTTCAAAAGGACAACAAATTGGATAATTTATCCATGGATGATCTGAGGCAACAGGTTTGTAGTACTTTTAATCATTTCATTGTTTGACTTGATTTATCTTGCTACTATTTTAAAACCATTTATAGACAATCATATGCAAGTCAAGTGTTTTGTAATACATTATAAATAAACCAGTTTTATTTAAATTTAGCAAGGTTACTAGTACAAGAAGTAAAACAAAAGCTCTGTTGAGTTTTATTTGTCATTTTTTGTTTTAAATTATTGATCAGGTTCTGGATTTAACTGGTGCAGAACTACAAGATTTACTTCAATTTGCCAATAGAGATAATACAGTTGAAGAAGCCAGGTGGGCCACACATTGTTTGATACTGTATGCAAATGAATATGGGCAACCTAGTGGACAAGATTTAACCCAGTCACAAGATCAAGTAAGTAATTTCTAGTCCTGCACTTTGAATGTAATGTCTTGGCTGGCAGATAAAATTAAATCTAATATCAATGATCGCACTAGAGAATTTCTAAAATTGTATGCCAATGAGATAATAACCTAAGAAGTAATTGGACAATGCCATCATCTATGGTCTTTGTGTGGCCTTCACTTATGAGCAACAAATTGTACCACATAACGAGCATATAAAAATATAAAATTGTCTTGTTGGTTAATACATAATTACTTGTCTTACTGTGACGTAATCCATACTGGTTGAATCCAAGTATATGTTTATTCATATTTATAAATGAAAATATTGACAACACTGTGGTAATTTACATAGAATTTTGATATTAATAGTGAGTCACTGGCATTGACTGGTGTTATGTAATGTGTGTTAATAATGATACCGGCTTTGTTTCTGTTTTTAAGACCGATTTTGTTTTCTGTTTTTAAGACTCCCACTACTAGTGCTAATCCTGTCAATGTGCAGATGAGTGGTGACATTGTGCAGAGTAGTGGTGACAACAACAACAATGGGACAAATAAAAGGAAGAGGGACGATTTGGAAGACAGGATTGCTAGCTTAGAGAATACTACAAAAGAAGAAGTTGTTAAGAACTTAAAGGAGAAGGTGAGGACACTTTGTCTGCAAGATAATCCTAGTGATTCACTCATATTACTTACTCTGGAGGAACTTGCTAAAGCTGCAAGACGGGTTAATCATGATGATGCCGATACCTTTGAAGAGTTAACACGTCAGGCAAACCGACATCAATTAAAATTAGATATCTCTTCTTTGTGTTTGTCCGTACTGGGTGGTAAGGTTGCGGATGCAATCACAAAAGCTGTGTCGAAATGTTTAAAGGAAAAGCAACCTGAAAAGGATACTACTCCAAAACCTGAAGATTCGCCATTGCATAATTTATACCCGCCATACCAGGCTCCTTGTATGTATCCATACAATGATATGCCTTACTTGCAACCGCCATATCCAGGTGGCTTTAATAATAATTATAGGGGTAGACCCCGAAATTCTGGAAATTTTGGAAATTCTGGAATACGTCAGAGAGGTGCTTGTCTGTTTTGCGAGAGTACAAGTCATCAGATAAGAGACTGTGACAAAATGAAGGCTGCAAAGGGAAAATAATGTTTTTCGTATATTTGTATGTTCAATTAATTGGGGAATGTTAATTTATTGTGAAATATTTTGTTTTTTATTTTTATTTTATTTTTTCTCTATTTGAAATGTCTTCATTTACAATTCAAGGGTCACTGATACCCTAGTGGTTCTACATGTTCCACGTGGATTGTAGGTGAAGGGGTTTCTCCTTTAAGTGCTCTTATGTTGGTTCTTGGATATAGAGAGAGTTTTATTTTTCTCTTCAGAATAGTAATACATTGGGAAGTTTAAATTCATTCAACATTCATGTTCCAGAATGGGAAATGGAAAGTGGTTTTAATCCCGAAAAGGTACAAGTACGCCAAGAACCAGCATGGGTAACACTTGGAGGTGAAATTCCTTCACTTACAACACACGTTCCTTCGGCTGAAGAAGTTCTGAATGGTGCATGTGGTGTTCATTTTGATAGTGGGACTTTTCCTTTGCGTGATCCTGATCTTTTTCTAAGCGGTCAGATTCATCACCATTTGTCTAACTGGAAAGATATTCTAGTAGGGACAGATGATAAAGATATACTAAAATGGCTTATAAATGGGGTTGATGCTACAGATTTTTTCAGACATTTTAAAGGAAATTTTAAGGGTCGTTTCTATGATTCGGATATCCCTCCAAATCAATATTTTCAAAATTCAAAAATTTGTAAGCAACATGTTGATTTTATTTCAAAAGAATTATGCGAGAAAATTGCTATGGGTTCAGTTAAGCTGTTGGGAGCAGTTGGTGAATGTAAACCCCCTAGAATAGTAATGCCACTTACAGTCGAACCCAGCAAGCCACGTTTATGCCATGATGAACGTTTTTTAAATTTGTGGGTGAAAGATTTACCATTTCATCTTGAAACTTTGAAAGATATTCCTAGATTAGTACAGAAAGATGCATTAATGGTAACATATGATGAAAAGTCAGGTAATGACCATGTTAAACTTAGTCAACATTCATTTACATATTTTGGTATTCAGTTTGGGGGATTTTACATGACTTACACAACATTGCCCTTTGGTTGGAAAGCAAGCCCATTCATATACCAGTCAATAGGGATGTGTGTAACATCATATTTAAGAAAATTAAATGTACTGAATACATTATATATTGATGATAGGTTTTCAGTAACTCGAGGGGGCCCATTGCAGTCTAGTGAGGAGAAAGAGTTCGAAGGTAGGAGGTTGGTTTATGTTATGCTGGAGGTTTTGACAAGGTTAGGGTATACTCTTTCGCTTAAGAAGTGTTCATTGGTTCCAGAATTTTGTAAGAAATTTCTTGGTTTTTTCGTTGATTCGGAAAAGCAAGCATTTATTTTACCAGAGGATAAGCGGAAAAAATTTATTGAGTTGCGTGAATTTATTTTGTCTTCTAAGGAGGTAGACTTGAGAACTTTACAAAGGTTTTCTGGAAAGTGTATTAGTATGCAATTAGCTGTACCTGGCTGTAAGCTTTTTTGCAGGGAGGTGAATGCTGCTATTTCTGTTTGTACTAAATGTAGTAGGCCTGTTAGGGTATTTGGACCTCTTAAAGAGGAGATTGAATATTGGAAATTTTTGGACAAATGGGAAGGCTTCTCAAAATGGAGACCAGAATTTCATAATAAGATTGACATGGTTACAGACTCTTCAGGTTATAGATATGGGGCACTTGTGAATTTAGGTGACAAGCATTTGACTATGGGTGATTATTGGTTGGCTGATGATACTAGACCTATTCATGAAAAGGAGGCTGAAGCCATTTTGAAGGCATTGCAATCTTTGGGAAAATCTTTATTAGACTCTCGGGTTGATGTATTAACTGATAGCATGGCGGTAATAGGAGCCTGGAATAGTCAAGGGAGCAAATGTCCGGCCTTGAATTGTATTATGAAGGATATATTTCAGTTGGTCGCTGGGCAAAATGTTGATTTGCATCTAAGTTTTGTTCCATCTGAACTGAATAAGGCTGATGGTCCTTCTAGAATTTTGAACACGGCTGATACTATGTTGAGTAATGCTTCATGGGTTTTAGTTGATTCTCGATTTGGTCCACATACTGTTGATCTTATGTCTTTAGACTCGAATGTAATGCAATCAGTAGACAGTAGGCCACTTAGACATTTTACCCCATGGTTAACACCAGAAACCTCTGGTGTTAATGTGTTTTCCCAAGATTTAAAGGCAGAATCTAATATGTATGTATATCCACCCTATGTATTGATTTTTCCTTTGCTATGTTTTTGAAGGAACAGTCAGTTTCTTGCACAGTTGTGGTACCTGAACTTTATCCAGTTCCTATGTGGTGGCCAATGTTGACTAGTTGTTCATCAAACTCCATTCTTCTAGGAGCTAGGGGTCGAAAAGGGGTTGTCAAAGCACCTTCAAGGAAAGGCTTTGTTGTTGATGAATTTGGTTTAAGATGGCCATTGTGGGCATTCAGAGTTTCTTTTTCTTGATCTTATTTTTGTTTATATTTCGTGTGAAGTAATACATTTGTAATACGGATATTTCAAGTGAACTTAAAATGAATTGAATGTTTTTGTATAATTTAATGTACCAGTGTAGCTAATCTTTTCATTTATGAAAAATATGTATATTGTTATTGGGTAATGCATGTGCATTGTATTTCTTTTGAGGTTATAAGTCCTATTAAGATATTTTCAATTTTTAATTGTTAAATTTTTTGTCATTGACCTAAAAATGGACCTTATATTTGTCATTGCAGATAAATAGTGACATTGATTTGGAAAAAATTGAGGGAAGAATGGACGAGTTAGATAAACGAATAACTTGTTCATCAGGTCACAAGAGGAAGAAAAGTTTTCAAGATTCTTTTCTCCAATTTCTCCAAGATTTAGATTGCAAACATTTGTCAGTTTGTACACCTGATGATATTCGAAGATTTTTAATTTGGAAGGATTTTTCTGGAAAAACTACTATTCACGGTGTTCATTGCAAACATTTAGGCCAAAAGGGGGAGTTTGACTGTTTTTGTCCAAAACGACTGGCTTCCGGTACAGTTGAAGGGGTGATTAATCAATTGGTTAATATATTTGATGATAATGGCTTTGGGAGATATTGGGACATTTTTTCTAAGTCTGGTAACCCTGCTTGTGCCCCCATAGTAAAAGAATATCTTAAACTAATCAGGGAAGAACAAGCCAGTGCACATGTATTGCCAAAACAAGCTAAGCCTATATTTTTATCAAAAATTAAGGCAATGTGTTCATACATTGATAGGGAAATTAAAAGTCCTGGTCTGTCATTACGGGAGAGGTATATTCTGTATAGAGATAGAGCTTGGATGAAACTACAATTTTTTGCAGGTGATAGGCTAGTGACCTTTCTTTAGTTGTTGCTCAGGAGGTAAAAGTATTAAATGATAATAGTGGCTTGGTTTTTCAACATACGTTTGGAAAGACACTCCGAGGTGATAAGGGAAAGAGTAATACATTTGTTATTAAAAAGTGTGATGACTTGTCTATTTGTCCTGTACAAGGTCTGCTTGATTATGTTAATTTTTGCCAAGTCAGTACAGTTGATATGTCAGTAGGTTATTTGTTCAGAATAGTTTCTGAAAAAGGCAGAGTGTTGGATAAGGCTGTCAATTACTCTGTCATGTATGAGAGATTGCGTTATTACTTATCACTGTTGGGAATTTATGAAGGAGAAACCCCCCATAGCTTTCGATCAGGTTGTGCAGTTACCATGGCTTTATCAGGGGCAGCTGAAAATGTAGACCAGGCAATGAAACATATTGGTTGGTTTGGCAGAACAAGTGCCGAGTACTATAGTAGAATTCATACATTAGTTGATGCAGGCAGTATTGCATTGAGATTATCTCAAGTTGCAAATGGGTCTGAAAATATTGAAACTGTATTTAAAGAACAAGCTGACTATTCTAGTTTAGTTCATGTTTTTAACAAAGAGTAAAAGTAATCTTAATTGTGATCTAGCCCTAAGATTGAGGAAGTTTAATGAAGTATTTGCACCATATTCATTGTACTTGCATTGGTAATTAAAAATGTTTTCATCGTAACTATCATTTTGATAAGTTTTATTTGAATAATTGAAATTGCACAAGTTATTATTGTTAAATTTATAAAATACCCATGCATACATTTTGTGAATCTAAGAGCAATGTATAATTATGTTATCTGTACAACACTTGTTATGTAATAAATAATATTAAGAAAGAAGATATGTTTTATTTTGAGTTTTGGGAAGAGGCATTATACTGTATTTGAGATTTTGGGTTTCATCTTCAGGAAGTCTGTAGAGTTTCTGCTAACCATAACTTAATGGAACTGTAGCAAGAAGATATTGGACACTGAGGATATGGTCATAACCTCATTGGCCAATTAACTTAGGCGGAAGTCCATGTGATTCTGTCTCATTTGTTTAATATCCACTCAATGAGGAGGCAAACGTTTGACAGAATAGGCAACGTTTGTACTGTAATGTATGTTTATAGCCTGCAAGTGAAGTTATTTTAATCCCACCTCATCCCACCCATTGTCTGTTTATAGTCGTGTGGTACCAAAATGTGATATACAGGATTGTATGTGAAATGTTGAGTTATTTTTGTTTTTAATTTATTCAATGCAGAGGCACCACAAGTCCTTCTAGTCTTTGATGTTTATTGTCCATCATAATAGGAGTTGAACAATAGACATGATAGAAATCATGACACCTAATTGCTAATTTCATGACATAGACTTGATTGGTTTTGTTATACTGAGTCATTTGGATTGTTGTTTGCTTAAAAGTTAAGCATTGTCTTGTTTAGAATCTATAGGAAAGGTATATCCCCATTTTGGTACTCCAGGAGTGTTCGATATCATCTCATACCAGTTCCCTGCAGAGTTTCTGCTACCCATAACTTAATGGAACTGTAGCAAGAAGATATTGGACACTGAGGATATGGTCAAAACCTCGGTAGTTGTTCTGGATTGATAGTAATCGTTTTCTGACTCATTTTTTAAAATTGCCATATAAGCGGGAGGTTATGCTAGCTATAAAACCTGGTTCAACCAACCATTATTTCTTTAAAATGTCCTTTACCAAGACAGTTGTTATCAAATTGTCTCTTTGTATGTTGGCGTTTGTTTTTGTTGCAGCTCAGTATCTTGTTGATCTGTTGTTTTCCTCCTATATTTTATGTGTTTTCCTCTCTTTTAATGTGAAATTTAAACAAGTGTATAATACTGTTACCTTTAATGCAATCTTGTTTTTACTAAGAGAAAAACAATCTGTTTTTAGTCAAAATGGAGCTGCAAATATCAACACGCAATATTTACTACATTGGAAGCTTTTAAAGAATACACTTACTCATTTTTAAGGCATTTTTTTGTCATACCAGGAAAGTCATACACGGAGATTTCTACACTTTTGTCATTTATGTCAAGAATGAAAGTACTGAGTTCGATGCTTGATGTTGGCGAGATTGTATCACAAAACTTTCCTGCTTCCTGATATTTTATGATTGTGCTTTTACCCACGTTAGATCCACCAATGACTAACACTTTTGCGTTCTTGTCCATTAGTTTTCACACGTTTTAATCGGTCTATTTATATGGCTGCCGTATAATTTTACCTAGAAATAAAAAGAAAGAAAACAATGACATTCGAGGCAAATTAATTTGACTAATATATAGCTAGTATGGCTAGAACAATTGGTGTCAACAGTTATGACTCATTATTGTTATCTAAGTAGTAATATCAATTGTAATGAATGAACAGCAGGAAATTTTCCCCTTCCACAGTATCTTATTGTCGGCATTCCTATGGGAACGAACTGTGCGCCTCTCCTTGCCGACCTCTTCTTATTTTCATATGAATCGGAGTTCCTTCAGACACTTGTAAAAAACAAGAAGATCAAAGAAGCCAGGTTATTTAATTTCACTTCCAGATATATTGATGATGTTATTTCCATTAACAATCCGAACTTTTCTGATTGGATTCCATTAATATACCCACCAGAACTAGAAATTAAAGAGACCACAGACACGGCTTCCTCCGCCTCATTTTTAGACTTATACCTCGAATTTGACATACACAGTCATCTCAGTACCAGAATCTATGACAAACGAGACGACTTTAATTTTGAAATTGTCAATTTCCCCCACCTTAGTAGTAATATACCAACTTCACCTGCATATGGAATATACATTTCCCAACGTACGTATGTATCCAGTCATACTTTGAACCACACATTATTTTATTTATTATTATTACATTTACTGTTGAGTCTGTTGTTTGTTATATCAACTTTACGTGACTATGCATGTATTTATACCTTCATACTTTGAACGACAAAATTATTTTTATGTCTACCTGTGCGAATTTCAAACGCGCAATTTTACACCAGCATGATAACCTTCTATCCTTTACGGGTAGACTTTATATAGATAAATTAAGTGGTATAAGAAAAGCAAAATGAGTATGTTAAATTTGATGTATGTCTTTTTGTGCTTCTTTGTAACATTTGTTGTTTTTATAGTGATGCATGTATGTATGCCTTCATACTTTGAACGACAAAATTATTTTTATGTCTACCTGTACGAATTTCAAACGCGCATTTTTACACCAGCAATGAAAACCTTCTTTCCTTTACGGGTAGACTTTATATACATAAATTAAGTGGTACAAGGAAAGCAAAATGAGTATGTTAAATTTGATGTATGCCTTTTTGTAATTCTTCGTTACATTTGTTGTTTTTATAGTGATATTAAGATGATAACACACTATTGACTGCTGTACCCCTATGTTTGACATTTGTACTCTTTGAGTATGTTTGTTATGTCATTACATCGTTGACAATGTAATGAAATTTGATGCGACTGTCATACAAGTGAGAGGTTTAGCTAGCTATAAAACCAGGTTCAATCCATCATTTTCTACATTAGAAAATGCCTGTACCAAGTCAGGAATATGACAGTTGTTATCCATTCGGTTGATGGGTTTGGACTTTTGATTTTGATTTTCCTTTTTGAATTTTCCTCGGAGTTCAGTATTTTTGTGTTTTTACTTTTTAGTTTACATTAATATTTTAAAAGTTTTTTTGCTTCCTATTTTGTAGGTCATGTTGTCCCTTTTCTTTCAAATTCAGGTTCTGATTCTGCTATGGTAT
The DNA here is from genome assembly GCA_019925275.1 of Mytilus edulis. NCBI lineage: Eukaryota > Metazoa > Mollusca > Bivalvia > Mytilida > Mytilidae > Mytilus > Mytilus edulis. Next base: position 29,109,422 of record CM034357.1, read on the forward strand.
CGCCAGCTTATTCTAAAACAAGTGACAGAACCGAAAGAAAAATGATTTTATAATAATTAGAACAAAACAATACGTTAAACTAGAATAAGCAAATACAGCGGTTATTATAAAACATCAACACATGCCATAATCCGATCGGAAACTCAGGTCATTTTTTTGACGATAACAAGTTTATATAAAATGAACTTCTATGTTTAAAATGGTTACCTGCGACATGTCACTATTTACCATGATATAAATGCAAAATACAGAGTTCTCTAATTTTTGTGCTATTTTCACATTTCCTGACCGATGTGAGAAAAATGTTTCTCCTCACTAGTGAAAAGTCTGTTCTCAGCAAATGATTGGTTGAAATTTAATTGTGACGTTAAATTGTCTAGTTTTCTTCTGAATTTTCTTAATGTTACGGCATGAAAAAGGCAGCAATTCCTAATGACATCACATCAAAAGTTCACAACTTTCCTCAAATCTTTGATTGATTGATTGTTGGTTGCTTTACGCCGCATTCTTTGAAAAGGAAGGATAAAAATCATTAGAGAAACAGATTCCACTATTGTAACTCGTGTATTACGATATTTCTCCACTCTCAACAGTTAGATTTTAAATATTAAAAAAGCTCGGCAAGCTTCGAGCTTAACCTATTTAAATGTAACTGTTAGGAGTGGCGAAATATCATAATACACAGGTTGCAGTTGTGGAATCTATATTAATCAAATATTTGATTCGTGTGTTGTTACCAATAGAAATTTTAATTCATAATTTTCTATCTTGAACACCTCGAGGTCAGTCTTTCACTTGATCAATCCTTACGACAACAAGACCTTAAAATACGCATTATCTAACACACAATCGACTGTTATCTATGCATATCAAGGTTAATTGTATGGTATAAATCTGGTCATTAGTTTCTCGGTTGATTTGCTTCTCAGTGTTTATGTCGAGGCCTTTTATAGGTGACTATACGATATTTGATTTTCTCGTTGTTGAAGGCCGTATAGTCCCCTAAAATTGATCTAGGCATCAAGATTTTAACTTGCTTGGATATATAGTTATCTTATAGGCAATCGTACCCCATCTCTTTAGTTTCATATGAATTCTAAATTATGCATGTCATGCCATATGTATGAAATTACTTTAGTCGTGCATACTGTCAATTCAAAATTAAGAATATGTGGTATGACTGCAAATGAGACAACTGTCCAACAAAAACAATTTCATAAATGTAAAAGTTATCGGTCACCGTACAGCCGTCAACAATGAGAAAAATGTATACCATATAGTCAGCTATAAAAAGCCACGAAATAACAATTCAACCTAGAAAACAAATGGCCTTATTTATGTACAAAATAATGCACGAACATAAAATGAAATAGAGCAACGACAACCAGTGAATTACATGTTCCTAATCTGACACAAGCACATATATACAGAACCAACCAGGCATTCTTGGAACTTGTAGCTGACAATGGGCTAGAACAAATTGTGGACTTTCCAACACGAAAAGAGAATACCTTAGATTTATTGCTTACATCTCATCCTTTATTTAAATTCAGATGCAAACCATTACCATCAATAGGAAACAGCGACCATGACATCGTCCTCCTAGATATGGCTTGTACACCACTTAAACCTAAACCAGTCAGAAGAAAAATATTTCTATGGAAAAAAGCTTAAATACATAATATAAAGGAAGATCTACAAAACTTTATAACTACCTTAAAAAACATCAAAGATAGAAGCGTCGAGTCTTTATGGCAGGCATTTAAAACAGCTGTACAAACCACCATAAAGAAAAGAGTACCAACGAAAATGAACCTTGGAAGAAACACTCATACATGGATCAATAAAACCATTAGACGCAAAATAAACCAAAAGCAGACAGCACACAAGAAGGCGAGAAAAACTAAAAAGAAAAGAGACAAGGATAGGTATAAAAGACTACAACAAGAAGTGCAGTGGGAGGTCCGACAAGCCAACAAGAAGTATATGGAAGAGGTCAGTTCAGACTATAGAGATAATGCAAAGAAATTCTGGTCTTATATCAAGAGCAAAGGTCAGGAATGGACAGGAGTGGCACCGCTTAAAAACAAAATGGGATTTCTGCAAAGTGACAACAAGAGTAAAGCTGAAATTTTAAACGACCAATTCCAGTCAGTATTAAAAACTACATAGATTATCGTTTGCGCATGATCACTTTAGCAAGAAAACCCCAAATTAAAAGGGTGTCACACGCAATGTAAAAAATGCTAACCGGGACCTGGGTAATCGGTCTAAAAGTGTTACTGGGGTGTTGCTTATGAGTTTTATGGTTCTGAATCACTTTGAATGAACACATAATTAAAATGAATGCATTTTGTTTCAAACCAAACTGAAATATGCAAAACACCAAACGCTATAGTCTTTATCAAAGCGAGTTAATATCTTTTCTGGCCAGATTACGGGCAAGGAAGTTGATACAGATGAAAAGGTATGTGACACTATCTTCAATTGTAATTCCCCCTTAATCGAAATTCAAATATCAAAAATTGAATATAACGATGTATGAATATATTGATATTTAAAATTGTATTGAAGATATTTAATGCATGGATTTTATCATTGCAATATGTCAGTGTTTATTTTTTTATTGTCCTTTATATATTTTATGTTTTAGTTTATATTTACCGCAGTAACTTCATTAAAACTTGCCCAACACCAAAGGGAAAATTCCAATGGGAATTCTTTAAATTGAAGTAACGTTGTCACTTAACATTATGTTAAATGCTTCATTATGACTTTAGGACGAAGAACAGCATTTACAACAATGTTTCGTTAATAAAAATGTTAACGTATAAGTATATGTATGAATTTCTAGCCATTGATTTTTATTCCATGATATTTGTTATAATAAGATAAATAATGTGATTGACAGCAACAAACGACAATTGCTAAAATGCTCCTGACTAACGACATGCACATAGAGAAGCGGTTGTGTAGAAATTGTTACCCTTTCCCAACCTTGGACTATGGTGTTACAGCACAATATAATGAAAAGTTGTAACAGTTAATACAACAGGTGCGTAATTCAGGTTCACAAACGTGAGAACTATAGTCAAATTCTGGGTTTTACATACAGGCACTCAGACCTGGCAAATAATAAATACCTGCACTAAACTGTTAATACTTACATTGAAGGTTCTGCATGAACCATGTCCATATACAGACCTGAAAACTGCAAGTTAATTGAATAAGATTGAAATCTGCATTTAAAGGCAAAAAATATTAATCAATCTTTAAAGGGAAGTATCAAAAATATCCGCACAAGATAAGTGACACTTTGAAGAAGGTTCCTGAAAAAAATCCGATATCACACGTTGCCAGGAATGGAGCATGTTGTGGAAGATGGTTTTTGAACGGTAGAGTTATCATTTGTGCAAACAGACAAAAAAAACACGGTGAATTCTGGCATTCTTAATTTGAAAAAAAATAGCTATAAATGTTTGTAAAGAAATAAGTCTATGATACGACTATAAACGGACACTGAAAAAAGTGGAACAGGAACAATTGACAAATACACCTCCTAATGCGCAACATCCGATATAAAGGCGTTTCGAAGACCGCTGTTTGAATATGAAATGACGATTTTGTGCGAAAATTAGGTGACCTCTTAATACGTTCGACGGATGACTTCTAAAATTAGTAATGTTAAACAGGGAAAACTTTTGGGAAGGTTTGAAGGTGACCGTTAGAGGAAAGTGACCGCTGACACAAGAAAAGTTTGACTGTGCCATTTCTATACATTCATTATGTCCTATTCGCGTGTTTGCCGTAAATTTTCGTATGTTGTAAACACATTACATCCATCTTTATTCAATTAAGTTTATTTATGACAAATGAACGTACATGTGAATTTCCCATTTTAGATTTAAACGTATTTTTACTAACGATTTCTTCATAGAAAGGTGTTCCTTTGTTAATATTCAGTCCGAACAACACAAAAGTATTAATAGAAAATGTATTATCTATCTATTTTTAAACTTTCTCAAACATAAACAAGAAATGTCAATCTAAAAATAAACCCCAGTTTTGTCTACCTAACAAAGTTAATTCAGGCATAGTACACACTAGATGTTACACACCTACGATTAAGATTACGATTACACTTGCATGTAGCTTTAAAATCTTGGGTCGTCCCGAAGTGTATACATAATCCGTCGTTCCAAAACAAAGCATGTTACTTTCTAAAGTTGAACCACGGGGTTATTTAATAATATCTGAAATATTTTGTACATATTCAATACATTAATTAAATAAATATCAGCTATTCCCAGTCTTCGTGTTGAAGACCGTACTTGACCTATAACGGTTTACTTTTAAAAATTGTGACTTCAATAGAGAGTTATCTAATTGGCACTCATATCACATCTTAAATCTATTCAGTGTTAAAAAAAACAATATCAACGTGATCAATGAACATCTTTAAATTGTTGTCAAATATTTAATTCTAGACTCAGTTGAAATGTAAAATATGAGTACCAAACCAGGCAAAGCGCGGGTCTAAACCTGCGTCGCTGAATGTGATTGATAGAGGTTGGATAAATACAAAGTACAGGTAATCGTTCAATTCGTTGAAGGAAAGAAAGAGTGTTGAATATTTTTATCTATTTTAATACAGTAAAAGTTGCGTACACGCTGCGATTCATAATTATCTATCTGCTGACCAAATATATAATAATTCATATCATAAGAAACGATTTTTCTACCCAATGAATATTATAACGATTGACGGACAGACATACACACAGATCATAGCGATAACTATGCATGCTTCCGCGCGCCTTCATCAACGAAGGTAAAATGACTATTAGTGTTTAAATTGTTTGCATTTGTGCAATTTCTTTAGATATTTTGGGAAATAACTCACTTTTGTTTTTGTATTGTGTCTAATGCTCTCTGTAATGAACAGAAGTGAGTTTTGTACAAATGATGAAATTTGTTCCATAAAGTTCACTTATGACGGTCACACAATGTTTAATCGATAATTATTTCTTTCATTAAAAGTGATAAAAGTGCAGAGGTTTATCGGGAGATGAAATTGTTAACAATTATTACATTAATCACTATTTTAATAGAATAGGAAGTAGATACGGATAAAAAAGTGAAATCGTAAAACGAATGAACATTTATTTCAAAAGCACCCCGCATCAGTGGTGTTAATGATTATATTAAGCAACCTGCTGATCGCATTTTCCCGTCATTTTCAAGTGCACCGTTATAAGAGACCTCACTGAATTAAACATTTGCTGACTTTGCTAAATAAAACTAAAATAAGGAAAGTTCAATTTTTGTAGTTTTACTTTTACAGGTTACCTGTGGTCAGTTTCTAAGTCGTACATTTTTTGTGAAACCACCTCTGATTCTCGGGACAGCTATTGTTCTTTGCTTCTTTGGTGGATTTTAAAATAAAGAAGACATCTTTGGTTGGTTTTCCCGTTTGAATGGTTCTACACTAGTAATTTTGGGGCCCTTTATAGCTTGTTGTTCGGTGTGAGCCAAGGCTCCGTGATAAAGGCCGTACATTGACCTATAATGGTTTACCCTTTTTGTTTTTAATTGTTATTTGAATGGAGAGTTGTCTCATTGGCACTCACACCACATCTTTCTATATCTATCCAATATTGAAACCTTATACAGGACAAAACAATTTCAAAACCCCAAAAAATGCAGAGAAAGTGTAGCAAATAGTCTTATTTATTAACACTATAAAGAGACCATAATTTGCGCTGCACTATTTTTTTCATCTTAAAATAACTATAAGAAACATTTGGTGTTACTACGCATCTCTGTTTTTGTCTTCTTTTTTAATATATATTTTGAGATGACCCCTTCTTTTTTGTCAGCTGTAATGGTATGTCGAATTTTTAATTTAGGAATAGAGATGGTTTTACTCTAATGTCTATCAGGCGTTAAAATTTTAAGTTAATGTAATACCAGTTGGCAAGTATCAGAGAATGACTCGAGAAAGGGTAAATTTGAATATATATATTTTTCACTGTTGTACGTTATTCATGTTTTAGTTATCCTTTTATAAAAAGTAATTGATCTTCATCAGGTATTTTCAGCTATGGTGGTGGTTACCCTGAGTACAGACAAATCTGTGCACATTAAAATCATGACTGGACCTTAATTCATGAACGTAATACGCGGATGAGTTTAATAAAATAAAAAATCTGTTTGATTTTGAGGTATTTTCCCCAATTTACTGAAGACGCTAAAATAAAAACAACCAAGTGAATTACACCTGATACGGTCCACTTAGTTACACAGTATAAATTATATAGAAAGATTATTCATGTCAATCAACACAGTTCACTATACTATTATAGTATTTAATAAGGGAACTTCTCAAAGATATTTCTAGGCTGAGTTTATTTTGGCTCCTTTAACGAAAAAAATACGCTTAGAAATCACAGGAGAAAACTGTAAAAAAAATGTGAATGAGATAAAATATGGAACAAAAAATATTTATAGATAAGTGAAAAACACAATAGTTATAAGATTCCGCAGAAATTGAACGGGAAATATTTTTTCTATAAATTGACATAAGGTCTGATAACATGCATAATATTCAAAATCAATCAACTCACATTAACCTAAAAAGGCATAACAAAAACCCAGGGCTTTCAGTACATTTTCATGATATTAGCTACCAGAGGCAGAGCCGGATTCTTTGGACCTTCCTTTTATGGAGCTTCATATATTGTTTATTTCATAGACTTTCATATACTTTCATACACTGTAAACTTTGTATACTTTGCATCCCCCCCACCCCCTTTCTTTAAAATCTTGGATTAGCACATGAGATGCCATAGCTAAAAAAAAAAGACAAACAGACAAATGATAGTACAGAAGACAAAACATAGAAATCTAAAAACTAATTGAAAATAGACGTTAACGAAAGTCTTCAATTGTTAGTACATTCAATTGCTATAACCTTTAAAGCTATTGATTAAATCGATCAAATGAGTTAACAAATTTAATTAAACCAAACGGATCTTGAATTGAGTCACAATTGCAAGTTTACCGATATCGTGAAGTACAAAACAATTCTAAAACAACATAATAAAAAACTATCAACTTACCAATCTACATTATTTTACTTGGAAAACCTTTAATACATGTATCCGAATATTACTATGTTTTACGAATGATAAAGTGTAATGCCATATATCCCCCTTTTTGCATATGCTGTGTTATAAGGTACAAATAATGATAATGAGATGTCTGTGAGCTGATATGGTTTGCAAATGAGTCTATTTAATAAGCTGATTGTACTAAAAACTATTCCATTGTGTTTCAATTGATTTTCAGACTGTATTTGAGATATAAACTTTGTTCATGTGTTCTTAAGTTATCCTGTAAATGTACCAACCTTCATAATGAATATATGTATTGGTTCTGATTGATTTTAAGCTGGAAACATCGTTATTTACATACATGTACAACGTCCAGTGTTTACATTTTGAATTGTCATTTCGGGACTTCCCTGAACAGAGAGATGGCTGCTGATTGGTTAAACATATGTTAAAGAGTCTGTGATTGGCTGACAGTCTAATAAAACTAAAATGATCAACTACGGAAAGCAAAGATTGCTGTGGTTTAGAAATGAATGTTTTGAAACGCCATACTTGAAATATCGGAGACATTGGAAGCAAATCTAGGTGACAAGTTGGGGACAAATCTCGCTGACATTTGGAGCAAATCCAAAGTTGGGAGCAAATCTCGAAGACATTGGGAGCAAAGCTAGGAGACAAGTTGGGAGCAACTCTCGGTGACATAAGGAGCAAATCCAGATAACAAGTTGGAAGCAAATCTTGGAGACATTGGGAGCAAATCTAGGTGACAAGTTAGGGGCAAATCTCGGTAACAGTTGGAGCAAATCTAGAAGACTAGTTGCGAGCAAATGTCGGTGACATTGGGAGCAATTCTAGGAGACAAGATGGGAGCAAATCTTGGTGACATTGAAGCAAATATAGGTGATATATGGAGCAACTCTCGGTGGTTTGAGTGTAAATAGTTGGTGACAATTTAGGGTGTTAAATGTGCCAACATTTTAAGTATTAATGAAATGGATGTCTTGGTGACATTAATTACAGTCAAGTATTTTTATACTGAGAGTTATTTGAAATAGATGTTTTTGATTTAATGCTACATACTTTTATCGGTGTTCTTTTATTCTGACCCTTTATAAGTCTGTTGAGCTATACCCCTGTAGTTTAAAAAATAGTCAAAAAGTGGTGGCTCTGAATTGTTATATATATAAATATATATAAAATGAAATAGACCAAACATGCCGGGAACCCAACCAAATCAGTATCTTAGCCTGCACAGCCATTTTAAGTGTCAAATAAATATTCAAAAACTGTGATATGCTTTGTCTTTTATTTCTAAAATAGATAGCCCGCTATTTAGTCTAGATTAGACAAAGCTGTAAAGTGTGTTGGTTTGACGGTATTTGAATTAGACGTCGTGCTCAACATTTTACAATAACAAATCATATCAGTCAAGAAATCCCTTTTCTTTGTGACCTGTGATTTCTGGTGGCCGACTCTAACATCAGGGAGGCAGCGTTATAATAGTATTCGATCATACCCATAGTTGATTCATTATGTTATAATAAGTCCTTTCTATGATGAATTGTTTAAAAATGTTAAGCAGCTGACATTTTATGTTTTCTGTGGCCTACGAGATCTTTAATAGCACAAACTAACAGAGATGCATACACTAATTAGATGGAGCAAATTGCTCTCGATATAACAATTTTCTGCTAGAAAATTTTATCAAATAGATATGTATGCGATAATTCATGATATTTTATTAAAAAAATAAGAAATGAGATGGAAATGGGGAATTTGTCAAAAAAAGACAACCACTCGAATAAAGTGCAGAAAACAGCCGAAGGTCACAAATAGGTCTTCAAAACAGCGAGAAAATCCTGCACCGGAGGCGTGTTTCAGATCGCCCCTAAACACAAATGGGTCCTAGTTTAGTGAAATTGAACGTAATACTAAACTCCAAGATATACGAATAAAAAAAACATACAAGAGTTACAGAGACCAGAGGCTCCTGACTTTGTACAGCCGCAAACATGCGACGGGGTTTAGCATGTTGTTGAGATCACAACCATCTTCCTTTACCTCTAGCTAATGTTGGGGGGAAAAAAACAAGCACACAACAATAAGCACAGTATAACTCTGTTTAAAAGAATTTCGAGTCCATTGTCAGAATAGTTAACAAAAGAAACAACAAAATGACAATGACACAAACATAACAAAGGACTACCAGCAGGTACTGACATGTCAGCTCCAGACCTCAATTAAACTGATTGAAAGATTACGTCTTCATCACATGCATTTTAATCTTGTCTAGGGTTTACAATATAATTTATTTATTTTCAAACAACTCAACGACAGGTATAATAAACAAGAGGCTCTCAAGAGCCTGAATCGCTCACCTTAATTCTTTGTTTAAATCTCTCATCAATGATTATTTTGGCTTTTCAATTTATTTAAATGTTTTTTGGATCGTCCTATTTTCTTCAAAAGCCAAAAAAAAATAATCATTTTCTCCTATGTTCTATTTTAGCCATAGGAGCTATGTTTCTTGACATACAAGGAAATAAAATATAAAATTTATACTAGATAGTCTGAAACTCATTTAGCCTAAGTTTAGCTGAAATTGATAAAGCAGTTTCAAAGGAGAAGATTTTTTAAAGTAAGTCAACATGATGAACAAATTGTGAAAAAAAGTCTTTAAAGGGCAATAACTCCTTAAGGGGTCAATTGACAATTTTGGTCAAATTGATTTAATTGAAGATCTTACTTTGCTGAACATTATTGCTGTTTACAGTTTATTTCTATCTATAATTATATTCAAGATAATAAACAAAAACAGCAAAATTACCTTAAAATTATCAATTCAGGGGCAGCAACCCAACAACAGGTTGTCTGATTCATCTGAAAATTTCAGGGCAGATAGATCTTGACCTGATAAACAATATTCTCCCATGTCAGATTTGCTCTAAATGCTTTGGTTTTCGAGTTATAAGCCAAAAACTGCATTTGACCCCTATGTTCTATTTTTAGCAATGGCGACCATGTTTGTTGATAGATCACAACTTCGGATACAATTTACAAACTAGATACCCTAAGAAACATTCAGTTAAAGTTTGAAAGTATTTGGCCCAGTAGTTTCAGAGGAGAAGATTCTTGAAATAGTTTACGACGACAGACGACGACAGACGACGACAGACGGCGGACGACAGACGACGGACGACGGACGACGACGGACGCCAAGTGATGGCATAAGCTCACTTGTCCCTTCGGGACAGGTGAGCTAAAAAGAATCAATACAAATCAGCAAAAAAAAACAAATATATATATTGAAATGTTTATGAATTTTAAGACTTAAATCCATAAGATGTTGATACTTTACAAGCTGATAGTAACTATTTCAACGTCTGGTCTGTTTTTTTGTGACTCGTTCTGATGAGTTTATCTCCTTTTAACTGATTTTAAGGTAGATTCATGGTATACCCCATCTTGGATTGTACTATCGTAGTACACAAGCAGTCTAGTTATTTGCCCAAAAATTTACAGACAATTGTGCAATTTTATTGGTTAAACTGTTTATATATATGAAGGAAACTTGCTGAATTATTGCATTAATTGCAATACTCATAGAAGAAGACCCTATATCAATACTGAACGAATAACAATGAGATGAAGAACAACGATTAAGAGTTGTTGACGTATTTTTAAACTAGGTTGAAGTCCTTCCTTTAATCACAAAGTGATTAAAAATTAATCTAGAGTTGTCTCTCTTTATTTGTTGTTTTACAGTAATTCACAAATACCAAAATTAACATGATACAGACTTTCTGTATATTATACTCATTTGTGTAGAGGTTTCATCCTCTGTTTTTTATTTATAACAAATACAAAAACAATCCTTTGAATTAAACATACATTTTATTACACCAACTTGTATTTACATTTTCATGACTAGTATATACATTTTTACTTTGTGGCATTACTTTGGCTACAGAGTATTCTATAATATTTTAATGAGGCGCCAGGGTGACTACCGATTACCTATACACAATGGCTATCAGCTGACCTATGTTGACATAGTGTCATAAAACCCCTGGTAGTTAAACACGGTTACATATACACCGCCACCTACTATGGGAGTGACCGGGGAAACACTCGTATTACCAATGCTCCAGTTATTAGTGCCCACCTGTTGACAGGTGTAGGCCTCCCCTCTATAAGATGAGGTGGAGGAGGTTCCAGAGTTACCCATCTGTAGACCCTACCGTTACCACTAACCACATTTTCCAAACCTGCAAATTGTAGAATTTGTCAGGCCCAGAGCAAGGGCCGAGTGAAATAACCCCCTAATCACTACCAGTCTCCCTGGACCGCCACATGAGAGCCCCAGTCAGCTACCAAATCTGACTGGGGTTCTCACCTCCACAAAATTTTCATTATTGAATCATTGGAAAAGTTGATTTTGTTGTGCGTAGGAAAGACTTAACCCCCCTCCTTGTATATTATTTAAGAAAACCTGATTTCCAGTTTGTGATAAATGAGTTCCATCTGTTCTGTATAAAGACACTTCACTTGCCCTAATGTTCTCATGTAATATAGCTTTCCCCCTGTTTTCTATTACAAAGTTTTTGACCACTGAATTCACTCTTTTTCTCCTCTGTTCGATTATTGCACCCGCATTCAAGGGGGCAAAATGCCAGTATCTGCGCTGTAGCATTAAAGACCATATTATAATAACATTTTTAAATAAAGCCTTGTAACGTAGGATAGAACATGTTACATTTTCGATTAAACCCTTCCCTGTCAATTCTAAGTCTGTCAATTCATTAGCTCCACAGTGAATAATAATAAAATGAGGAGAAGGTAAAAAAATTCTTTTTGCGTCCAGTAGGGAGTCCAAATCTTTAATCTGAAAACCAGGTTGCCCAATCCAGTTTGTTGTCACACCTTTTGACCCCAGTCCCAGGTTGTTCCTACCATATTTCTTCGCCTCAATGTTGGCCCAATTAACAAGGGAACTTCCAACAATCCATAAAATCTTGGGACCTGTGAAAACCTGTAGCTTGTTATGTATGTGAAGTTAGCAGCCGGTTCGTTATTCGTTATTCGATATTCAATATCCAACTGGCTACTAGCAGTCGGTTCGATATTCAAAATTTAGATGAAAATTATAAGAAAATTAAATACTTGATAACATTACAAGCATGATTTTCATAGTTAAAATGACTGATAAGATACGTAGGAAATCGTTAAATGACTTCTTCAAGCTGTCGTAATTTCTCGTTGTCCTCGAATATAAACCCTAACTCTTTTCTAAGTTACATATTTGTCTTTATGTAATATAGATTTATGTCAATAAAACGACTTCAAAGATGTACGTTTGTATTTTATATTTCTAAAGACAAAAAAGAAAAACCGATAACTCTAGAAATATTTATATTTTATAAATAGAAATATATACGGAAAGCAAAAAAAACAACAAATTTTCAGTCAAAAAATGTCAAAATTTTAGGACAAAGGGCACAGGGTAATGGTGAGAGACCCCTATTATCTCAATCTTTCTAATATTATGCAGATATTTAGTCAATAGGTAGATACAAACGTGACTAAAATAAATTTGGGTACACTTCCTGTCATCCATGTTTACGGAGCGCCCAAAGTGCCAGTTGGATATTCAAAATATATAGTGAAAACCTACCCGAGACCGCTTAAATGAGGTTGAGACCCCCCTGGTCTTTCAATGTCCATAAATTTCAACCAAATCATTGACTCAGTATATATAAAGGTTGCAATAGTAGGATTTTACAGAATAACGTCATCTTCAATATCTACGGAGGGCTTACATTGTCACTTTTCAGCCAAAAAATGTCAAAATGTTAGGACAAAGGGCACAGGGTAATGGTGAGAGCCCCCTGATCTCTCAATCTTTCTAATATTATGCAGATATTTAGTCAATAGGTAGATACAAACGTGACTAAAATAAATTCGGGTACACTTCCTGTCTTCCATGTTTACGGAGCGCCCAAAGTGCTAGTTGGATATTCAAAATATATAGTGAAAACCTACCCGAGACCGCTTAAATGAGGTTGAGACCCCCCTGGTCTTTCAATGTCCATCAATTTCAAACAAATCATTGACTCAGTATATATAAAGGTTGCAATAGTATGATTTTACAGAATAACGTCATCTTCAATATCTAGGGCTAACACTTTTCAGCCAAAAAATGTCAAAATTTTAGGATAAAGGGCACAGGGTAATGGTGAGAGCCCCTGATATCTCAATCTTTCTAATAGTATGCAGATATTTAGTCAATAGGTAGATACAAACGTGACTAAAATAAATTTGGGTACACTTCCTGTCTTCCATGTTTACGGAGCGCCCACAGTGCCAGTTGGATATTCAAAATATATAGTGAAAACCTACCCGAGACCGCTTAAATGAGGGTGAGACCACCCTGGTCTTTCAATGTCAATAAATTTCAAACAAATCATTGACTCAGTATATATAAAGGTTGCAATAGTATGATTTTACAGAATAACGTCATCTTCAATATCTAGGGCTTACATTGTCACTTTTCAGCCAAAAAATGTCAAAATTTTAGGACAAGGGCACAGGGTAATGAGGAGAGCCCCCTGATCTCTCAATCTTTCTAATATTATGCAGATATTAAGTCAATAGGTAGATAAAAACGTGACTTAAATAAATTTGGGTACACTTCCTGTCTTCCTTGTTTACGGAGCGCCCACAGTGCCAGTTGGATATTCAAAATATATAGTGAAAACCTACCCGAGACCGCTTAAATGAGGGTGAGACCCCCTGGTCTTTCAATGTCAATAAATTTCAAACAAATCATTGACTCAGTATATATAAAGGTTGCAATAGTATGATTTTACAGAATAACGTCATCTTCAATATCTAGGGCTTACATTGTCACTTTTCAGCCAAAAAATGTCAAAATTTTAGGACAAGGGCACAGGGTAATGAGGAGAGCCCCCTGATCTCTCAATCTTTCTAATATTATGCAGATATTAAGTCAATAGGTAGATAAAAACGTGACTTAAATAAATTTGGGTACACTTCCTGTCTTCCATGTTTACGGAGCGCCCACAGTGCCAGTTGGATATTCAAAATATATAGTGAAAACCTACCCGAGACCGCTTAAATGAGGGTGAGACCCCCTGGTCTTTCAATGTCAATAAATTTCAAACAAATCATTGACTCAGTATATATAAAGGTTGCAATAGTATGATTTTACAGAATAACGTCATCTTCAATATCTAGGGCTTACATTGTCACTTTTCAGCCAAAAAATGTCAAAATTTTAGGACAAAGGGCACAGGGTAATGGTGAGAGCCCCCTGATCTCTCAATCTTTCTAATATTATACAGAGTCTATGATTTAGTTGAATTTTATGGACACTGTAAGACCAGGGGGGTCTCACCCTTATTTAAGCGGTCTCGGGTAGATTTTCACTATATATTTTGAATATCCAACTGGTACTTTGGGCGTTCCGTATACATGGAAGACAAGAAGTGTACCAAAATTCCTTTTAGTCTCGGTTGTATCTACCTATTAACTAAATGTCTGCATAATATTAGAAAGATTGAGAGATTAGGGGGCTCACTCCATTGCCCTGTGCCCTTTGTCCTAAAATTTTGACATTTTTTTGGCTGAAGATTTGTTTTTTTGGCTTTCCATAATATTTCTATTTATAATTTTAAATTTTTCTAGAGTTATCAGTTTTACTTTCTTTTTTAAGAAATATCATGTACAAAAGTACTTCTTTTAAGTCGTTCTATTGACAAAATTAATACTAGATAAAGACAAATATGAAACTTAGAAAAGGTTTATATTCGAGGACAACGAGAATTTACAACAGCTTGAAGAGGTCATTTAACGATTTCCTACATATCTTATCAGTCCTCTTAACTATGAAAATCATGTTTTAATGTTATCAAGTATTTTTTATTTTTATCATTATTTCCAACAAAATTTTGAATATCCAACCGACTGCTAACAGCCGGTTCGATATTGAATATCGAATAACGAATAACGAACCGACTGCTAACTTCACATTCATTAGCTTGTTAGCCTTTTGAAACTAGAAAAATTGTAACCTAATATAGCGAGAATAAGCATGCGATTTCCACCTAATCTCATAATTACCTCCTCTGAGACCCCCTGCCTGGCTAGTTCCGTGGCTCCCCTAATTCTAAAAATATGTGACCTAAAATGACCTTTACTAATATGAAGAAAATGTAAAGCTTTTTCCAGTATACTACTGAATTGGTATCTAGTTAAAGGCATACCAGTATAATGGATAAACAAATCTGTATTGTTACAGGTAGGTCGTACCTTTAAATATTCGTTAATGAGTTGTATCGGACAGTAGTTTTTTCCGTTCTCAGGTATCAACAAAGTAACAGACTTTCCCTTTTGATCAGTTTTTGACCACCTTACTCTTAGCTCCCGCGCCATAAACCTTTTTTTTGCTGAGTAAAAAAATATTCTCAGAATGAATTATTTTACTCAGCTAAGAATGAGAACTTTTTTATCCGCCATAAAAAAATATTCTCAACGTTGAGAATATTATCAGCTGAGTATTTTTTTTCTCAGTTGAGAATTTTTTTCTCAGTGATGTAAGCGGTAAAATAGATGTTTGAAAACTAAAAAGTGTACTAAACTCCGCAAAAACGCAGGTTTTATCTCTTTATTAACAATGTAAAACATAAAAAAAAATCAATGATGGATGAAATGACAAGTAGCATTTTGTAAGCATTGGTAAATGGACACCGCGCGCTTTGTAAGCATCTGTAAATGGGCAGAAACTGAGAAAGTCACAGGATATAAAGTCACAAATAATTTTTGGACAATTGTTTGAAATAAAAGACTAAGATCTCAAAATATTTAAGTTATTTACCCGTAGCTTGTTATAAATATATATTACTTTTTAATGAGTTTCAGGTTTTTTTTAATTTTTTATAAAGAATATGTCTCTGTTTATACCATAACTTATTCCATATTATTTCAGTCTGGAAAACTAGACAAAGTTGAAAACTGCATAGATTTGTTAAGCATGTAATATGCGTGGAATGGTCTATTCTAAATAAACACCTAGTTTGAAGATAATTTCTACATCCAACAGATTTATATCGGTGCCAACATTTATTTTTATACAACTTCTGTCTAAGATGCACGTTTCAATGATGATGTTTGATTAATAATGGCGAAATCTTCGAAATTTTATCTCCTTGGAATGTAATATATATGCGTTTACGTTTACGTAAAGGGTGCTTTCTTTCACGTCCGCACTTCTATCGAGTATGGCATGCCAAATAAACATTAAGACGGGTCAATAACATACATTATGAATTCAGACGACACATTAGAAGACACTATGTGACATTTTTTAGTTAATTCAAGGATTTGTATAGTTAACTATACAAATCCTTGGTTAATTGTTTATAACTTTTTTTTTCTCAGATCTATAAACAATCAAAAAAACAAAACACAACAAAAAACCAACAAACCGGATATTTTTATAATATGAAAGCAAGTAAATAATTGTAACCCATATTCAAGATACATGTATGTAACTTTTAATATAAATTTGATACAGAATTTAAAGCGATTTAATAACTAATCAAGTAGTCAAAAAAAGATATCAGCAAGCAGCATAATGAGGTGAATATCATATTGCACAGGAAGAGAAATTGAACGTACGACATCGTGTGAGAAGGCATGACATATATTGCCCATTTCATTTATTAAAAACACAAAGTGTTCAAACATTCTTTTTCAAAAATAAAAACAGTTGAATAGAACCAACTGCAAAACTATCCGTTACAATGACATATGAGGGTCTTTATAAGGAGTAGGGGGAATTGGGGGTGTGGTTTTTTTTCGTATTTTGTAAGAAATATTTATTCTGTAAAATTCTTCTGTTCTGATCGTGCATATGTATCATGATTTTCACAAGATATATTTTTCGTCTGTATCTCCCCTGAATCTGTTACTGTACTGCACACATTAGACATTTATCAATTTCATACCTGTTTAAAACCAAACAGTGGGGAAATTATTTTACATCTTTGTAATAATTTGGATATCTAAGATAATAACAGTAGAAATGGTGACATTATGTATATTTGATTATACATATATTTGGTTTGTAATTGTAGTTATCATATACTTAGACTAAATAACATATGATTTTTACCGTATGATAACAGCATTAAATCAACGTATATTCCATATTTTTCGGATTGGTGCTTAGCGGGCTGATATGAAAAGTTTATCACATGCTTCGATTGTTATCACATGCCTTTCCGTAACGTTATCACATGAAGCTGTTTCACACTAGAATAAAAAAAGTATTTCAATCTTTTCTTAAATTCATATATAGTATATCATAGAACTGTATGTACTTTTTTTGTTTGTTTTAGCAACAGTTTGATTGAATAATTTAAATCAATCAACAAATTATGGACTCTGGAAAAAAGCCTGAAACCTCAATTTTTACAGTTTTTGACAAAATTGAGTAATTATTCTACAAAATATATGAAAAAGACGACGTTAACCAAACAAAAATTTTGGACTGAATAAATATGCTCTTTTTGGATACAACTTGGTTCGTGTAGATTATTGACGTTCTTCAAAATTAATTTTTTTTTTATTAACAATTGTAATTTTATATCAAATACCCTAAATAGCAACATTTAAGATTTTTTTTTATACTTAAGTATGCTCTTGGCCATACTTAAATATTTAAGAATATTTTTAACTTTGAGTAAAAAAAATCTGAGATTTTTTTTTATGGCGGTGTATTTTGCTGAGAATAAAAAAAATGAGAAAATTCTCAGGCTGAGTAAAAAAACTGTACTCAAATAGTTTTATGGCGCCGGGGCCAGGACTTTCTCTTAACTAAAATATCCGAAATTGTTAAGTTGGAGCCATTTATAACAGACTTGGATTTTGAAGTAGTGATTTCCCCTACTCTTAGCAAACCAAAGAAGGCAACAGAAAAAACTGCTGAAAATAAAGCAGCTTGATATTTGTTCTTACATACTTTATCTAAACAACTTATCATATCTGATAACAATTGCACTGTAATTGGTGCTCTAATGTCATTACGTTTTCCCTATGGAACGCCAAAACTGTCTTGTTATGACCATTTTTCATTATATGATGTGCACTTACCTTTGCACTTGCTGAGTTGTCTCATTGGCACTCATATCATATCTTCCTATTTCTATTCATTGCAAAAGACACCAATGAACTCAAAGTCAATTTTAAAAATATTTTATAACGATAGCTACAAAATTATCCTCTCTTGTATATATAATTATACCGGTATGGATGATTGGTTGATTAATTTGTTGATTGATTGCTTTTTAACGCCACTTTCAACACTATCATGCTAATTCGTGGCAGTGAGTTTATATTGATGGAGGAAGCCGAAGTCCCCGGAAAGAAACACCGACTTTCGGTAGGAAAAACTAATAATTCTATTCAATTGAGATAGGAGTCGAGCTTACCTGCCACGTGTGGGATTCGAACTCACAACCTACATGTAAGTGTCGACAGGCTAGATACTTGGACCACTCGGCCACCGAGAACCCCCCCCCCCCCCCCAAAAAAAAGGAATGAAAGGAGATATGGGATGACCTTCAACTCGGTGCATGACATTTGCTTGCATCTTTTTATTATGTTTTCATGCATTTATTGCACACTTACATGATTATAAATGTATGCTTGACGTCCAGCGGAAAATTGATATATAAAAGACTATGTGGTATGTTTGCAAATGAGACAACTCTCCACAAGACACCAAATGACACAGAAATTAACAACTATAGGTCACCGTACGGCCTTCAACAATGAGCAAAGCCCATACCGCATAATCAGCTATAAAAGGCCCCGAAATGACAAATGTTAAACAATTCAAACGAGAAAACTAACGGCATAATGTATGTACAAAAAATGAACGAAGAACAAATACCGGTATTTATACTGCACTCGTTCTATTTGAGCAGTCAAAATGCGTTGACTGTATATTTCTATGTCATATACAGTCACTGACCCGATATCACTTTTCCTCATGAATTTTTAAATAGAAATTGCCGAGATAATATTGAATTATTCATACGACCTCTTCAACCTGTTCTTGTTTCCAATGCATACAACGATGCGTGGAACGACTCAACCTTGTTTCTTTTGCAATTATTGGAAAAAACATATTTAATTTGTTAAATTTTTTTGTTTGCAACCTATAAATCATTCCGTTTTATGCTTATGGTTGATATTTAAGTCAATACTCAAACGATTTTGTTCACCATCGAGTGTTGGTTTCAACAGGTAAATGTAAATTTCATTGAGCATGCATGATATGAGGCATTTTTTAAAGGGGATTTTCCCCAATATTTAAATCAAATAAATAACCTTAACGCATCAAACAACAATTGAAAATGTTTTTTAAGATTGCAGTATAAAGACAATAATAGTGCATTGACTTGACATATCAACGATATAACGATTCGGCCCGAAACGGGGAAATAGCTCGGCACAGTCTCCCATTTCCCCGTTTCTTAGCCTCATCCTTATATCGTTGATATGTCAAGTCAATGCACTATTATTGTCTATGGAACACATCAACAGACGACAACCACTGAATTACACTCCTGACTTGGGACAGGTGAATATTCGTACGGGAACATATTAATGTGAAATGAATATTAAAGGGATAGTAGCTACAATTTTGACAAAATTATGAACAAGTTTTTAAGCTGCAAAAATCAAAGATATGTACTTAAAATAAGCAATAAGATCGCTAGAATGTTTTCATAAACTACAGAAGTGTTAATTAAGAATTGAATGCTTCTTTTTGTAACTTCATTGGGGTGTAAAAGTGTTGACCGAGGTACATTTTGTATGAAGCGCGGAAGCGCTTCATTCTAAAAATGTGCGGACGGTCAACGCTTTTACAACCCTATGCAATTACAAAAAGAAGCAATCAATACTTATAATTACATTTTATAGCTATGGTCATGAAAACACGAATTTTTATAAGTTTTTTTATTTAATTCACCTGTGCACTTTATTGTGGAACCACGTGTTATCCTGTATGAAAAGTTTTATTGAGTAATGCAATTGCTTATGGAATATTTTGTGATGTGCAGTTAGCCAATCAGAATAAAGTATGATAATGAAACATACATCGAATGTAATTATTAGTTGATAATTCATATCGTGTTGCGTGCCTATTCATCTCATTAATTATGCATCGGGTTTACTTCCCGAACTTCCTGTTTTGAATTAGTCCGACACCCTGAGTCGGATTTTTAACATGCTACTTCGCAGAAATCCATTTCACATTACGGTGTCACCCGGACAGATTATTTTGATTCCGAGCCGAACAAGTCTTTGATTTTACTCCTTAATTTAGCAGGGAAGCAGCAAATACCAATTTTAAATTCTTTGGTTTTGAACCGGCAGGAATTCGAATCTACGACCAGCAACACTAGAGGCTAGCATGCTACCATGAAAGCACCGCTACTAGACAGTTTCCCGTAATATAAAAGGAAAGCCGTTCAGATATACAACTCCGTAAACAGGGCTAACATACTGACCATTGATTTTTTGGGTGATTGCGGGGGAAAGGGGGACATGTTTTTTTGTAAATGTTTGATTCCAAGTTTCTTGAAAATATTTTATCTTTTTCCGGAGGGAATCAAAATAATTGTTTCCATTAAAATGAGAGAGAAAATAAAACAATAATGAAATTAAAAAAAACCCATATTATTTAAAAAAAAGAGTTTTGTCATTAAAGTTGAAAAATATGTTTGTCCTGGAACAAGGAAGTACACGTCCTCCTGCCCACACTTCATGTTTACATCACAATGACCGTGAGGGCATTCCGATGTTTTGTCGCAACAGAGATTTGACTTTCGATTTTGACTGGTACATGTAACTGATCGTATAAAAACGCAGACATAATCGAGTGCAAAATAACATTCCTTGTCGCTTCAAGTTATACTCATAAAAACATTTTTTTTAGAACATATTAAATTAATAATATGAAAATGTTGCGTCGTTAGAAATATATTTATACATTTGTAAGTAATATATATGCACACGTACAGAACAATTGTGTTAACGCATGCGGAAGAATATCTCAAGACATTTGTGCGGGAAAAATGAATGCCTACATGATTCCAAACTATTAGAAAATCCGAATTATTACAGAAGAGTTTTCACCATGCACTTGCACTGCACTATTATTTGAATAGTAGAATAGAATGCTATAGCATTTGGATCAAAATTATGTATATATGTAACTGTTATATACAAATATTAATTTAATATATAACAACAAACCAGAGTATACTGATTTGTATCACTACAATATAATTGTGATTACGGTGAGGTTGAATTCCCTGTCATTTATTCATCATCCAAGCACGAACTTGTCTCAGAAAAAAATATATCTCAGTAAGTTAACCTCACTTTCAGGTATTGAGATGTAATTTTCTTTTAGATAAGTGCGTGTGACCATCCACGAGAACTTGCCGTCATCCGATGTTCAGTACTTCAGTCCTTTGATACTGTTTGTTCTAGTAAATATTACATCAGCCAATGAAATTTAGCCTTCACGTTTTAGAAGGTGTATATAAATCCGACAAAACCGAGAATCCCAATGGTGACCTTTAAACAGAAAATAAAATGGAGCGTTTTCAGATCCGCGTAAGCATAGCTTGGACACACAATATCTGTAATTTAATTAGATTTGTGTCTGAATGAACAAAAAAACACTGTATTTATTTTTTGTTTACTGAGGCCTGGTGGTCTCTGACAGATAGAGAGTTGTGTTTTCAATTTTTCTAAGTGAAGATTTACGGCGGTGACTTTTAATATTTTGCCTTTATCTTTAAAACTACAATAGATTAAAAAAAATAATAGTGTAATGTATCTGAATATATTCTATGGTAAATTTGAAGGTCCCATTTTGGGCAATTTTGGCTCTTATGAGTTCTGTTGTTTATTGCCTATAATCTTGATACTTATTTATAAACCTTTTCTAAGCAAAATAGTTTTCTCGTTTGAATTGTTTTACATTATCATCATGGGGCCTTTTATCATGACTGACTATGCGGTATGGGCTTGCTCATTGTTGAAGGCCTTACGGTTACCTATAGTTGTTAATTTCTGTGTCATTTTGGTCTCTTGTGGAGAGTTGTCTCATTGGTAATCATACCACATCTTCTCTTTTATATTATAAGAACAGATTTAAAAATAAGTAAATTATACTTATTGTCATTTTCAATTTTCATCATTGGTGGTGGGGACGGGGTAAGAAAGATGGGAATTCCTCTAATTTTTTTCCAAGTCATTACCGTGAAATAGGAAACAAAAAAACACAATCATTCCAAAGACATAAACTTTACACCCCCCCCTAAAAAAAAACCCACCAGAGAACAATTACACACACCTTTCTCAATACATTTGTTCGTAATAACAAAAAAAAAACCGCATTAAATTCTTTTGCATTATATAAGTTTAAAATAGCACGTCAATAGTGGATCTAGATCTTCAAGTGTGGAAGTTGTTTGCGACTTGGAATTTAATTTGGATATGCCGTTTATGATCTCATTGATATTTATCACACCTTCATTCAATATTACTAGTTTCAGATGAAACCATACTCTGCTAGAAGAAAATATTTGTTGAAAAAATAAAGATTTAGATTTTAACAGATGAGGCTAGCGGAGCTAGGCGTAAAATTGACGTCTTTCGAGTCAAAACTATTAATTTTTACTGGGGAGGGGAGAGAGTACGATGAGGGTCGAACCCTAATGAGATAGGGCAAGTATGGACATAACCATTCCAGCTTTATACAGGTATGAATTTGAATTAATTCATTATTCAATATCTAACACATCATAGGTTTGTAACACATAATAAATGTGGTCTAAGATTTTCAAAAGTTGAAATTGGGCAATTACCTATTATATTGTCCAATATCCGAAATCTAAATATATTGCTAGATTCAACATATCAAAGAACCCTAAGAATTGCTTGTTTTAAGTGCTGTTTTGGCCCCTTATTTCTAAAAAGTTTTTGTCTGGCAACAAAGTATTTACGGACAACGAACACTCGCAAAAACATTATACTGCGTCAAATCTATAAATATAAACAATTGAATACCACCATTTTATTTAAAAAAAAATCAAAATTAAAGGCTCCCTTAATTTCTTCCTATCCCCTCTTTATGGGGGTTGCAAATGACCGGTCCATTATATTGGTAATTACCCTATCAATGTCTGTTTTTTGTCCATTTTTGTGTCTTTCTTCAGAAAAGTGATATATAAAGACATATATAAAGTTGTCTCATTGGTAATCATACCACATCTTCTCTTTTATATTATAAGAACAGATTTAAAAATAAGTAAATTATACTTATTGTCATTTTCAATTTTCATCATTGGTGGTGGGGACGGGGTAAGAAAGATGGGAATTCCTCTAATTTTTTTCCAAGTCATTACCGTGAAATAGGAAACAAAAAAACACAATCATTCCAAAGACATAAACTTTACACCCCCCCCCCCCCTAAAAAAAACCCACCAGAGAACAATTACACACACCTTTCTCAATACATTTGTTCGTAATAACAAAAAAAAAACCGCATTAAATTCCTTTTGCATTATATAAGTTTAAAATAGCACGTCAATAGTGGATCTAGATCTTCAAGTGTGGAAGTTGTTTGCGACTTGGAATTTAATTTGGATATGCCGTTTATGATCTCATTGATATTTATCACACCTTCATTCAATATTACTAGTTTCAGATGAAACCATACTCTGCTAGAAGAAAATATTTGTTGAAAAAATAAAGATTTAGATTTTAACAGATGAGGCTAGCGGAGCTAGGCGTAAAATTGACGTCTTTCGAGTCAAAACTATTAATTTTTACTGGGGAGGGGGAGAGAGTACGATGAGGGTCGAACCCTAATGAGATAGGGCAAGTATGGACATAACCATTCCAGCTTTATACAGGTATGAATTTGAATTAATTCATTATTCAATATCTAACACATCATAGGTTTGTAACACATAATAAATGTGGTCTAAGATTTTCAAAAGTTGAAATTGGGCAATTACCTATTATATTGTCCAATATCCGAAATCTAAATATATTGCTAGATTCAACATATCAAAGAACCCTAAGAATTGCTTGTTTTAAGTGCTGTTTTGGCCCCTTATTTCTAAAAAGTTTTTGTCTGGCAACAAAGTATTTACGGACAACGAACACTCGCAAAAACATTATACTGCGTCAAATCTATAAATATAAACAATTGAATACCACCATTTTATTAAAAAAAAAATCAAAATTAAAGGCTCCCTTAATTTCTTCCTATCCCCTCTTTATGGGGGTTGCAAATGACCGGTCCATTATATTGGTAATTACCCTATCAATGTCTGTTTTTTTGTCCATTTTTGTGTCTTTCTTCAGAAAAGTGATATATAAAGACAAACTGCCACAGCTAAAATGATCAGCAAAGCAAACTTTTCAAAACAATGAACATTCTGGAAATTCATGTATTTACTTCTTTAAAAAAAAAGCCGCTAACGCAAACTATAAAGATATTGTCAAATATAAGCCTAGTACAATGAGCATAGAGCATGGCATAAAAGAATCATTTCTTCAATTTAATAACTTTAACTACATGCCCATTATTGCAGACCTCGTATTTTCATTAATGTACCCCATTGATTAAAACTAAACTTTGCAATTCACAATTTGACAATTTTCCAATAATATCTGGTGTTATTTTTTTTTTACATCTCGACCATTTTCCAAACGATAGCTACAGATTTGATCCGGGTTTATATTAATTCTGCAGAAGCAGATCGGAATCAGTTATGACGTAGACAGTAATCATTCTAATCGTAATCATGTTCATTGACCATAACGACGATGAAAGCACATCATATAATGACGTTTCGACATAATATTATAATGAAGTTAACCGAACCACATGATATAAGATTACAAGCACATAATATAATGACACAACCACATCATATAAAGATGTTTGCACATGATATAAGGGAAAATGCACATCATATAAGGATGTTTGCCCATCATATAAGGATGTTTGCACATCATATAAGTATAATTGCACATCATATAAGTACATTTGCACATAATATAAGTATATGTGCACTTCATATAAGGATATTTGCACATCATATAAGAACATTTGCACATCATATAAGTATTTATGCACATCATATAAGTATATTTGCACATCATATAGAGATGTTTGGACATCATATATAGATACTTGCACATAATATAAGCACATTTGCATGTCATATAAAGGTGTTTGCACATCATATAATGACAAGTGCACATCATGTAAAGGTAAATGCATATGATATAATGACAAGTGCACATCATATAAAGGTAAATGCACATCATATAATGAAAATGGTCATAACAAGACAGTTTTGGCGTTCCATATTTCCCCTTGAATTCTTTTTATTCCTTCTAATGCCTTTCCAATTATAATGAATTTTGTAGTATCCTGTATCCCTTGAATTTTATGTTGGTATGAAACTCCTGATATATAAGATGATATGGTCCCCCCCCCCGAAAGACCCTGTACTGACAAAAAAGCTATACAATTTAACAAATCACCGGCCAATCCTGTTTCAATTTATAAGAAGATCTAAAAGTACAAAGTTTTGACAGAGCCAAATTGTATGATTTTTGTGTATTTTTGTACACACCTTGATTGACAATATAATCAGCTACCTGACTTAAATGTTCCAGATCTGTGTTGGAATTTTGGTTGGCCACTGGTCTGCTTCTGGAGCTAGGCTTCTGAACTTCCCCCACTGAGAACGGGAAAGACAATCAGCAATTTGGTTTTGTTTTGAAGGGATATAAATTGCCTTAACTAATGTATTATTTTTTAAGTTCATTAAAACCATCTGTCTTACTAAAGTCATAACTCTACTTGATTTGCTAGTTTTCATATGAATGATTTGAACAACAGCCTGATTATCAACATGAAAAATAACTTTTTTGTTACCAAACAGGATTCCCAGGACATAAGAGCAGCTACCACTGGAAACAACTCTAACAATGTCATATCCCTGGTGATTCCAGTCTCAACCCAATGTTTTGGCCATATGCCTTGGGCCCACTGACCTGCAAAATAGATCCCGTACCCGCCTTTTGGACCCCCTGCACTATCAGTGAACAACTCTAATTTTTCATTTGAAACCCATACATTGTCTGTTATTACAGTGACACCATTGTATTGTTTTAAAAAGTCTAACCAAACTTCTAAATCTGCTTTCATCTGCTTGTTTACTCGAATTTTGTAATCCGATTGTCTTACCCCGATTGTTGAATTTATGATTGTACGACAGAATGTGCGGCCAGGAGCAAAATTCAGGAGCCCAAGAAGGGATTGCATATCTTTAAGAGTTATTTTAGAACTGTCCAAGGTATTTCTGATTTTTTGTGAGAGTTTGACAAGTTTTTCATTTGGAAGTCGCATGATTAAATTCTGTGTATCAAATTCTATACCCAAAAACATAAGTAATGTAGTCGGCAAAGTGGTCTTGTCACTAGCAAGAGGAATACTTTTTTTGTTGCATACCTCTTGGAATAACTTCAAAGTATTGCCAACTTTTGATGTTTGGCTCGACTCGACAAAAAGAAAATCATCTAAATAATGGAGGATATCATCATTTCCGCTTTTTAGCTGTATTATCCAATGCAAAGCTTTTGCAAATTTCTCCCAGAGGGCACAACTTATTGAGACCCCCATAGGGAGCATTTTATTAAGATAATATTCAATTTTTTCCAACTAAGCCATTTAAGGAGAGATAACTCTTTGATTAAACAAAATTATACTGAACCGACAAGGAAATCTTTTTTTTTTACTGGTAGCTAGAAAACAAGTTCGATGACACCATTTTTCTTTTTATTTCCTTAAAACATATTATATATCTTCTAACAATTAATTCAAAATTCTATCTCATAGATTTCTTTTTATGTACAAATATGTGTTTTTATGATCATTCTAACAAGATTTGGGCATTTTTCAATGACTCATAGATTTGGGAAAGCACGGTCATTTGTTTTCTAGGTTGAATTCTTATTTCGTGGCCTTTTATAGCTGACTATGTGGTAAAGATTTTTCTTATTGTTGAGGGCTGTACGGTGATCGATAACTGTTTAGATTTTTGAAATTTATTTTTGTTGGATAGTTGTCTCATTTGCAGTCATACCACAAAATCTTAACTTTGTATTGACAGTATGCACGACTTAAAATCCATACATATGGCATGGAATGCATAATTTAGAATTAATATCAAACTTAAAAGATGTGGTACGATTGCCTATGAGATAGGTATCTATCCAACCAAGTTAACACAGTGATGCTTAGATCAATTTTAGGGGACCATACGGCTTTCAACAACGAGAAAATCCAATATCTTATAGTCACCTATAGAAAGCCCCGACATGAACATTGAGAAGCATTTTATATAAGAAAACTAACGACCAGATTTATACAATACAATTAACCTGGATATGCATAATTTTACAGTTGATTGTGTGATAGGTTATGCGTATTTTGAGGTCCTCTTGTTGTAAAGATTGATCAAGTGAAAGACTGACCATGAGGTGTTCAAGATAGAAAATAATGCTTTGAATTCCTATTGGTAACAACACACGAATTAGCTGTTTGATAACTCTGTACATTGCATTTGATCATGGTAAATAGTGACCTGTCTCAAGTTATAATTTTATACCTAGAAGTTTATTTTATTCAAACTTGTTTTCTTCAAAAAAATGACCTGTGCTTCTGCAGGTATACAATTTCTTATAGGTGAATATATACTTTGTAGTGCTTATACATCAGAATGATAAATATTCTCGTTTTTTAAATGCATCTTGATAAAGAAGGAAGAGTAAAGATAATACATTATTCTGACCCTTTTCAAGAGCAAAGTATCGGACATGTAAGGTTTTGTTGTAAAAAACACATGATTTTTTACATGGAGATATTCCCGTCAATGAAAATACAAGATCCTGCAAAAATTCTGCTGACACATTCCATTTGAAATACACGGGGTGTTATGAAATATTTAACTCTCGCCAACCGTAGTGTAAAATTGACGGTCTAGCAATGTTTAATGCAGTCCTAATTTTTAGTTTGAAACGAAGTACTTAAAACATGCTGTTTCAGTGCCGCCTCGCAAGCTTGTATTGCATTGATAATTATTATGATGGAATGGTTTTAAAGAGATTTTTCTGATCATAAAGCTTTGAAATTAACTTTCATGCCCAAACAAGGGCTTCATTTTTGCCAATATTAACGAAACCCTAGAAACCACTGAAATAGTCGTGCTTGTCCTTCAAAATCTTGTCCACAGTTTGTTTTCCAACTTCAAACAGAGACGAAGCTGTGTCGTAACCGGTAAGTGCATGTACAGCAGGCAATAGTTTACAAATTTTTGGAGAAAGACAGCCACATAGTTAGTGAATTTGTTGGAATCTTCGCTCATCCGTTACACTGCAAATGTTCCCCATCTGCGTATGTGTCATATATTAATAGTAGTGAACACACAGAACAATCACATTTGTATAAGAGGTCCGAATGATTGTTAATCCTCTCTTTCCCAAGTTTAGGGCATTGAGTACCGACCTCCTCTTCAGTGCTAAACAAGTTACGACAACCATTAACAGTGTTGGTATAAATACCAAAAAAGAAGATGTGGCATGATTGCCAATGAGACAACTTACCTTTGACAATTTCGGGATTTACAAACGTTCTGGCCATGTAAATGTCGTATTAAGTGGAATTATAGGTGATTTATCAGGAATACTTCTCCTCTTAATAATCTGATACACTTTGGTTGAAGCTGTGGTCTTAGTGCGGAGTTGACTTTCGGCAAACTTTATAGAGTTGTTCATGTCGTAGCGGTCAAAAATATCTGCTACTGTGCGCGATATCAAAATTCATTGTGACATGTTTTTTTAATAGCCAGCTATAAGTTCACCGAATGTTTTACCTTTCTTAACATCAATACAAACCATCTATGGTGTGAGTTGTGGGTGATGGTACAACGGTAGGTAGGGAAAGTGCACAAGATACTTCAGATTCTAATTACTTCACCAAATCAGACTTGCATGATGTTCTCATGGTGCCGTAATCTTGAGAAAGGGAAATTGGACTGGGACCTACAGGTGCGACAGCACATGTTCTATGGTAACATCATCTCTACATTTTGCCAAAATCAGTGCACGTCTAATTACAAGTTATAAATTTATGTGACCTGAAAGTATTTCAGCCGATTTATATCTAAGATTTGTTTTTGTGTTTATATTTTAAACGTTTTTAGCTTTGACTTTGATATTGGACTATAAAAACTCCTTGACTGATCTAACGAAAGAGCACAAGTGATTAAATGTTCTTGCCTTCCTCGACAGCTGTGAGCAAATAATCTCGATATCTCTTGTAGCATGCATTGTAGAAGAGATATTGATAAGACATTGAGGATGGAAATCCACATCAAAGGGATCACTCATTGATTATCAGATGGTTCACAAAGGCAGTTACATGTTCTTTATATCTCTTAATTAATATTGTTGGTTTTGTTTCCTCTTGTAAAATTTGTATAAATTGCAGCTATTCCAGCCCTTTTCAGCATTACACAATTAAGGGATTCTGGGAAATTTCTAGTAAGTGTCAATCTTATAACAAGCGCAGACTTTTGATGTGTTATGCCTACAGTGCCACCTGATCTCCTTGAGTCTTTTATAACGGTTTTCTTGCCATTTCGGTCCATGTACCGTTAAAATGTCCAGGAGTCTGTCTAAAATCAAAGTAGCCATCTAAAATGTGATCGAATGTTCACAGAAAGTTGAAAGAATCGAGAATGTAAACTGACACCCACCTTCATTAGTTGGTACGACTGGTTACAAAAACATAAGGTTGCATTTGAAATGACGATATCGAGGAAGTGACAAATTTTCCTCTCGTTGTGCTTTAACTTTTGACAGCAAAATGTTTACTGCTTCAAGAAACATATCCCGGTATTTGAATGTAAGTGATACAGCACATTCCCATTGCTGATGTGTCTATAAGAGGCTGTATATGAGCTTCGAATAGCACCGTCATATGAGCGTTAGGACGTGTGCATGACTTGAATTGCTGAAATAATGCTCCTATGATAAATGAATTTGATAAATAAAGGTATGGAATATCATATAAATATTAGTAATTTTACCTTTTGCGTAAAAATTATATATGATGAAATTGAATTGAAGCACACTCTATTAAATGCAAAAAAAATTATGGTAAAACGGAAGGTAGGGAAAGTGCACAAGATACTTCAGATGATTCTAATTGCTTCACCAAATCAGACTTGCATGATGTTCTCATGGTGCCGATATCTTGAGAAAGGGAAATTAGACTGGGACCTACAGGATGTTCTATGGTAACATCATCTCTACATTTTGCCAAAATCAGTGCAGGTCTAGATACAAGTTATGAAAAGTGTTAATCTTTTACATAAACTCTTTGATTACAAACCTCATCTAAAATCGTTAAAATAAGGTGTAACAACAATGTACAAACAAATGTATATAAAACAGAAGTAATATAACGGATGTTATTTTACAATGTAGACCTCAAAACGAAGTCGATTTTTCGTTAAAGAAAAGTAATGTACTTCCAAGTCAGCATAGTCCGCATGACAATTAAACTCCTTAAATAAGCGACATTATCTTACTCGATCACCGTACAATATGGCATGCAAGTTTTGATATTTTATAATAACCGCTGTATATGTTTATTCTAGTTTAACGTATTGATTTGTTCTCATTATTATTAAATAATTTTTCACTCGGTGCTGTCAATTCTAACCTTTTTGTTGGAATTATAGCATGATGCCATTGCAGAATACGACCCATTGCTTGAAGAAAGAGGTACACCATGACAAAATAGGAAAAACGAAAAAAGACTTTCAAAATATTGATGTGAACTAAGATACTGCTGTTCAATACTCACTTGTAATGTTTCTTATTAGATTCTATTAATGAGTCATGACTGTTGATACCAATTGTTCAAGCTATACTAGCTACATATTAGTCAAATTAATTGGCCTGCAAGGCAAGGTCATTGTTTCCTTTCTTTATATTTGTAGAAAAAATTCGTACGGCAACCATAAAAATAGAGATTAAAACATGTGAAATGGCTGAGAAGGCAATAGTATTAGTCATTGGTGACTCTAACGTGGGTAAAAGCACATTGATTAAATACCATCGAGAAGGAAAGTTTTGTGATACAGTAGTTCCATCAGTAGGCATCGAACTCAATACTTTTACTCATGCCATAGATGACAAAAGTGTAAAAATATTCGTAAAAGACTTTCCTGGTTTGACAAAAAAAAATGCCATGAAAAAGAGTAAGTTTATTCTTTAAAAGCTTCCAATGAAATAAATATTGCGCGGTGATATTTGCAGCTCCATTTTGATTGTTCTTTTCTAAGTAAAAACAATATTGCATTAAAGGTAACAGTAGATTACACCTGTTACAATTGTATTACTCGATTTCAGAAAAAATCTGCTTACACACTAAAACCGAGGAAATAGATGAACTATAGGAGGAAAACAACAGAACAACAACATAAACAAGATTCTGAGCTGCAACATTAGCAAACGGCAACATACATAGAGACAATTTTATTACTGCTGCCATAATACTGTTTTGATACAGGACATTTTAAAGAAAGAATGGTTGGTTGAACCATGTTTATAGCTAGCATAACCTTCCGCTTTACTAGCAATAAACGTATTGACACTTTTGGTATTTAGCTGAATTTGGCCTCCGAATGACCTTAGATCATCTCCGAATAACCTTATGACGTCAAGCAATAATCCCTTTTAAATCATGACGTCAATTTTTTTGAATTGTTATGTCAAAGTTTACGGGAACCTGTGTGATTTTATGTAATGGCGGACAAATTTGCATACAAGTGTAAATACGTGTAAACAAATAATATTAGAGGTAAATGTATGACGCGGAATCATGATCATAAGTATCATCATAGTTCATAAATCAATTTAGCATATGCTAGATTCAATTAAGAATTAGAATTTAGCATATGCTTAAATTATTTTAGGATATGTTAGTTCAATTAATCATAATATGCTCAAATCAATTTACCTTACGATGAATTATTTAGCTAATACAGCAATGTACAGAAAGGAAGGTGCGGAATCAAGATCATAACTATTTTATAAATTTATTTCAGCATATGCTAAACTCATTTCAATATATGCTTATCTCATTTAAGCATATTCTAAGTTCAATAAAGACTGCTGAATTTAAAGAAAATATCATGCAATGAGTGCACCCGCTATATAATGACGTAACTATGTGATTTATAGAATACATGTATTGGAAGGTTTTTTTTCAAATTTGTTCACTAAATATGTATTCTGCTATTTGTTTACGCGCTTGTCTTGCGCCGATAGTCCTAGAGAAAAAACGTGCTTTTTTATTTTCTCATGTTCTGGGTCCTAACATTTTTTCATTCAATATTGAGGTTCAAGCTAACGCCCATCAAAATGAAATGATAGCTCCTTAAATTAATATGTTTACATTAACTGCTGAACTGCTGTATTTAATTACTTTCAGTAAACCACTACAATTTCATTACACGTAGTCAGTGTGATGTTAAATATTGTAAATGAGCATCGAAAATTCCCAATTTAGATGCGATATCATAATAGTTATCAATTGTACTAGGATTATAATTTGATACGCCAGACGCGCGTTTCGTCTAGATAAGACTAATCAGTGTCGCTCAGATCAAAACTTAAAAAGCTATTAAGGACCGAAAATTCTAAAAAGTTGTGCCAAATACGGCTTTTCATTGGAGAGCACAGTTAATTAATCATATACTAAAGAGGCATAAACTAAAATCATTTCAGCATAAGGTTTACTCCTTTGAGCATATGCTAAATTCATTTTTGCATAAAAAATTATGCTAAAATGAGCTTGGAATACATGACAATATATGCGAAGTTTTCAATGTATGACTTAGATTCCGCGCCAACTTTTCTGTATAAGCTGAAAAATGCAGCATATGCTAAATATATTTTGCATATGCTAAAACTATTTAGCATACTGCATGCTAAAATAATATTGCAAATGCTAAAATCATGTAAGGGTATGCTAAAATGATTTTAGCATATGCTTGAGTCGATATTAATGACCCTGATTCGGTGCAATATAAATGTTGAATTTTAAATATATAGAGATACAACCGGTGTGAAAGTTTCTACAAAAATTCAGTATTGACATTTTTTCAGACGATTCTTGATTCCCCGGTTAGAAACAAGTGCAGTCATTGTTTTTGTTTATGACAAGACACACGAAGGAAGTTTTAATCGGATAATAGACATAAAGCAAATTGTCGACGAAAATGTTGAGACATTAAAGAAGTATTTTCTTGTTGGAAATAAATGTGACGACACAAACCATGTTAAAATAACAACTGAAGAAGGTCAAAGTAGATGTACTGAATTAAAAATGGATTTTTATATTGAGACCTCGGCAAAAGAAGGTAGAAATGTGAATGAACTGTTTTGTCAGCTAGGCTCGCACATAGATAACACCGATGAAGTAAATGAAAGGGAGGAAAACAAGGGATGGTACAAACGTATGCGGGAAAGGTTTTCTTGTCTTCTTCTATGATTTTAAAAATTTGAAAACTACCAATTTCTTTAGTATATCATGACGACAGTAGTCAATATTTGTGGGTGATGTACCTGTGATCCTGAAAACTTGCATGTATATACATACTATTTGTTTCAACAATTCTATCAAAATAGGAAAGGAGATCATGTTTATATTCGTATAATTATCTTTCGACTGTACCCTTGTCTTAAATATTTTTGAACAATTATCATTTGTCGTTCAGTTTTTAGGAAAACAAGTAAAACACTTAATATTTGCCTAAACAGGATTGCTCACCTAAATGATAACTAACTTAATCATGAAAATCTTGAGGCGAAACGTTGCGAAATATGAGTATTTTATATAACTATGGGATCAAGCCAATTGTCGTTACAATTCCAAGATATTTTTTGTTGGAAGAAGAATTTGCAATGATCGTGCAACCACAATTTTCACCGTAGCCCCGAAAAATATTAGATAAGAATACAAAAAAAAATAGAAAATAAACTCATCATAGATACCAGGACTCAATGACATCAAATCAACATTTATATTCTAATCATCTATTTAACAACAATGTATAATAACTACATGTATAAAAACATGGTTGTCACTTTTGGCTTGTTTGATTTAATTCATCAAAGATTGAATAATTGATTAATTATGGTATGCTTACTAAAAAGGAAAATCACAAAAATACTGAACTCCCCGGAAAATTCAAAGCAAAAAGTCCTTAATGAAATACCAAACTCAAAAGCTCAAACAAATTAAACGAATGGATAACAACTGTCTTATTCCTAACTTGGTACAGGCATTTTCTTTTATAAAAAATGTGGATCAAACCTAGTTTTATAGCTAGTTAAACCTCACACTCACAAATACATAAAAAATGTTTATTAAAAAAACATTTTGAGCAATATTTCCACCTTTAGCCAACTTCAATTATTCACAAAATTATAATTATTTTTTTATTTTTTTTATTGATCTTTTTGGTGTTCAAACTACAGTGCATATATACATTTTTTTCAAGACATAAGTGAATGACATGACATGTATGGCATTGTTATACTATTGATATCATGCAAATAAGACATAATAAAAATTTACAAGTTAGTGGTGTGAATACTCCTAAGAATACTTTGGAATACATTATAATACATGTATAACCATATTAAAAAATAAATTAAATAGCTTCCATAAATCCCCCCATCTGTTGACAAATGATTCGTGTTTGTCTTTAGAAATATATAAATATTCTAATATCTCCAGACGTCTTTTCCAAAATTTAAGAAAAGCTTGCACAGATATGAACAGTCTGTCTAATTGTGTGTACTTTACATAATTAATGTAATACTTTGCCTGTAGAATGCAATAATTTAAAACTAAGTTATCAGAATTCAATACACCAAAAATGACACTGTCTTTATTCAAAAATAGTTTTACTCCAAAAACTGAATACCACCAATTTAAAAAATCTCTCCAAAATTGTTTTTTTTTCTGTACATTCAAAAAATTCATGCTCTATAGTTTCTATTTCTTTACAACTGGCACATTCGTTAGTTAAGGAAAGTTTATATTTTTCAAGAAGATAATTTTTTCCCATCTTTGTTTAATTTTAATTATTAAATGCAAATTTTGTTATGGACCTATTGGATCTATGCTCTTAATAATGCTTGAAAAATAAAAAAAAATAAAAATTATTATCTCTTGTATAAATTATTGGCAAAAATACTATAATCAACGGTACTTTAAAAAAAAAATCCACAAAAACTGCCAAAAACCAAGGTTAGTCTATATCAACTAACGGAAAGCATAGAAAACTGTCATGTTCTTGATTTTGAAAACGTATTTTTGAAAAATAATTGTAAAACTTTTAAATGAAGCCAAATAACTCTGACTCTTGAATGTTTTTTAAAGTTCCTATATAGTGAAAAAATTTGGTGGAATTTAGGTAGAGTCGATTTCAATTAGGATTCAGCATTCTATAAAAAAGAAGATGTGGTATGATTCTAGCCTTTTAAAAAAATTAGTTACTGCAACAATTTAGTTACAAACTGATCCACGACTAGATAGATTGAATGTTCAGTGTTACTATTTTTAGACACAATATACATATAAATATTGCATTACGGTATGTCTAAAACAATGATAACTCTACGGCGGATTTTAGACTGAAAATATATTCTTTATATATAGTTCGTCTAAATATTAGCCTAACAATGTTAGAACTGTAAATTTGCGGAAGGAAATGTTTTGTTCTTCCCTGGACGGGATTCGAACTCATGCATATAATATATTTTTAAGATCTAAGATACTTCTAAAGATCACATTTCATAAAGGATCTCTTTTGATTATTTAAACTTAAACTAACTAGGACTTACTATTGAAAACGGTTCAAATATTATTTGAAATTAGGAAAACATTAGTTAACTTCTCATGGTACAAAGGGTCTTCATTAAGGTTCCACTAAAGTCAAAATATAGGACACTTCATAAACATCTAAACTTTGCCTGTATTTTTCAACCATTAAGAATTAAAGTCATAAACTATGAGAACCCTTAAGTCTAAAAGGTTTACAAACAAATGATTCACACAATTTACCTGCGAAAATTGTATCTGATCAGTTGCATTTTCCCGTTCTTTTTAAGTTTATTATGTTACTCAACTGTAATTAGCAATATTTTATTATTAGTTAACTTCTCATGGTACAAAGGGTCTTTATTAAATCTAAAAGGTTTACAAACAAATGATTCACACAATTTACCTGCGAAAATTGTATCTGACCAGTTGCATTTTCCCGTTCTTTTTAAGTTTATTATGTTACTCAACTGTAATTAGCAATATTTTATTATTAGTTAACTTCTCATGGTACAAAGGGTCTTTATTAAATCTAAAAGGTTTACAAACAAATGATTCACACAATTGACCTGCGAAAATTGTATCTTATCAGTTGCATTTTCCCGTTCTTTTTAAGTTTATTATGTTACTCAACTGTAATTAGCAATATTTAATTATATAACAGAGCATGTATTTTAGATTTTTTTTGTGTATACTGTAACTTTACAAATAGACGGATTACATGTAACATCAGTACAATTGTTTGTTTCTAAATTATATTTGTAAAATTGGACATCGAATGCACTTGTATAATTTATAATAAAATATTGTTTACAACAAACTTACAACTTTTTTGTAGGTTTTAAGGGGTTTCAATTCCGATATAGTGACAAAATTGGTTTTAACAACACAAACAAGCATAACAGAGTAGGATCGGGGAAAACAGCAAATAAAATACCATAATTTACAAATTCAGAGAATTAAAGCCCTTTTAGTTGATTTAATATCTCCGTTAATTATCAAACGATATTAGTGTAAAAATACAAATATTTCCAAAACCGAGAAATTTTGGCTGCAACATTTGCAAAGCAGGTTTATATCTCATTTCAATAGGCCTCGTTATTAATTGTATATATAAAGGTCCTTAGTTTATGAAAGTCGTGTACCGTTGAGAAAAAATGTTGATAATAGCTTGACGTACGATTTTGATCATGGTTCAACTTTATTCTATCACGGCCTACGTTTTACCTCTTACCAAAGTGTTGCTGTGAAATTGTTATCATTGCATAACTCATTTTAAAATCTTGTCGAAAATAAAAGCCTTTGAGCATCAATGGAGCATTTAATTTATCTGCACCATTTGGTGATGTTTATTTATTAGTCTTCAGTTTTTGAATTTTTATATATTTTATTTTTATTATATATTAAATTTAAGCGTAAGTTTGAACATTTAATTCCCTTATTTATCTTCGCATTCAATTTTTTTAACATTAAATAAGTGCAAAATGTTAAAGAAGTCCACATCAGGGGTTACAAGGTATCCTATTAAACCCACGAAGGGAGTGGAATGAAAAAATCTAAATGGAGTGACGATCACTCATATGTTGAAGTGTACAACGGCGACAGTTTCGTCTCGGTGACAAACTATGTTGTTATTAACTGTGATTATATATGCTTTAGTTGCTATAAAAGCAAAACTTGATATATAAATTTCAAAAAAGACAAACTTTTAATAGTTCTTGTCTGTAGTTCTTCTGCTAAACAAAAAGATCATGACATGCTATTTTTCATATCAGACCCTTTATCGGACCTCGTTCATGATATTATTCCTTGAGGCTGCGGTTCTTGGACTGATATCATTACCTATAGCCGATCAAGGGTCTGATATGAAAAATGACGTGTATTAATCTATACATATAAAAAAGTCACGTTAATTTGATCATCTAAGTAAAAGTAACATATTTTTCTGCTTTAAAAAATGCTTGTTATGTGCATTGCATAGTAAAAGTAATGTTAGAACATCTTTCTTGTCAATAAGAAAATGACAAAATAATTCAGGTTCTGATAATCTGCAGAAAAAATAGTAACAATACATTCTGTTTTTTTTTTTAAATATAGTACAGTATTTTCACTGTTCATCAGTATTCAATTTTCTAAATGGAAATATACTGCATTTCGACAATAGTAAATTTACATCCAACAATTTTTGTTTTGTTTGAGCGCTGCTTATGAGTTGTATATGGACAGAGCGCACTTCTATCGTACCAATTAATACGCATGATATTTTGACTTGTGTTTCCGTGTTGATGGCATATTTTTTCATGTTCAGAAGATAAAAGATATACCATAACTATTGTCTCCTTATAGATTAGCTAAAAATTTTACTAACTTGCAACAAAGTAACATTATTTTTTTTCTTATCGATTACCTTAGCCGTATTTGGCACAACTTTTTGGAATTTTGGACCCTCAATGCTCTTCAACTTTGTACTTATTTTGGCTTTATACATATTTTGATATGAGCGTCACTGATGAGTCTTATGTAGATTGCTAAGTACCACATCTGTATTAAAAATTCGAATAAAAGAATTTCCTGTATCTTCATCTAATATTTCACATAAGAAGGGGAGTTAACTAGTTCCCAAATATTGGGAGTTATCTCTCTTATCTATAGGACTACATTCATTTTGTTAGTTTGTCAGTCAATGAAGATACATTTTGATGAACAATTTCAATTGAGGAATATTTCCTGATAGCAAACATTTCACTCTTTAACATTTTTATGCTTAACTAGTCATTGATTAGATATAGGAAGATGTGGTGTGAGTGCCAATGAGACAACCCTCCATTCAAATAACAATTTAAACAAAGTAAACCATTATAGGTCAATGTACGGCCTTCAACACTGAGCCTTGGCTCACACCGAACAACAAGCTATAAAGGGTCCCAAAATTACTAGTGTTAAACCATTCAAACGGGTAAACCAACGGTCTAATCTATATAAAAAAAACGAGAAACGAGAAACACGTATAAATTACATAAACAAACGACAACTACTATACATCAGATTCCTGACTTAGGACAGGTGCAAACATTTGCAGCGGGATTAAACGTTTTAATGGTACCAAACCTTCTCCCTTTTTCTGAAACAATAGCATAACATCACAACATAGAAAAAAAATGAGTATTATATTTTTTCGTTAAATAATCAAGAATTTTGTCAATATACTGCTGAAGTTTACCCATATGAACTTACTTTAACTAAATCAAATTTATTCGGTAATAACTGTCCTTTCCTGGATTTAGATATTTCGGTTTTAAACTGGAAACTCCACACTAAAATTTACGACAAAAGAGACGATTTTTCGTTCCCTATTGTTAATTTTCCATTGTTAGATGGTGATGTTCCTATGGCACCATCTTACGGTGTTTATATTTCACAACTTGTTCGCTATGCCCGTGTCTGTTGTGACGTTTTTGATTTTAACGAACGCAACCTATGTATTACTGGTAAATTATTAAAACAGGGATATCGTTACCATAAATTACTTCAAACCTTTACTAAATTTTTCCATATATATAAAGATTTGGTTTTGAAGTTTGGTTGTACCTGTAGAAAACTTATTTCAAACGGATAGCACATCCTGATTTTTACGGAAATGTTGTTAACCGTGCCCGGAAATTTAGAAATGATCCATGTAAACTTGTCGCTCCTTTAAATAAACTTATTCTAAAAGGTTACCTATTCAACACTGTGATAAGATCATTGAATATTGTTTTTATTGGTATAAATTTTGGTTTTGTTATCAGTAAATTCAAAGCTAACTAAATATTACTAGTATGTAATATGCATATGCATATACATATTCATGGATCTACAATCTGTCGATACCTGTAACTTGGCATTGCACAAGGTCATGTTTTTCTCTGTCTGTTTATGACGTCTTTACATTAAATCCATTGGATGTTGGATGTGTACTGATTGATAGTTTAGTCTTAGATGCATGATTTTTTTATTAGTTGTTAGTGGCTTTGAACTAGCTGTCAGATAACTGCGAGTACTCTCAGATCTGTTCATTGTGTCTTTTTGTGTCGGGATGTATAAGTACCGGGCCACGTCCACTTGTATTTTTGTCCATCTGATGAGTTAAGCCTTTTTCAACTGATTTTTATAGTTCGTTCTTATGTGGTACTGTTATACCACTGTCCCAGGTTAGGGGGAGGGTTGGGATCCCGCTAACATGTTTAACTCCGCAACATTATTTATGTATGTGCCTGTCCCAAGTCAGGAGCCTGTAATTCAGTAGTTGTCGTTTGTTTTTGTGTTACATATTTGTTTTTCGTTCATTTTTTTTTCATTTTTTTTTACATAAATAAGGCCGTTAGTGTTCTCGTTTGAATTGTTTTATATTGTCTTATCGGGGCCTTTTATAGCTGACTATGCGGTATGGGCTTTGCTCATTGTTGAAGGCCGTACGGTGACCTATAGTTGTTAATGTCTGTGTCATTTTGGTCTCTTGTGGATAGTTGTCTCATTGGCAATCATACCACATCTTCTTTTTTATATAGTTATATAATTGTGTTTACTATTTATTTACACATGTGTACCAGTAAATAAGTGAACATAAGAACTTACCAGTAAATAAGTGAACATAAGAGCTATTGTGTTTTGAAGATTTTTGGGACTTGTTAATTTTTTTAGAAAGTCAACGTACGTTTTCTTTTGTAACATTTTCTGGATCAAGTTTACTTTTAAGACCAATTTTCTGTCAGTTTTGGACTATGACATTCAAACTTACTTAAATACACTTGTGCCTTAAGTCAAATTAACTTTTAGAATTTACTTTTTCCCACTTTAGGTTATTCATTTTGCTTAAACTTCGATTATATTGGAATCAACATGTATCGCACCAGCCATTACTTCAGATGAGCGGCTATCGGTTTCATTGCTTGATTGAAAGAATAAAGGATTTTACATTAATTTTTATGGACAAAGTAGTCAGCACTTCGGTGTTGACATGAATATCAATTATATGGTCATTTTTATAAATTTTCTGTTTACAAAACTTTGAATTTTTCGAAAAACTATGGATTTTCTTACCCCAGGAGTAGATAACCTTAGCCGTATTTGGCACAACTCTTTGGAATTTTGGATCCTCAATGCTCTTCAACTTTGTATTTATTTGGCTTTTTAACTAGTTTGATTTGAACGTCACTGATGAGTCTTATGTAGACGAAACGCGCGTCTGGCGTATAAAATTATAATCCTGGTACTTTTGATAACTATTTACAGAATTGTTTTATGTTTTCATAAATGTTAGAAAATTCAAAAATTTAATATTTTTATAATTAAGCATTCTTTGTCGCTTCAAATTGATAAATAATTCAGTGCTTTGTTTGGTACTGGTTACTATTGCACAGTGCAAGCTCCTGTGCAAAGTGCATGCACTATCGTGCAGCGCGGGTTATATGAAATCTGTCAAACACGCTGGATTGACGTCACTTTCACGCCATATCTTTTGGAGCGAATCGCTGCCAAACTTTGATTAAAAAAGTAAAACTATTTTTGACGTTTAAAGAACTTTATTCTGTTAACTAAATCTATTCTTGGAAAACGTAACGTACGAAGATTTCAATGCAAATTTTTAGAAATTAGATTTTCATTTCAATGATAATTTTCAAGACTACTTTAGAAATTTATAATTACGAGAATGCTTTAAAGTTTTGCTTTAGTAAATTAGTACTGGAAAGTTAGATTTTTCTAGTTAAGGTGGTGCCCAACACTTGAACTAAAAATGATTTGGCTCGTTTAATTTTCTTTAAATTTTGACAAAGTATTTACTTTGGCCCTTTGACAAAAATATAAAAAAATCAAAAAATTTGAACCAACCGTTTAATCAGAAAAAGTACACTGGTTGTATAGCAGTTTGACAAACACTTATTTTGATCATTGAGAAGCTTAATATTACCTAAACCACACAACGTAATTAAAACGTTTCGCTGATTTTACAGAGTTATCTCCCTGTAGTGTTAGGTACCACCTTAAGAACCCAAAGTCAATCAAATCATTTTCTGCATATAAGTTATTAAAATTTAAAGGTATATCTGAGTGTTCATTGTTATACTTTTATTGTTTTCTATGTTACAAAAAAAGTAAAATAACAAAAATACTGAATTCCAAGGAAAATTCAGAACGGAAAGTCCCTTATCAAATGCATACGATACTTGTGAAGTCTCTAGTACACTTGTCTAGTGATAAATAATTTAATAAATAAAACAAAAGGGACACAAGACATACGCTACTATTAAAGTCTCTAGTACACTTGTCTTGTGATACATAATCAAATAAATGAGACAAATAGGATACAAGACATACGCTACTAGTAAAGTCTTAAGAACAATTGTTTTGTTTCAATAATTAAATAAATAAGAAAATAAAGATATAAGGCATACGGTACTAGTAAAGTTTTTAGTATATTTGTTCTGAATAACTTTATAAATAAAGGAATAAGTAAGAAATGAACACATCATAGATATCAGAGTTAAAAGTTAAAAAACATACAATTTTAATAAAGTCTCTAGCATATTTGTCTTGATTTAAGTAATTGGGTTAACAATAATGGCTTCACTGAAGAGTAAAGTTTATGAACATATTGATGATTTTATTGGCATGTTTTTTATTTCGTTCTTTAACACACAACTAATAAAATCTATTATGAAAAGTGATTTAATTAAAAAAATGGTGGTTCGATTAACACAAAATAACCAAGGATCAAGTTATATTTTGTTGTCATACAGTTTGAGTTATGCAACAATACGTATGTCTTACATATTATAATTAGTATTATGAAAGGTAAAACAAAATACAACATCCCAACAAAAATCAAAACTTTTCACTGGACGTTAAAGATTTATCCGAGTACTCGAGTACTCGCGAGTATCATGACCGAGTACCCGAGCATTAAATTTCCGATCTTTTGACATTCCTAATTAATATAATATACTGGGTTATTAACAAAAACAAAAAACACACGCAGAAACCGATTACACCATAGGAAAAAAAATAGCTCATGCACAATTGTACTGTTGTTTCTATGTATACATAATTCTCACTTATGCCATAAGAAAACACTCATCGATGTGTTAAATGCTGCACAAGGGGAAAAACTCATTTTTTTCGATACTTATTGAAATAGAGCAAAGAAAAAAGAAAAATCACTTCATTTAAAAATTTCATTTTAGAGTTGACAAAGGGAGTACAAGGTGAAAAGGATAACCTATAATAAAGATGACGTCATTCGATGATCTTTTATTAATATGTTGTACTAGGGTTTATGTCTAAATGACGCAATTCACCCGGTTTTCCATCCATTTCT
Organism: Mytilus edulis; assembly: GCA_019925275.1. NCBI lineage: Eukaryota > Metazoa > Mollusca > Bivalvia > Mytilida > Mytilidae > Mytilus > Mytilus edulis. The sequence continues at coordinate 29,152,995 of CM034357.1, forward strand.
TTAATTATTTATTTGATAGTTTTGTTCTTTTCATTGGCTTCAAAACGAATTTAAATCTAAACACATAAAAGAATTTAATTGTAATAAAATTAAGAATGGAAATGGGGAATGTGTCAAAAAGACAACAACCCGACCATAGAAAAAACCAACAGCAGAAGGTCACCAACAGGTCTTCAATGAAGCGAGAAATTCCCGCACCCGGAGGCGTTCTTCAGTTGTGCTTTTTAATTGCTGTGCTTGATAACATTATTTATTTTGCATGATGTGCTTTACAGTTTTATGTGTTTTATGTATTGTGCTTGTCTTATATGTATGTCGGATAAACGCTCTACAGAGCTTATGTTGTATTGTTATATGTATAACCGACTTTAATGCTTTTTTATGCTTTATGCTAGAATAGTGGGTCAGTATACATAATATGTAAAGCTAGGGTCACACATTCACGATTTTTACTGCCGTCCTTGACAGGACCATTCCCGATTAAAATTTGTCAAAAGCCTGATTAAGATCCTGTGAATCGTGGAAGGAAATTCAAACTTTAATTAAAATTTGTAAAAAAATTTATTTGATCACGACAACAATTAGATATTGTTCAGGAAGCGTCGATATTCAGCCGTTTCCAATAAAATTTATCCCGATAATCCCGTTCTTAATCCGCTTTTAATCCGATTTGTATCTTTTGCCTGGTAAAATTCGACCGAGTCTGTCACGACTGCGTCTCGATTCTACCGAGTGTACTCCGACAGAGATCATGCAGACAGTGATCAGACAGTGATCAGACAGTGAACCGACGCTGACGGAAGTTATCCGTTCGAAAACAGTCGTCGTACTCGGGATGATCACGTACTGTCGGAACGTAATCATATCACGGTCCGCTCTATCGCATTGCAAACGGCTTTGTGTAGTCTGAGTCGTATTGTATTCTGTAATTGTCGGGACTCTGACGTGGATATCATTGACGAATTTCGTATTAATAACGGGACTTTTCCGGAACGGTCTCAGCAAAAACGGTTCACAATCGACAAGATTTGATTGCAATCTGTACTCATTCTGCAGAAAAATAGCAATGAAAAATTTCTCCAGATCATTCCCGTTCCACAGGACACCGTCTAAAATACACAGAACATTGTTAGGATATGGATCCGATACAGCAGAATCTGTCACGACATAGACACGATTATAAGCCGACTAGACAAAATCGGCTGAGTTTCCCCGAATGTTACGAAGACTTTTTTAATAAACAGATGCGCCATGAGCGCATGATACGCTCGACGTCTTGTGTGGAAGTTTTATGCAATAATCATAAATAGTTTCTGAGAAAGTTTTAAGCAATAACCATATATTGTTTTTGAGACACGGCGGGACATGTGAAACCCCAAACCCTGTATTTTTTTTTTACAAAAAACTAAATATCACTAAAATAAAATTTTGAATCAAAACCAAAAAGTATACAGATCTTTAGATTAATATAACAAAGAAGTGTGTAAAGTTTTAAGCAATAATCATAAATTGTTTTTGAGATACGACACAACATTAAAAAAAAACCTCCCCTTTTTTTACAAAATACTCAATTACTCAAAAATAAAATTTAGAATCATCATCAAAAAGTATACATATATTAAGAAAGAAGTGTTTAAAGTTTAAGCCATAATCAAGAATCGTTTTTGAGATACGGTGCGACATGTGAAAAAAACACACCCCTGTTTTAGTTACAAAGTGCCGTAACTCAAAAAGTTTTAATTTTATTCTCACCAAAAAGTATACAGATCATTTGACCATCATAAGAAACAACTATGTTAAGTTTCATGAATTTGGATGAGTCGTTTTCAAGTTACGGTGCGACATGTTTACGCCGGACAGACGGACGGACACCGGACATTTGTATACCATAATACGTCCCGTAAAAATTTTGACGGGCATATAAAACTATTTAGTATGGGACTATTTTCAGTAACAATTCTATCTCCATAATTAAAATTTGACCCTTTTAAAACACCACCCATAACAGATAAAACTAGAAGCTTTCAGGAGCCTGAATAACGCAACTGTACGTCAAGCATAGGAAATATCTAAATCAATATCATCATAACCATCAATTTTTAAAGCATTACGTGATGTTGTGACAAGATTAATTCAAGATCTATTCTCAGAATATTTTTTATGGCCATCATTTAAGGACAAGTTAACCTAATTATGGAGTTAATATAAATATTTCCATGACTTATAAATAAAAGTTTATTGCAACACCACTTAAATTATAAATTTTTAAAATGTATTTTAAATTATTATCATAATGATATTTTCTCTTTGTGTTTTGTTCCAATTCATGCATCTAAACCATAAATATTCGATGGTACTTTAATTAATAAAATGTAACTTCAATAAATCTACAGTCAGTTAAAAGTGAAATTATTGCATTGAATATAAAACTATAGATTAAATCTTTCACAATTCCACAAACGAGAGCTGATCATTTTCCAAAAAATGTTTCCATTTCATTATTTGAATATTTAGTTTTCACATTTCAAAAATTGTAAAGTAGGTTTATAAAGAAAAAATATTCCATTTGGCAAAATGAAAAAAACCTTAATGGAACCAAATAGTAGGGTGCCCAATCAACAAATTTTATCGATTTGCCTTAACGGAATAACATACGGCTATATTCTATATCCTTGTAAAGAGGAGAACAAGCCTCATCGAAATAGCGTTGTCGTCGTTGTCTGTCGTGGTCACGTTTTTTTTTAATCAGGATCAAAGGTCAAAGCAAAAAATCAAGAAAAATGCACAGTCACAGTTTAGATAGCTAGTTTCGCCTACATATATGCGTTTGGAGGAAAATAAAAACAACTAATTTAAAGAAAAATATCTTATAAATCTATATTTAGAACTAATTTTATATTTTTATCGCCAAAAATGACTTTAAATTGACTTTTTTGTATATAGGGTGCAAATTTGAAATTTTCGAATAGCTGTTCAATAACAGTGACCTTGACCTATTTCAATTTCTAAATTTGATTTTTTTTGTATTAAATTCGCTACAAGTACGATCTAAAGATGTTTTTTAGATCGTAACTTTAATCATTTGTCGAAAAAAAATGTGAATTTCACGTCTTTTGATAGTAAGGTGTTCGTCAATTTTAAGGTAAAAATCAAATTTCTGTTATTGTGTGTTAAAGAGTATATATAAATGATTTGTTTCAAAATTAACATCACATTTGGTTGAATATAAAGCTCTGTGTATAGCTTTGCTTTACAGAAGTTAAAATTACTGCAAACAGAGAAAAAGGGGGAGGGAAAAAGTTTTGAAAACAAGACAGGTATTAGAAACCCTATCCTACATATACAAATGACTAAATAAGCAACAATTGGCTATAATGTTTACAAGTATTCCAAAAATATAATGAGGGAGAGGGTTATGTTCAGCATTTATGTTTTTTACAAACAATTGCAAACAAAATAGTCGTGAGAAACCAAAGGAATATTAAAAACTTATAAACTGAAGATAGACAGACTTCAGCATGGCAAAACACGAAAGAGAAAAACAAATGCAAATAGAAAATTATGATCGAGGCTAGTATTACCTACACTTCATTCGATGGTCTCCTGTAGTTCCCCGGCCAACGTCAAAGAACATATTGCAGATTTTTTTATAATTTTTTTTTACATATCTTTCACCACTAGATAGATTATTACTATATTTCCCACGATTTCAAAATTGAGAAGATGTTCCATGTATTGTTTAGAAAATATAATAATGGACTGCGTTATCTTCATTCAATTGCTAACAATGATTTATAAGACACATACGGAAAAATGAAATCTTATACATCGTCATCTTCGTCGTCATCAATTTGTCTAACTACAACCACACGAGTAATTACATTTTGACATATGTCATTTGCCTGACACGGGCATACATCTATACATGATAGGTTTTGATCAATGCAAATGCAACCATTTGAAAACACAGAATTCCCCTTACAAGTAGAAACTAAATCTTGCAGAAATTCGGATGACATATGACCTCCGAGATAGAAAGGAACACGTCATTGCCCATTTTGAAGAGGGGAATGCTAAGGTGTAGTTCTGCTACACGGGAAGACATAAAATTTACGTCTGGAGTGAAACTCTTATTACATATTGTTTAAAAGTAGATTCACAAGGTGGAAGTTTGACAAGGGAGAAATTTTAAATTGTAGCCAATTTGACTCTCAAATTGTTTAGGTCGCAGTGATCTATTTTTAGTTTGACTTGAGATAATTCAACCTGACAACAAGATCATCGATCTGCATCTATAGGTTCAGCGATGTCACAATGAGAAAGGTTTGACAAATCGGTAAACTCATTTGGGCTGTCCTTCAAGACTAAAACACAGTGCGCTTACTGATTCTTAAAAGGGTCCAATACGTTGTATTGCATCATGTAATACATGCACATTAACAGCACATGTGGTAGAAAGTTACAGACAAACCCGAGACTTTTACATATTTCGTGGACGGTTTACAGTAGTTGTCAATTGTTTATGTAATTTATACGTGTTTCTCGTTTCTCATTTTTTTATATCGATTAGACCGTTGGTTTTTTTTCCGTTTGAATGGTTTTACACTAGTAATTTTGGGGCTCTTTATAGCTTGTTGTTCGGTGTGAACCAAGGCTCCGTGTTGAAGGCCGTACATTGACCTATAATGGTTTACTTTTTTAAATTGTTATTTGCACGGAGAGTTGTCTCATTGGCACTCACACCACATCTTCCTATATTTATATAGATGCGAAAATCTTGTATTCAAGTAATAGTGTCTGTTTGAAACCCCATTGAAACCATAGCTCATGTGTATGCTGCGTGGAGTCGATGTAAAGAACGCATAAGATTAAAACATCTGTATATATATATATAGTGATTTGTTATTATCCTTCCCTGATTCCTTTCACGCCTATCTCTTTGTCTACATGAATAGCATGCATATGTAAAATCATGCGAGTATCTACTTCATCGGGCGTACAAAATAATTCTTAAAACCTAAATACTATTTCTGAGCTGATTTAGGGTCCTTTGAAGTGCTAGCTAGAATATGACTTTCTCGTAATTCATAGCAACTGTTGATTTACTATGATGCTGAACAATCGATTCCCCAAGAAATCTGATTAAGGCCTGCTGGATCTCACTGACTCAAAAAGACTTTTTCCAGGCAGGAATTTGACGACCTTCTATATGTTATGTTCTGAAACACTTTAACAGACGATCAAGAACTTCATTCAGCTTTTAAAAAAACTTCAGTTGTGTCTGCTAGTGTTAGATTTGTAGCAAGAATGATGCTACCACATTTTGTAATCATCAGTACGAAAATGGTCTAGGTCTGAAGCATCAGGCAATAAACTCAAATATTTCCGTGCTCCCATAACCTCGATAAAGCTTTTGTTTGTGCTTATTACTCGATTATTAATAAGCAATTCAGTAAAAGAACCTTGACATATAACACTTATCCCATTGTATTAATTTCATTCTTACTTCGCTTATGGTTTGATTAGCTGTTTAACAGGACTATAAATGTGTGTCATATTCCGGGTCCGAAACGTGATCGAAGGATTTGATTTGTATATTACAATAATAACAAAACTATCAATAAAAAAAAACCAATTAAAGTTATGAAAACCAACAAAAAATATTTCCAATTACAAAACAACGATCTTCAAACTAACTGGACTATTCCAAATATACAATTCGACCATACGACAAGCAAAAAATGGAAATTAAATTAGTAAAAATTGTCCTAGTTAATGACCTGGTAGTGTAACCTACAAAACGATTAACGGCACGAGAAAAGGTGTGTTTGAAACAAGGCAGAATTATCACTAAATTTGTGTTTTGAATTGCTATTTTCTTCTCATCGATTAATATTTCACAAAAGATATTTGGCACACATATGAACCATGTGTTATTGATGTAATCAGAGTAAAAATCCCGTGAAAGTAACACGTAATAATTTTTCTTTTGTTCAAAATGTGGTAAATTTCAGCTAAAAAAATAGCCATACTAAAATCATGAAATACTTATTTTTAAATTATATAAATCTTTTCATCTTTAATTATATGATAAATTTAATTTTTAAGCTAAATGATGAGTATCATTTGAACAAATAAAATAGAAAGCAATAATTTAATTTTTCGTGTTGAAGATGGTCTGTATGATGAGGTATCTGTGGGTACCCTAAGAAACCACAAATTTTTGAAAAACGTGACCACGGTAGCATACGACGACATTCATGATTAAAAAATATAATGATTTTCCAGTCGTTTGCATATAAATATAGCCGTATGTTATCCGTTAACTTAAACTCGTTAACTAGACGTCTTTTTCGTAACTGGGCACCCTACTAAAAGTGCAAAAGTTTGACACCAAAACATTTAACCATGATTACTTTGGTGAAAACCGCCAAATATTTCTACACCAAAATATCTCGATTTGTTTGAAGTTTCAAAAAGGATTGTATGCATTCTAAAACTAAAGTACTATGATGGTGATTTAAAAGTCTAATACGCATTTTTTTCAGTATGATGCCAAAAATACAAGTTGAGAGAACCAGATCTAGAAGTCCCTGGCTGTCTTTTATTTATTTGAGGGAGGACAATACTAATTACTATATCTATCTTTATTCTTATCACCAAATACATAGGTACAGAGAAGAGATATGCATGTATAATACAATATAGTAACTACATAAACATAAAAATACAATATATATATACAACAACAACAAAAACAAAAACAACTTTTTCAGGAGGACACACTCGCTTGTTTATAATTCGTATAAACTTACATAAATTAATGAGATATGTCCTATTTGTAGACGACATAATTTCAGTAAATACTATAATATGTGGCCTTATTTTACTTAAATTTTGATTTATCAATTTATTTCTCTCTTCTCTAAAATGTGAACAATTGATAATGTAATGAAATTCATCTCCAATATCTACCTTACATAAATTACACGTTCTTGTTTCTCTTTCTATATTGTACCATCTTCCGATTTCGACTGGAAGTTTATGGTAACATATTCTAAATTTACATAATGTAAAAAAAAAAATTTCGTCTTAAATATAAAAATATTCTTCAAAACACAATAAATTCTTAAAAATACGATAATTCAAGGCTTTGGAACAGTTTTGAATAGTCTCGTTCCATGTTTGTTTGAATAGATCAAACAATCTTACTTTGATATACTATTTCAACCGTACATCATTTAAAAAGAGCTGTGTGTTCCAGATATAAGAAAATCCACATTCATTAAATAATTTTTAACACATATTAGCCATTTAAAATCTATGTTTTAAGTACAATACAAGTGGTACAATGCTTATAAATAATACAAGAATACTTTGACTGCTTTCCCATAATTGTTCATATCGAAATAAGAAGATGTGGTATGTGTGCCAATGAGACAACTGTCCATCCAAGTCACAATGTATAAACAGTAAACAATTATGGGTAAAATTAAGAACGGCTTTCAACACGGAGCCTTGACTCATACCGACCAACAAGCTATAAAGGGCCCCAACATGACTAGTGTTAAACAATTAAGATCAACGTTCAATTAAAAAAAAAAAAAAAAAAAAAAAACGATAAACACGTATGAACCACATCAACAAACGAAAACCTCTAAACAGGCTCCTGACTTAGGACAGGTGCAAACAAATGAAGCGGGTTTGAATTGTAAGTGCAGTATTTGCATATATTTAACTTGTTTTAAGTTATTTAAACAAACAGATCCTCACACAAAATGTGCCTTGCTTAACTTTCAACATTAATAATAATGATCGATATTCGATATTTCATTTACTAGTGAAAACGCATAAGAGAAAAATAATGATAATAGCCATGTTTCGCCACACAATAAAGATTTTGAAACGGTAATTGTCTGCATGCCTGTCTCTAACGAGGCAGATTGAATATACATATTGTGTATTCAAGGACAATAGATTGTTTTGACTTAATATATGTAGGAGCAGTTTTCACCGAATTGTCCATGACCTTTGATAACGAAAAAGGTCAATTTACCAACACAGGTTAAAAATAACTCCCCTCGCCAAAAAAAAAGAAAGAGAAACAAACAAACAAAAAGCTGTATGAAAAGTAAAGAAATTTCAAAAATATTCCGATTGCGTTATGTATCTGTAAAACTTTTAAAGTTGTGTTTACTTTGTTCAAATGATATAAATAATTTATCTTTCGTTGAAAAATTTATACTTTGTTCAAAGCCATAAACGATAAGTTTAATTATCGTATTTATCTTCCACTTATTTTGATTATAACATGGTTACGTCTATATAATTGATATAAATGACGTCGTCTATTTAAGAAGCCAGAAAAAATCAAATTAAAGTCTTTATAGTCTTTATAATTTATGATTATAGTTGTTATGATTCTCACTAACTATGTTTGTGTGAAACAATATTTGCTAATGATGATCAACTTAATTGCATTCAAAACTTCTGTTATTGATTAATATTGCAGTTAAATTGATCTTATAATTTGTTTTTGTGAAAACAATTATTGAATGAGTGTGAGTGAATGAATTCCAAAAAATTCTAGGATAACCTTCTTTGTCGCGTTCATCGAAACCAGAATGCCAACAAAGGCAACGTTTTCAAATTTGAACCATTTACCATCTAAACATCTAAACAAGCTAGACACATTTTGTTTCCGGCTAAGCATTTTAAATAAAAGTTCCAGTCTTGGGCAACTGATTTGACGATTAGCTGACGTCCAGCAACGAGTTGACATTTGCTTGTATTAGCATTGAAATTGACTCCAAGACATGCATCATTATTTGCACATTCCAAAAGACATCTAATTCTGGTCGGCTGCATAACGATATTCAGCAGTGTCATATTACCATATAATCCAGGCCCGCCACAGAAGTGTCCAGTAAACACAGCTGAAATAATAAAAGATTATATGTCATTCTGGATCTTCACAGGGGATATGGGTGTGTATTTTCTGTCAGTATTTTGTATCTCCTGAGCCTCCCGACTAAGGGAATATAAGGTTATATTCAATTCAACACTAACAAGAATCAATTGTAACAGGATGCTGTTACGAAGTCTCCCGAACAAAGCTCCGATAACTCCCCATTCATATGGTCCCATGTTCATTTGATTTGATTTTTTGTCCCATACAAGAATATATATGGCTTACGAGTAGGGATCTCCACCATTTACAAGCTTTCAAACAGGAGGGGTGGTGGTGACCCTAGGGACTTTAACTAAATTTCATTTGATTTGTTTTATTGTCCCCTACAAGATAATATATGGTTTAGGGGTGGGGATCTGGACCGTTTACAAGATAATAGTACATTCTCAAATTGAACGGGGTGGGGTGACCCCCAGGAACTTCCATCTAATTACATTTGATTTGTTTCATTGTCCAATGCATACAAGAATATATATGGTTTAGGGTGGGGATCTGGACCGTTTACAAGTTTTCAACCTAGAGGGGGTGGTGTGACCTCCTAGGGACTTCCCTTTTATTTCATTTGATTTGATTTATTGTCCCCTACAAGATAATATATGGTTTAGGGGATGGGATCTGGACTGTTTACAAGATAATAGTACATTCTCAAATTGAACGGGGTAGGGGTGACCCCCAGGAACTTCCATCTAATGACATGTGATTTGTTTCATTGTCCCATACAAGAATATATATGGTTTAGGGGTGGGGATCTGGATCGTTTTCAAGTTTTCAAACAGAGGGGTTGGGGTGACCCCCTAGGGACTTCCCTTTTATTTCATTTGATTTGTTTTATTGTCCCCTACAAGAATATATATGGTTTAGGGGTGGGGATCTGGACCGTTTACAAGTTTTCAACCTAGAGGGGATGGGATGAGCCCCTAGAGACTTCCCTTTTATTTCATTTGATTTGTGTTATTGTCCCCTACAAGAATATGTATGGTTTAGGGGTGGGGATCTGGACTGTTTACAAGATAATAGTACATTCTCAAATTGAACGGGGTAGGGGTGACCACAGGAACTTCCATCTAATTACATGTGAAGTGTTTCATTGTCCCATACAAGAATATATATGGTGTAGGGTAGGGGATCTGGACCGTTTACAAGTTTTCAAACAAGAGGGGGTGGGGTGACCCCCTAGGGACTTCCCTTTTATTTCATTTGATTTGTGTTATTGTCCCCTAAAAGAATATATATGGTTTAGGGATGGGGATCTGGACCGTTTACAAGATAATAGCACATTCTCAAATTGAAGGCGGTGGGATGACCCCCAGGGCATCCCCTATATTTCATGTGATTTATTTTATTGTCCTATAATAATTTCTGAAGACTGTATGTATTTATCACTTATAGTTTTTTCAAGTTATATTCATTTAAAAAATAATTGAAAATAAAATCCCATAGGGTTCTATAGTAAAACCCTCCCTGCTTTCTACCCCCAAAATACCCCTTAATAGACCCCAATGCACAAACGAAAGATTGATGGCTCACCTAGGCATATTAGTCTACCATTTTATGAAATCCTAGGTCAATCTGACAAGCGATTTTGGAGAAACGCTGCGGACAAGTTCATTTTTTAAAGCGAAGAAGAAGAAGAAGAAGAAGAAGAAGAAGAAGAAGAAGAAGAAGAAAGAAGAAGAAGAAGAAGAAAGAAGAAGAAGAAGAAGAAGAAAGAAGAAGAAGAAGAAGAAGAAGAAGAAGAAGAAAGAAGAAGAAGAAGAAGAAGAAGAAGAAGAACTGAGCAAAAACAATAAGTCTCCAAAGTTTGGGAGACTTAATTACCATTCTTATTTTTGTTTTCCTTTACACGGAATGTGAGCTCATATACCCTGTTTAGGTAACCTATCGAATTAAACCACGGGCATAATTCATCCCAGTATAATATATGTAGGTCATTAAATCTAAAAGATATTTATATTTATAATATTTAAAAAAAACAAAATTGTGTATGATTTATTTTACTCAGGAGGTATTGAAGCTTTGATACTTTCCAGTTGCCAGAAGTAATGATAGACGTCTCGTTAACAACGTTGAATCTTACTTTACTTGTTATTTGCTATAAAAAAAATCATACACACATAGATTTTCAGTTTATGGATTGGGGATTGCTTATGATTAAAGGCGAACTCCGCACGTAGCATATGCGTTCGAATAAAAGCATTATTGACAATGATTTGTCACTTTCCTGCAGAAGGCCGTTGGTCTCTCCGTGCACTCCAGCGTCCGCCATCACAAAAACCTGACCGCCACGAAATAGCTATTAGTGCTTTAAGTGGCATTAAACTTTAAAAAATCAATCAAGGAATTATTGTTATTGTTTTGTTTGATTAGTATCTCAGATCCGTTAAAATACACTTAGAAATTAAAAACAAAAAACATTACCCCCCCCCCCTTTTGCCAAATACTCCTTGGAAGAAAATACCAACAACAAAAAAAGAAACAAACAGCAAAGATAGAAATGTAATGATCCTTATTATCTCAATCCTTTTTCTTCGTCTGTAAGCACGCTGATGCAGTCTACGTTTTCTAATGCGTAACCGAGACATATTTAGTAACAATGGCTTTCATAAAGGAGCAACCACTTAACTAAAAAAAAAAAGAGGGGGTCTGTGTCAATTTATTTTTCGCGCGAACCTTTTTTTCAGTTTTTATCGATGCTAGCAATCTAATTTTTTTCAATATTTAACACATGGGGAAGCTCCGGATTCAGAATATTTTTTTTTATCATCGATATGACCAGAATATTGATTTTTATCAAATTGGGGATCAGAATATTTTTCAAGGACCCCCCCCCCTTTTTGAAATCAAATGGTCATTCCCTAACGGCTAGAAAAATTGTCAGAACAATTTGCATTCGGTTCTACGTGTAATGAACATTTAAATGACATAAAGTTTGTACTGGTAATTAAACAAGGTGTATAGATGTGAACAAATTTAATGGGAAACCAGTGTGCATTACATTAAACTTAATGTAAAGTCATGTTTACTGTACATGGCGTTTGGTGTGAACACGGCCTAAGACCCCGTTTACACTTGTAAAAACGATCGATCGATCTTTAGTCTAAATGTAAACGGGAATGATCGATCTTCAATCGGTTTTTAAAAGTCCACCTCAAGAGGTGGTTTTAAAAATATCTTATTTGAATCGACTATTCGTCAAGTGAAAACGATAAGATCACGATCGATCTTTTTTCAGATGAATGCTTTATTTAGATATGAAATTAAATCTGCGCATGTTTGGCAGCAAAAACTAACGTGTCTAATAACGATGGGTGGAACAAGAAAAGTAATGTTTTTGGATGATCTTTTAAATCAATAAGTTCTAATTCTTTGCTGCAAATCCTTATTTTCCAAAGGCGGATTTAGGGGGGGCAGGGGGCCCGGTCCCCCTCTTTTTGGGAAAAAGTTTGGTTGCTTATATAGGGAATCATTGAAGCGTGACTGGAGCGGGCCCCCTCTTAGGTCAGTCAGTGGGTCCCCACTTATGAAAATTTCTGGATCCGCCACTGTCTTCAAACGCATTGACCGTTCGTTTTTAGCGATAGTCTAAACACATGTCATTGTTTAATGACTTGTGATGTATGAACCAAAAAATAATTAATAAATCCATACGAAATACCAATGAGCAAACTATTTTCTCCATGATTTTCAAGTGTGTGATAGGCCGTGCGAGATGCAAAATTTCCTTTACTATTTTATTTTTAGGATTATTTGTTTACGAAAAGGTCAGACTGGTTCTTTTTATGTTGTAGTGTAAACGCATTGGGTAAATTAAGATCAATCTCGATCGATCTTGCTTGTGCAAATGTAAACGCAAAAACTGGTCTTTTTAAGATCGATTCAAATAAAGATCGATTCAATTTTTCAATTTCGTATCTTGAAATGTGCATTATATATGCAGAATCGTGCTGTATTGAATTAAGTGATGCTAATTATTTTGTCAGATAGATTTTTTACTAAATCACAAATAACAAAAATTAACCTTATACTTTTAGAGTTTAACAATTAATTAAGATCAAATCCTGCGAACAAAGTGTAATTATAAACATTGAAGTTTCCAAGTGCTACTTAATCAAACCATTCATAAGTCTTTATAAAATTGTTACGTCTAGATGAATCATTTTTATAAAACAAATTGAAATCATGAAAAACTTTACAAAATTATGGTACGAAATAGTTTACATGTATTAAGTCCATGAGGTACGAAATGGTAGATGCATTTTGCCCATATAGTACGAAATGGATATTATCGTGGGTACGAAATGGTAAATGTTGGGCACGAAATGGCAGAAGCACAAAATGGTCAAGGTACGAAATGACTTGCTTCCGTAAATTACACCACACCCTTGTTCACCCCGGGACAAATAAAATTTTGACAATTCCCCGCCAATATTTTTTTGGGGCAAATTTAAGATTAATGATACAAAATAAAAGTATACATAAATAAATGAATTTGGGGACAAGAAAAGTAAAAAAAACAATTAATTGGAAAATATCTTTTTTCTCAAAAATTATAAAAACACAAAAAAATTATGTACATCCCTGATTACACCAAGATAACTAATATTATTTCTTATGCAGCAAAAATACTGCAATCTGATTGGTTAATTACCCCGGTGTAAATAATACTTCACCCTGGTTCACCTGCGCCTCAGTGTGTATGAATTTTCAACAACGGTGTAAAATTCTGTACACCCCTGATTACACCAAGATAACTAATAGTATCCTCTCCTTTGGAGCAGGGGTAAACAAGGAATTATACGTAAAATAAACAGAAACATTGTGCCCGCAGCTCATTTAAGATTTTGAAACGTCATCAATCTGCTGGCCTTGAATACACTTTAACAATGATGAGGAAGCGAATATTGACAGGTTTTCTAAACCGACAGCTGCAGTAATCCGTACATAATCATAACTTTGAAAAAATGCATTGATTTTCAGTAACTATTTATCGACCATCAATGATAGTTTCTGTCATGTCTTAAACATACCATATCTGCATTTATATAATTCAATTTCTACTTACGAATGTGTTCCAAAATCCATATTCCATCGGCTCCCCATGCCGTCATAATACCCACTCCCTGTATTGGTAAAGGTGTGTCATCAGTCCAATCAAAACCACTTCAGTTCCAGTGTCTGTATCTTTAGTTAGAGTGATTCTTCCGGTTACTGTCCAAATAAGTATAAAAGTCACATACTTTGCACAATTCACTATTCCGGGAGTATATGGCCTTTGATGCTCCCGAGTATTGTATTTCCGACGAAGAAAGGTGTAAGCGTTGTCCAATCCAATACCCATGCTTATATCGTAGAAGTCGGGAGAATTCAAGTCAACTGCAGCAGAAAGGAGAATAAGGCGGCATGACATGCTTTTACCCTAAATTTGATGGATCTGTTTTGAGCTGGAAATAAATGGTAGCTTGACAGACTGGTATAATAATCATAAACATTTTGTGTCTAAAGGCACTAACCTCTCCACTGTTCTTTGTTTTTATCCATATTTCCTCCAATGTCTGACCTGCAACTATAAAGATTAAGATTAGAATTTTCAAATACAGTAATTATTTATGTTCGTTCTAACAACACTTACTCCATAACCGTGTATTTATTTGATAGTTCATATATATGCGATTAACCTACAATTTGAGTTAATGATGTAAATTGCACAAACAGTTTAATGCCTTGTTTAGTTTTAAGCCTCCTAATTTTAGTTTCCTAAATATATTGTCTTGAATGAAGCATTGGTCTCTTACATATTTCATTGAATACTAGCTAGTAACTGCTTCAATGAAGTTTATGATTTATACTTAGAATCCATTTTAAACAACGCTTGATCGAATTATTTTTAAAATATATAAACTATTAACCTAAACTTAGTTGTGTTTTTTTGCACTCGATAAACTAAATTTTACAGCAATTATTTTTCATTAATCATGAATCTTACCTAAAACAAAAGTGAAAACCACAGGAAACTTCGCTAACGTTTTCATTTTACGAGTTTACAACCTCTTTACTATGGTAAGCCGTATGATTATTTGAAAACAATGCGCAAGTTTCAGCAAACCAAAGTTTTAAATACCAAGTCCTGTAAAAATAAAACCAATCAAATTATAGAATATTTTTTAAGATCAATAAAAGTTTCCAATAATTTCAATGATTTGCCTTTATGGTATGACACGTGTTTCTCGTTGCTGTCAATTTGTGGACTGAATTTTGGGCGCAGCAATTTAATTCAATGTTTTTTTTTGTTTCCTGATTTTTCAAAATGGTTTACTTTTATAAATTTTTATTAGGATGGAGAGTTGTCTCATTGGCACTCTCACCACATCTTCCTATATCTATACACACAAATATGCATTTACAAAATAATTCAAGTAAATAATTAATAGGATCCATGAACTAGCTGTTAGCTTATATTAATCCGTTTCCTAATTCAAATAGGAACATTTCATATTGTTATACTCAAGGAGTAGAATGTCAAAAAAGTAACAGTGTTACACTAGATGGAAAGAAACAAAACATATAATAAGGTTGTGAACACATAAGAAAGAAAAAAAAATTATACGTCGGAAATACAATAATAAAGTGTATGTTTCTGAACGGACACAATTATTTAAGATATAAGTCTTACTTATTGAACAAGATGTGTGCTATCATATGACTAATCTTTTGCTACTGAGTATAAATGTTTGAACTGCCAAGAATATTTCAATGTTTTGTTCGTAGCTGTGAAATCCGTTGAACCATTTACATATTTACAGTTGTTCATGATATATATAATGAACTGTTGATATTTAGAGTAATATATATAAATACATCTGATTTTTAAGCAGCGGCTTTTTAGTAAATTGATACAGAGGCATAACAATACCAGATTGGTAAATAAGCCAAATCTCGCGATATCACACGATCCACGAAATTTGATTTAAAATCTTGTAGTACGATTTAAAATCTTAAAAATCTTAAATATCATTTAAACAATAACTGGTATGTTCTAATTCGCCAAGCTTAACCAAACATGAAATATTGAGTCAAAACACCCACTTAAATTATAAAATGTAACTTCAATAGATCTATCATTAGTTTTAATGTCAAACTATTGCAATTAATATACATGATTTAGATTAATTAGTTCAAATTATTATCGTAGTGGTATGTGTCTATTGTGCTTTGTGTATTGTTCCATTTAAACATCTTTACTATAAATATTTTATGGTACTTTAATTGATAAAATGTTAATTCTATAAATTTACTGTCACGATTCAGCTTAAAGAGAAATTATTGCATTGGATATTATCATGACTATGGATTTAATCTTTCACAATTCCATAAACGATAATTTCCCCAAAGGTTTTTATTTCTTTAATTTGAATATTTAGTTTTCTAATTTCCAAAATACTGTATGGAACCAAAAATGCCAAATTTTTCACCAAAACATTTAACCATGTGATGGTGAAAACCGCCATTTCCACACTAAAATATCTCGATTTGCTTGAAGTTTCAAAAAGATTGTATATACCTTCTTAGACATGTCTAAGGCTAAAATACTATCATGAAGATTTTGAAGTCTGATACGACTTTGTCTGTAGGATGCCAAAAATACCAGTTTAGAAACCCAGACCTAGCAGTCCTTGGCTGTCTTTAGTTAATTTGAGGGAGGACAACACTAATTATCTTATATATTTATTTTTGACTTGCCACTTTTAAAATATTGACTGTCAATTAACATTATTGAATTAAAATGAGGATATATGTTTTGAACACCAATGTAACAAACATACACGTCAGAACTTAAAACCAAATGAAAACAACTCAATGTTTATTATGTGAATGTCATTCTTCTAAAAAAAAGTATCTTGCCTATTTACGAATTAGAAGGCAGTTTACTTCGAGTTTATCGTTCACAATTTGTCAGTTCAAAATGTTCAGTTGATAAACAAAATCACCTTATACTTAAAAGAGAGCATACAAATGACAGAATCAATAATCGTTAGGAAAGACAAGAAATTAAAAATAACTGAGGCCAGAAATAAAAAAAAAAAAAAAAAAAAAAAAAAAACACACAGAAGGACTTACGACAATTATAAAACTATAAATAGAAAAATATTGGTTGAGAAACACGATATATACAACAAGAAAAAATGGAAGAAAACATTTAAAAACAATGTACCATATGTCAAGTTTTGTTTGTGTCTCAACACACAACACTACAAACTGCTCAGCGTCTGAAAATATCAGATTGTGTGTTCGACCAGTAAAGTCGAGCACACATTTTCTCGACTAGTCTCGACAGTTCCTGGCTGTACTCGACTAGGTCTCGACTTTACTTAATTAGATATAGGAAGATGTGGTGTGAGTGCCAATGAGACAACTCTCCATCCAAACAACAATTTAAAAATTAAACCATTATAGGTTAAAGTACGGCCTTCAACACGGAGCCTTGGCTAATTAGTCTGATTCAGTACTTGATGATAATGGTGTAGTCTTGAGTTGTCTCGACCAAGGCTCAACCAGTCTCGACCTGTCTCGACCTGCCTCGACTAGTTTGGACCTTCAAATTTAGTCTTGACTGGTGTAAATCAGCCCATCTAACTGAATTAGATATAGATCTTACAAAATTCCAGTTTATTTGGTAGTTTGGTTCATTGGTGTGAAATAAAAGGAATAATTAATAGGTAAAAAAATGATTAAATTCAGATGGTATACTTTAAACAAATTTTTATAACTTTTTTAAATCAACTTGGATTTTCATCAAACTATACAACTTTCTCAGTAATATATTAACCTTACTAAATCCCAGGTCATTATGTAATTTGTTGTGTTGCTGTTAAATTTAAGAATTCAATCAATCTAGGTAAAAAAAGCTAGGATTTGCAGTTCGGACAAAATTCAGATAGTACACATTATTTTTTTCTTACTTTTTCAAAACAACTTGGATTTATCACTTCAACATATATTTTATATAGCGATAGCACTTTGCCCTGAGTTTAACCGGCACACGGCATAACAAATATCTCACCACCTTGGTTGATAATAACTACCCTAGGTCTAAATCCCAAAACATTTTGCCATCAAGGTCGAAACATTACCATTTAGTTCTATCAAGAAGCCACCACGGTAAATATAAATGACCACCAAGGTTTTAACGCCCCAAGGCTAGTATTTTAATTTAATGTTGCCACTAAGGCAAATGTAAAAATTCATAAAAATGACCACCTAGGTCTATTGCCACCAAGGCATATATAAATGACCACCTAGGTCTATTACCACCAAGGCATATATAAATGACCACCTAGGTCTATTGCCACCAAGGCATATATAAATGACCACCTAGGTCTATTGCCACCAAGGCATATATAAATGACCACCTAGGTCTATTGCCACCAAGGCATATATAAATGACCACCATGGTCTATTGCCACCAAGGCATATATAAATGACCACCTAGGTCTATTGCTACCAAGGCATATATAAATGACCACCTAGGTCTATTCCCACCAAGGCATATATAAAATGACCACCTAGGTCTATTGCCACCAAGGCATATATAAATGACCACCAAGGTCTGAAAGCCACCAAGGAAAATGTAAATAAAAGTTAAAGAATAAAGTTACTTTGCCGACAACACTTGGACCACGACCTTCCCACAGCTTGGATATCGAAAGAATGAGGATGTATCACATGTACTTCCGCCAAAGATATCAACCAATGAGGTTAAAAATATACTTACAATTCTAAATGACTTTAACTCCACTTTGATGATGTTACTAGATCAGTCTAACAGTTTGTATAGACATATTATAGGCATTACCATGCAAGAGATGAAATGTAATTTTGAATTGCTATAAAAATGTCCAAACTAAGCTTTCATATAGTTTTTCTCTTTCAAAATGTCTTTTATATACACAATAATTAGACATTATGTGAATTAAAACATTTCATATTCAATAAAATATATGTGAAATTACAATATCATGAATATGTTTGTAGGAAGTTTCCATGGGGAGACAATAATTTTTTCTTTCAAAAAGTCATTATTCAAAAGAATAATGTTTTAGGTTATCTCCCCATAGAAACTAATTAATAAAGTATTGTTATTTCACACATATTTTACCGAATATATGATGTTTCAATTCAAATGATGTCTGTTTCTTATGAATAGACAGAGACATATATGTGTATATATGTCTCTGGAATAGAGAATAAAAATAAAATTGAGAATGGAAATGGGGAATATGTCAAAGAGACAACAACCCGACCAAAAAAAAAAAAAAAACAACAGCAGAAGGTCACCAACAGGTCTTCAATGTAGCGAGAAATTCCCGCACCCGGAGGCGTCCTTCAGCTGGCCCCTAAAGAAATATATACTAGTTCAGTGATAATAAACGCCATACTAAATTCCAAATTGTACACAAGAAACTAAAATTAAAATAATACAAGACTAACAAAGGCCAGAGGCTCCTGACTTGGGAAAGGCGCAAAAATGCGGCGGGGTTAAACATGTTTGTGAGATCTCAACCCTCCCCTATACCTCTAACCAATGTAGAAAAGTAAACGCATAACAATTCGCACATTAAAATTCAGTTCAAGAGAAGTCCGAGTCTGATGTCAGAAGATGTAACCAAAGAAAATAAACAAAATGACAATAATACATAAATAACCACAGACTACTAGCAGTTAACTGACATGCCAGCTCCAGACTTCAATTAAACTGACTGAAAGATTATGATTTCATCATATGAACATCAGGCACAATCCTTCCCGTTAAAGGTTTAGTATCATACCAGAATACTTTTCAAAAGAAAAATTAGATGAAAGCTTAGTTTGGACATTTTTATAGCAATTCAAAATTATAGTTCACCTCTTGCATGGTAATGACTATAAAATATCTATACAAACTGTTAGACTGATTTAAGAACATCAACATCAAAGTGGAGTCAAAGTCTTATAGGATTGTAAGTATATTTTATTTTATCACCTTGCACTTTCATAATTTGACTGAACAGTTTGTTCAAAATTCTGACCAACTGAACAGTTTGGTTTTATAAAACAAATTGGAATGTGGTCAGAATTTTGAATGAGTTGCAATAGTCGGATAGCAACACTAACAGTCAAGTCACTGTAGTTTGGACAAGAAGAATAAATGATTGACTTATCATTGTTTAGACATTAGAAGAGAAACTAATGTTATCCTAATTTCGATAGAATACATAATACACATTATCAAGGAATACTAATTGTTTATCCAAATTCGGATAAAAGAATACATGACCTACGGCTCAGGGTTACGTATGCAATGTGACGATCTTTATCCAAATTCGGATAAGTACTAGTATATCTATATTCAATATAAAGTCGTCTTGGTCGTTATCCGAATTCGGTTAAGAAGAAAAACAAATTGTACAAGAAGTTTTTATGATTTTCTTTCCGAATTAAAGATACCAAAAAATAAATGCGTATATCAAGCAGCCTTATTATGAAAGACTAGAGAATATATTAATTTTCTTATCCTAATTATATGTAGTTAATAATGTGAATGGTGATTTATTGTTGTTTGTTTCACGTCAAGTGGGAAATATTTCATGTATATGCAAATTTGAAAGCAAATTATTGACAGCACATTGGGTTTTACAAGTATTTCATTTGTCATTGGTATATGTTAGTATGTTAGATTGCAGAAGACAAAATACCCTCCAACATGCCATCAAAAGGAACATTGAGGACCTCTCCACTGATTGTTGCATTTTTTTTGGCAGTGCTATATTCTCATTGTACATCAGAATGTATCGTGACACCAAATCGATGCGACTAGTTCGAATATGGTTAGCCACGGATGAAAGAAGTAAAGGAATTTTTATTTTTCTCTCCCAGATCGTTTGTCGTTCTATTTTTTCAAGGTTTTACATGTCATCATATGTAATGCTTTAAATTCATAGAAAAATATAACAAAAAGAGAAAGCAGATATTCCGAAATACTGCATTTTCATACAAAAGAAAATAATATATGAAAATGCAAGTTTTTGCTGTATTTAGCCAGTTAGTGTTTTGTCAGTGAACAAATTATATATTTTTGAAAGTTTTAACATGTTACCAAATAGATAATCAAAGTCGTAACGTATAGAAAGAGATGCAGATCCAGGATTTGAAAAAAGGATTGGGGGGGGGGGGGGTCCCCAACCTAGAATAAGTTTGGGGTTGAAAAGGTAACAAGTGTAGATGATGCAACAGTATATGAAGCATCTCAAGAAGGTGGAGGTAATGCCCCCTTCCTTAAATCCGCCTTTGAGTGAAAAAAAGTTCTTAAAGAAGATATGAGCACATGCACTTTTTTCATTGAGTTTTGACTTTGCCGGTCTTTCTTCGTGTTTTCAAACAATCATGACGATTCGACCAAATGTAGTATTGTAGTTAGGACAATCAGTGCACACTTTAATTCTACGATTATATGTAAAAACTCAAAATTTCTGTAAAAAATGAAAATATTTAAGACCAAATCAAAACATGAAAATTAATTTATAATAGATAATTCTGTAACCTGACTGTTTTAGCTTTAATATGATAAGTAGTATCGTCAAATAATTGATGCAGCTCGTTGTTAAAACATTTAGCATCTGATTACTTTATGTCGTTGTATGTTGCTACTTTAATCTTGTTTACATATATATAATTTACACTTTACTTGTGTATAAAAATTATATATATACTAGAAAACACCCGCGAAATCGCGGGCATATACAGCTTGTGGACTGTTGTAGAATGATTTTTTTTTAAAGATATTATATATATGTATGGAGAATTTCATAAAAGGTATTAAAAGCCCTCTCCCTTTTTCCAATGTCCGATATTTGTTTCCTTTCTGTTAAATTCAATTATTTTCGTGTGTATGGCCTCAGGCCACAATTATTCTTCTTCTTTGCTACAATGAACATGAAATAAATGGAACTGCTTATATATAGACCATTATTAGTCTAATGAAATGTGCATCTATGGGACAATTCATCAGTGTTTTTTTTTCTTTCTTTTGAGAGCCTTATTAAAATGCCAATGGTAGGATATGAATCATGCATAAATGACTAAGGCCAATTTGAGGGGTGGTCGGATGGGTCCTGATCTCGGATCCCCGGGCTTAAAACCATGAAATCCCGAGGTGCAAAATTTTAAGAAATGCATATCCCAAAATCTCAAAATCGAAAAATATATTCCCGGATCCAGTAAGTATCATTCCCCAAATCCCGAGCTTAAAAACACCCGATCCTGACGCCCAGAAAAAGGTAATGTCTACTACTAATCAGGAGAGAGGTATAGAAAGACCATTCACAATTTGTTTTACATTCGTTTTTTTTTTCTTTAATTAAGTAAAAATAATAATAAACCTTTCAAATGTAGAGTTCATAAGATAAAAATATAATTCCCTGTGGAACACCAACCCCCACCCCCCGCCATTCTTTTGTGCTCTCTATTTTCAATCCTCGAATTAGGCTTTCCAATCTAATTAAAATTAAAACGTTGCTTTCTAACCAATCTGTTCATGTACTGGGCCGGCAACTTTCTTTTTTTAATTACGAAAATCTACAGTGCCGTTATACACATGCATGTTGTTTGCTTGGAGTATACGCCCGAAAAGAAACAAATAGCGGCTAAGCCTCCAAGATAATAAATTTCTGCATCACGTGATTTTTACCACATGGAGCTTACATTATAATAAATACCAATTATGGAAAGTGAAACTACAATTCAAAACAAAGTCCGAAAGCACAAATAAGAAAAAAAAAGGTTTTTTTGGCAAAGGGTACCGGGATAATTCTTTCTGTGTTCAAAATATACATGAAATATTTGCCACTGCCCCTTTTTTGTTCTATGAATTATGCCCAATTATGTTTTCTAGTCTGTACATTCGTTCGTTCGTTCTTCCGTCCGTGTCTGTGTCTGTCCCGCTTCAAGTTAAAGTTTTTGGTCAAGGTAGTTTTAGATGAAGTTTAGCATGTTTTACTTATTTTAAGATACATTCAAGTGGTATGACCCATTAAATAGGAAAATTTCAAAGAAAACAGTAGACAGAATCAGGGCCGACTTTCTATACTAACATACTTAATCTACTAACATACTAACCTAGAAAGTGACTGGCAGAATACAGACAGTCTCCATATATTAAAGTAGTATAATCGTAGTTTACATGTAGATAAACGCGAAAACTTGATAATTATCTTCTCTAAGGAGGTATAATAGTTGTGGTTCTAGCGATCTAAACACCATGATATGAAACGCGAAAAATAATTGTCCTCTCTAAGGTGTGATTCTTGCAATCTAAACACCATGATATTGAGAATGCTCTGAATGGCTCATTTTTGTTTTCATTTTTGTTATCCATCATCCAATTGGATGTACTTGTGTCAAATGTTTTACTTATTTTAATATATATACAGCTGGTATGACCTAAATAGTAAACATTTCAAAGAAAACAGTAGACAAAATACAGAGAGGTTTTTGTTTTCATTTTTGTTATCCATCATCCAATTGGATGTACTTGTGTCAAATGTTTTACTTATTTTAATATATATATACAGCTGGTATGACCTAATTAGTAAACATTTCAAAGAAATCAGTAGACAAAATACAGAGAGTCTCTATATAATAATCGTAGTTTACTTGTAGATAAACGCGAAAATAATTGTCCTCTATAAGGAGGTATAATAGTTGTGGTTCTTGCGATCCAAGCACCATGATATAGAGAACGCTCTGATTGGCTTATTTAATGTTCATTTTTGTTATCTATCATACGATTGGTTGTATTTGTGCATCTTAAAAATCGGAAGTCTTATCTTTGACTAAAAGTCAGTCCGATGACGGAATCATATCCGGACTCATTTTTTGTCGTTTTTCTCCCAAAATAACTTAATCTGAATAATCATAAGAATGGATGACAAATGCGACTATGCATGTTACATATAGGACACAGAGGCATGATGATTGATTTATTGTGGAAGGAAGAGAAGCGACACCCAAAATGAGGTCTTCTCGTTTAATAGTATAGATATAGACAATAATAGTGCATTGACTTGACATATCAACGATACAAGTACATACCCGTGATATCGCGAGTCCGTGACGGATTTAAAGTATATAACTATGCCTAATTATATATATATACGCCTTATTTTAGTAATTGGTATTGTCATCTGATAAAGTCATGTCGATTATAAGATACACAGTTTTCTCTGCTTTCAAATCTTTCTGTTTGAACCCGTCGACTTGGAACTTATCAATTATTGGTAATATTAATTATTTGGAAAACAAAAGGTTCTGGCTATCCAGGAATGGAGTATTTTTTATTATTAACAGCATTGTCCTATATTAGTTATCTAAGAAAATCTTGCTGTTTGCTGAATAAAACTACAATAGGGAACAATTTGACAATGATTGAATTTAGGAGTGTCAGCCCTTTGATTATGACCCGTGTATATAGCAAAATCCTAAATACACCGTTTGGTGGTGCGCCTGTCAAATGCGGAACGTACAGATAAGGTAATAGGTAACAGGTTAATATACTATTGGTATCGGTATCGGATTCGACCCGGAACTTGTTAATTATTGGCAATATTAATTGTTTGGATAACAAAAGGGTCTTGAGTGGTGTAATTTTTAATCTACACCATTGTCCTATATTAGTTATATATAAAGTCGAATTCTTTGATTTGTCGTTTTTACCCGATGACGGCTGACAAATTGGACCTCGTAATTTTAGTATTATAGATAAGAATGAGGCTTAGAAACGGGGAAATGCGAGGCTGTGCCGAGCTATTTCCCCGTTTCGGGCCGAATCCTTTTATCGTTGATATATCAAGTCAATGCACTATAATTGTCTTTATACTGCAATCTAAAAAAACATTTTCAATTGTTGTTTAAATCGTTAAGGTTATTTATTTGATTTAAATATTGGGGGAAATCCCCTTTAAACTGAAGGCCTCACATCATGCTCGCGGAGAAATATAGAACACAATGAAATTTACATTTACCTGTTGAAACCAACACTCGATGGTGAACGAAGGACATAAATATCAACCATAAGCATAAAACATAATGATTAATAGCTTGCAAACAAAAAATATTAACAAATTAAATATGTTTTCCAATAATTGCAAAAGAAACAAGGTTGAGTCGTTCCACGCATCGTTGTATGCATTGGAAACAAGAACAGGTTGAAGAGGTCGTATGAATAATTCAATTTGACTGCTCAAATAGCCGGAACGAGTGCAGTATAAAAACAAATACTTTACCTTTTGTAAACGAAAAAAATAATACATGTTTAATTAATTTCCAAGTTAGACAAGAACAAGACTCGATCACAAACTTTTTCCTGATTCAAATAAGCATGTACAGATACAGTACCATGACGTAGCTTTCCTTGTATTTCGGTGACCTAGGGTTAAATGACTTCTAGAATTTTTGTTATCGTAACAGCCTCGTCTGTTTAGTATTTATGCCAATCATTACGCTCTCGATTAAGGTGTACTTTTATTAGAGTGCACGTGAAAAGCGGGGAAGGATATACAAACTTTATGCATATGGACAAATCCCTTAACTTTTTTTAGTATTAGAAAAAATATCGAGAATCATTTAAAAAAAAAAATCAACAAAAGAAATCTGACTATTTCCGTAGCGGAGAGGTATTAAGTTTCATCCTTTTCCGTCTGTACGTCCGTACGCGTCGCCCCAGAATAGGTTACCATTCTCTAACTTAAGTTTGCCTCAGCCAAATGTTATGGAACTTAAACGCAATGTTTATTTCCACCAATCAAAAATCAAGTGTGAATTAGGGTGGTGTCATTTTTACCGTTCTAGAATTCTGCATAAACAGCACAAATCAAACAACGATTTCTGATTTAAATTAGTTGTGTTGCATCAGTTCAATGCCTCCAATATTCAAACATAAGGCTGTGTCTTTTTTGTGTTAGGCATGAAGAGATAATTTTGTAAGGTTTGAGCAGGCAAAAGTGCTAGCAGCTCGCAGTATCACTACATCCGGATGTTGACTTCGAGTTAGATTATAATATACTCGAAAGGGGTGGGGCAATTCCTATGTAATGAGTGGTAGGGATGAGCCGCTGGAATAGGTCACTATTTCATGCTCCGTGATGTATGAAAAGGGTGAGAAATTCAGATGAAATATATCACTAGGTTGATGTTATCACTTGCTTGATTAAATCATAAGTATCTGAAACTATCAGGTGTCAGTAATTAGTTTTGATGCGTTTAAAGCACAATCGTAAATATATCATCTATTTGTCAAAACAATTAATTTCTATTTATTCCAATGTAGTATTTCCAATGATGCTAGTAATAGATGCTATAAATATTGTGTGTTGAAATGTATTGACAATGAAAGATATATAAAAGGGGCAAATAGAGGAAAGTGTTTAAGAATGTATAGAAAAAAGCAATGCATTTCAAGCCCCCCCCCCTTTTTCTAAAAAAAATTATCTCTATACTAAGGTACCAGAGGTCTGTTTTTTGTTACTTGATATATGACAAGGTATATATTTTTTATAAAGAAAATATATGAAAAGGGTGGGTACTTGATGTCTCAGCTGCTCACCCCTACAGATACAGTTACGTCTGCCTTCTATCTTGACTTACATCTAGAGATTAAAATTGCTGGTGGGTTGGCAACAATACAACAAAAGAGATGATTTCAGGCTCCCAATTGTGGACTTTCCATTTCTGGGTAGCAAATTCCATCAGCGGATATATTTCTTGTCGTCGTAACCACAGGCCCGTTCTCCCGAATGTGACCTATCGATCTAGACTTATCACCGATTGTGTACTTACAATCATGAGCAATACGACTGTTGCCACATTGTAGCATGATCAATTGACCATTCCGGGGCACCTGAGACCCAACACTTGTTGGTTTTTTGGTAGGGTTTGTGTTGCTCAGTGTTAAGTTTTTTGTGGCATGTTTTTTTTTTTTTATAATACTGTTGTTTGTCTTTGTCTTTTTTTGCCATGGGTTTGTTGGTTTATTTTACACTTTGATGTCTCTTTGGGTGCAACTCCTTTACAAGGCATGCGTGTTTGGGGCTATGAATTGACTATGCCTTGATATTAAAAACAATTTAAGGAGATACTTTAAATGAGAAAACAAGCTAATTGCCTTTTATAGCAAACTATACAGTATGAGTTTTTCATTGTTGAAGGCCATTCGATGGTCTAAATACTTGCATCCACTTCATTTTAACTGTTGTGGATAGTTGTCTCATTGGCAATCATACCACATCTCCTTTTTTTAATTATGGTTACTTATCATCGTAAAACGTATCTAGACCAGATGATAAACAAACCGCCTTCTGCTTTGTATGCATCACCAGGCAGGCGAATCCAGACTTGCTATTTGTCTAACTATTTTGCCTCTTGAATAAAACAGGTTTAGTTGTTTTACATTGTCTTATCGGGGCCTTGTATAGCTAACTATGCGGTATGGGCTTTGCTCATTGTTAAAGCCGTACGGTGATCTATAGTTGTTAATGTCTGTGTCATTTTGGTCTCTTGTGGACAGTTGTCTCATTGGCAATCATACCATATCTTCTTGTTTATATTAAATACGGAAGCGTATTAGCGCCACATAATTGATTTTTACATCGGATGACCGTAAAGGCATTCCGGTGTATTGTTGCCACAGTCATTTCTACCCACGTGACTTTCTTTTTTGACTGATAACCGAACGCAAAACAATATTCTTAATGCTTCTTTTTTGATCTGAGCGTCAATGAGTCTTGTGTAGTCGAAACGCGCGTCTGGCGTATTAAATTATAATCCTGGTAACTTTGATAACTATTTACACCACTGTTTCGATGCCAATGCTGGTGGACGTTTCGCCCCCGAGGGTACAACAAGCCCAGTAGTCAGCACTTCGGTGTTGACATGAATATCAATTATATGGTCATTTTTAAGAATTTCCTTTTACGAAACTTTCAATTTTTCAAAAAAATAAGGATTTTCTTATCCTAGGGATAGATAACTTGAGCCGTATTGCACGATAACTTGAGCCGTATTTGGCACAACTTTGGGAATTCTGGGTCCTCAATGCTCTTTGTAATAAATTATTGTTTGGCGTTATAACGTTTTTGATATGAGCGTCACTGATGAGTCTTGTGTAGACGAAACGCGCGTCTGGCGTATTGAATTATAATCCTGGTAACTTTGATAAATATATATATATATCAATTCTTTCAATAAATATTCAAGAAAATATTTTATAAGAACATGGATAAATGATATGAAAATGTTCTGTAGTGAGAAATATATCGTGATCAATAACAAATCGAGAATATTGAAAATTTGGGTTTACTTAACGCATGCGGAAGAATATATTTCAAGAAATTTTGCGGGAAAATATGACTGCCCACTCAAGTCCAATCAATTGGAAAAACCCAATTAAAACAGGAGAGTGTCCACCATGCACTTGCACTAAACTTTTATTAGAATAGCAAAAAAGAATGATATACAAATGGGAAAAATATAATATAATAATTATTATCGTGAGGTTGAATACCCTGTCATTTATTCATCCACGCACGAAATTGTCTCTTTCTATATATAGATATATATATGTACCTTAACCTCACTTTTTTTCTGAGACAAAACTTTTGTGCTTGTGACCATCCACGATAACTTGCGGTCATCCGATGTTTAGTACTTCAGTACTTTGATTTTTCACATAACGCAACGTTTGCGTTTATATATAGCGTTATGATATAAAAACATAATATTTGGTATGATTGCAAATGAGAAAAGTTTTCATAAGAGACCAATTGACACAGAGAGTAAAAGCTATATATAGGTCACCGTATGGCCTACAAAAATTAGCAAAGCCCGCATAGTGGACTATAAAAGGTTCTGAAAAGACAAATGTTAAACAATTTAAACGACCAAAGGAAAAATAACGCAAACATAGGAAGAAAACAAATATTCGGCACATATTGAAATATAAATATACGTTTAAAAAAATTAAAAAAAACGATGAGATGTGGTATGACTGAGGGCGATAGTTATACTACATTTTGTAATTATAAATAGAGATTTCTTACGCTTTATTTTGACATATTTATGAAATCTTAATCGAAGCGTCATGGAACTTCGATGGTGTTTTATCTTCGTGTTTGCCCATTTTAAAAGGACTAAAACACTGCATGTAATGACACGTGTTACACTTGATTTTTCGTAAGACAAAGAAATTGCATGACGTACGAAAGGTAAAATAATAATACCACCAGGGGGAAGGAGATTAATAACTCTACAAAATTTCCTAAATATAGGCTCGTCAGGAGAGAAAAAATACCCAATAAACAAAAGAAAAGTCCACAAGTATTAGACGATTAAAACAACTAAACGACATATTATAATAAAGAATGTTCTGATCAACTGAAGATGATAAATATTATTATTAAAATCTGCAGAATACTAAGGCAACGACTGTAAACTTTTTTTTGGGGGGAGGGGGGGGGGGGTAGGGGGGGCTAACTATTTTTCCTTTTCACTTATGTTTTCTGCGATCGCAAGAGTCTATTTAAAAAAAAAAATATAAAATAGTAATAATAATAGAAAAAACTTCATCGCAAAATCTTTTTTTTCACTGATTTAGTTCACACTACTTCAAAACATTGCAGCATACTTGTCTTGCAAATCACGATGATCTGCATTGACAATTTGATGATTGCATACTCATTAGAAATAAAAATAATTGTGAATCTTGTCGTTACATTTAGAGTATCATACTTAAATGATTTTAAAATTAAAATGTTAATTTTGAAAACAATTCCCGCGCAAAGGTGTGTAATCGTTGGTAAACAATAGTAAAGTGTATATGGATATCAAAAGCGTGTTTTATTTGCAATATGCTTAAATTTTTAAAGACAAGTTTAATTCAGAAAAGAATGCTGTTTTACCGGATAAAACACAGACTCTCAGCATTATCTTAGAAATGTGTAATACATGCTCCCTTTACGTTCGTTCGTTCCTTTCGTCAAAAAGTAAGAAAGCTCTTATAAGACAACTAACCACCAGATTCGTAAGGATGTGTTCAACAGAGTAAAGCAAAACCTATACAGTCTTGTCTGAGCACGCATTTATTTCACGATCAAGAATAACACGTTGTTTGAAATTTCTTTTTTAATCTTAAACTGTTCAGGTAAAATATTGCATCCATGTTACTGTACTATGTGATACAAAACATGATTTAGTTTCAAATATAACATGATTTATTGAAATGAGTTTATTTCGGATCAAAACGTGATTGGTATTTTTTTACATAAAGGTATGTGTCGCCTTTCGTGTTTTTCATCTAATAAGTGCACATTATTTAAAACGAAGTTCACAACAAATGGACGTGTTAAGACCTTGACTGACTATACCAGCCCTTGCTCGGTCGGCCCTGGCTTGCGCCTTTTTAAGTATTTAATAATTTAATTTTCTCAGAATTTGCCGTTAAATTGAATTTGATCGCTTGTTATAGTTAGGTTTTTGTGGTTTGGTCTGTATTTCCTATACTGTATGCAAAAGGTCTACTATATTTGGTGTATGGAATGATTTAAGGTGTACTAGATGTCTAGCATGTATTTCATTGCTCAGTGTTAAGTGTTTTGGTCTTTTTTTCTATAAGCAATTGGTCAACTAGATTTGTTGTATAGAAAGAATGTAAGCTGTTACATATCTACATTTGTACCTGGCATGGTTCATCTGACATTGACCTCATTTTCATGGTTCATTTGTCAATGTTTAGTTTTTCTGGTTAGGCATGTTTCTTAGAAACTATAAGCAATTATAGGTCAACTATATATCAATGTCTCTTCAGTGATTCTCAAGACCAAAATAAAATTGAAAATTCAATGCTTGTTAAAAGGATGAATAGCTATAAACCAAAAAGGACAAAAAAGTATGCCAAAACTGGGCAAGGAATCAGAGCTTTGCATTAAGGACATAGATTCCTTAATTCTAAACTAGCTAATTTTAATAACACAAAATCTGTATTTTCATGCCAGTACCGAAGTATTGGCTGCTGGGATAGTAATACCCTCGGGGACTATCAGTCCACCAGCATAGGCAATCGAACCAGTGGTATTAATAGCATAAACGGTACCAATTATTCTGCACCAGATACGCATTTCGACAATCAATGTCTCTTCACTGATGGTCGAGGCCAAAATAATTGAAAATCAAAAGCTTATTGAAAGAGTTATCAACCAAAAAAGGACAAAAAGAGAGCCAAAGTCGGACAAGGAATCAGAGCTTTGCATGAGGGAGATGCGTACATTCCTTAATTTTAAATTATTTCAAAAAATTTGTAACAGCAACTTTTAAAAACACAAAATCCGTATTTTCATGCCAGTTCCAAAGTATTGGCTACTGGGATAGTGATACCCTCGATGACTTTCAGTCCACCAGCAAAGTCATCGGCCCAGTGAAAAGTATTTTAGGGAACAACCACTTAACAATTTAATTAATTTCTTCAACGCTATAAATCAAATTATACTGTTCAAAATTTAACACTTTAAGGTATGGGGGAAATCAGGATTCAAAATTTATATTTTTGTCTTCTGCTAGCTTTTATTTCATCAGTTTGGGAATCAGAATATTATTTTATGAAAAAAACACATACCCCCCCCCCCCCCCCCTCCCCCTTCTCACATTTGTTTCCTTAGAAAAATATAGCATTCTTGAAAAAGTAATTTTCATTTTCCAGGTGACGTGTTGTCCTATTTGTAATTACTGTGTTAAAATACGCGAGAGAAACTTCCTGCCTTCTTTTATTTGTGATTTATTACACATTTCAGATTAGGAAGTTTAAATGTTATCCATCTGCAAAAAGTATTAACCGAATTTCTTTCTGTATCAGAGGTTGTTGTCAGAATGTTCTGAACTCATAAATTATACATTTCTTGAGACATCGACCTTGTAATTTCTCCATCACTGGTTGATTGTACAGAATTCAAGAATTATATCAATATTACAATAAAGTAATTTTTAATGGATTTCAAAAACAAATTCATTTTATTGTATATTAATTATATATTATATTATACAATTAAGAATAATTTATTAACGTAGAATATGTGTTCGTCTATGTGCTTACATATACATGTATATATATATAAACTACATAATGTATAATATTATGTTGTTTTAGTTTCTTTGAAAATAATTTTTCAAACTAACTTCCCTTGTATAACTTACAATTTACCAATTTGTTCTTCTTTTGTCTTTGTAGACTTGCTACAATTCCCTTTCTTTTATTTCATTCTTACTAACTTATATGTTTACTGAAAACTGAAAGTACATGTATACTGATTGCCCTTGGAGAAAGGCTCTGCAGATGTCAGTATAATGGTACTCTTAGTTATAGCATAACATTGTTATAGGCATACTGTAAAACATGGTATGGTACGATGGTATGATATGAGTTATGGTATGGTGGTAACAATAAAACAAGATATCCAAAAGGGTGTCCGTTGCATATATGTCTGTGAATTTGTATGATTCTTATAGCTTAACAGTCTTTGTGTGTGTTATCTATTTGGTATTTAAAGTAAAAAAATATGTCATCTTATCAACATTGTAAGCTCTTCTTAAACATTTTAAGAATTTTGAGAAGATATGAAATATCCATTCTAAATTTGGCTCTCAGGCAAAGATATAGGACTGAAGAAATTGGTGTTTGAAGATGGAAATATAAACATCAAATATACTTTAGTAGGGGTATCATGCTGTTTTATAAAAAACGAAATTCGTTTTTGACTTGTCATGTACATGTATCTTTTGATAGTCAGTGATCTTAAGGTTTACCATTTTTTTCTAGAAAAATATACTTATCTTCAATTTGCTGGGGAAAAAAATAATCAGGCCAAGAAGATGACCAAACAAATATATTGAATCCAGATTTACTTCATGCCTTAAAGTGTTGAATTTTGAAAAAAAAACAATTTATTGTTAGCGCTGAAAAAGTATAAAAAAAAAGGTTCCCGTTTGGCGAAAAAAAAAATCAAAACAAAAAAACATACCCTCCTTTTTAGCTCACTTGGCCTGAAGGGTTTTCTCATCACTTAGCGTCCGTCGTCTTCGTTAACTTTTTTTCATTTTGAACTTCTTCTAGAGAACCACTGTATGGAATGAAACCAAACATGACAGAAATGTTCCTTATTAGATGCTGACCAAGTGTTGTTACTTTGAAGCCGATTCATCGTCCAAGATGGCCGCCAGCGGAGAACTTCGTTTAACATAGGACAATTTGAAAATACATATTTATTCTCCGTAACTACATGTTGAGTCTGTATAACATTCAACTTGTCTGTCTATTCGTCAATGTTTCCTTGTATGTTTCTTAGAAGAATAACTTACATTTAGTGAGCAACTAACCAATTCATTAAAGCGTTCATGGTAATAGGCAAAGGGAAAGAAACCAATAATTTTGGTCACTGTGACAAATTTGTAGACCCTGTCTTGTGATCATAATGGCTATTTAAAGTTTCCCTGTTATCTATTATAGTTTTGAAGATAATGAGCAAAAATGTCAAAATAGATCAAACTCATCATTAAAGGACATTAACTGCTATAACTTAGTACTTAAAATATTCCAGCTCTAGTAAAAAAGGGTCAACATTTCTATCTATTTATCTATGCACATCCTGAATGTGCAT
Source organism: Mytilus edulis (assembly GCA_019925275.1). Taxonomy (NCBI): domain Eukaryota; kingdom Metazoa; phylum Mollusca; class Bivalvia; order Mytilida; family Mytilidae; genus Mytilus; species Mytilus edulis. The sequence goes on from CM034357.1 coordinate 29,186,691, forward strand.
TTAGCTTGGCACTGGACATTAAATAACCATTCTCACATCCATTTATTTTAGCCATGTCAGGTATGTGTACACAGAATTTGCAACTGTTGAACTGTTGAAACTGTCATATTTCAAAACAAAACAAATGTTATGAATGTTGGTCATTGACAGCAATAAAACTTTAACTAAATTATCTAGATTATAATTATAAGACATGTAGCATATACCAAAATGTCGAAGAATAATTGACAGACATTTTCAATGTGTTAGGCTGGGACATCATATTTATCTTGGTGATCGGTATGGTAATCTGATATGTTTAAATTGGATATTTCTCGTGTTTTCTGTTGAATACTATATGTAAGTGATTAAAAAACAAAACCATGTTACATACTATCCAATTATACCATGTTATAGTAATTTTTACCATACCATCATACCATACCATGGTATCATTTATGAATACCATGGTATGGTGGTATTCGTACCATACCATCATACCATAACACATACCATACTATCGTACCATACCATGTTTTACAGTATGCCATTGTTATAGGGGGAACATTGAAAAAAAAAATACATATGTTAGAGTAGAAAATTGAGGACATTTACGAATCTTTTCTCACGAGCTATCAAAGTGACATGTTAATGAGGTTAGATTACCAGTTCACATGATTATCTCATGATTTATGATTTTTACTATGTACATCACTTGCTTGTTGAGGATTAAGACACACCTATGAATTTGTTGATTTTCAATAGATTTTTGTAATAAATACTTAGGCAGTGGTTAATGAGGTTAAAACCAATTTCATCATTTTGAAAAACACTTGTTCGAGCAGATATGAATTATATAGATTAAAACAATAATAGAATATAAGGAAATTATTGATGTTGCGATCTACAAGATAGTTCAGTATTTGAATCATAGGAAAGGTTTAGCATTTTTTTTCTAGAAAAATATACTTATCTTCAATTTGCTGCGGAAAAAAATAATCAGGCCAAGAAGATGACCAAACAAATATATTGAATCAAGATTTACTTCATGCCTTAAAGTGTTGAATTTTGAAAAAATAAATTTATTGATAGCGCTGACAAAGTTAAAAAAAAAAAAAGGTTCCCGTTTGGCGAAAAAAAAAAAAATCAAAACAAAAAAACATACCCTCCTTTTTAGCTCACTTGGCCTGAAGGGTTTTCTCATCACTTAGCGTCCGTCGTCTTCGTTAACTTTTTTTCATTTTGAACTTCTTCTAGAGAACCACTGTATGGAATGAAACCAAACATGACAGAAATGTTCCTTATTAGATGCTGACTAAGTGTTGTTACTTTGTAGCCGATCCATCATCCAAAATGGCCGCCAACGGGGGACGTAGATTAACATAGGACCCTGTGGATAATACATACAAATGTCTTTTTTAGAGAACCACTGAATGGAATGGAACCAAACATGGCATGAATGTTCCTTATGAGGTGTTGACTAAATTTTGTTACTTTGTAGCCGATCCATCATCCGAAATGGCCGCCAGCGGGGTTTAACATAGGACACTACGGGAAAAACATAAAATGTCTACTTTTAGAGAACCAATGAATGGAATGAAACCAAACATGGCATGAATGTTTCTTATAATGCTGACCAAGTGTTGTTACTTTGAAGCCGATTCATCATCCAAGATGGCCGCCAGCGGAGAACATCGTTTAACATAGGACCCTGTGGATAATACATACAAATGTCTTTTTTAGAGAACCACTGAATGGAATGGAACCAAACATGGCATGAATGTTCCTTATGAGGTGTTGACTAAATTTTGTTACTTTGTAGCCGATCCATCATCCGAAATGGCCGCCAGCGGGGTTTAACATAGGACACTACGGGAAAAACATAAAATGTCTACTTTTAGAGAACCAATGAATGGAATGAAACCAAACATGGCATGAATGTTTTTTATAATGCTGACCAAGTGTTGTTACTTTGAAGCCGATTCATCATCCAAGATGGCCGCCAGCGGAGAACATCGTTTAACATAGGACAATTTGAAAATACATACACATGTCTTCTTTTAGAAAACCACTGAATGGAATGAAACCTAAGTTGTTACTTTGAAGCCGATCAATCATCCAAAGCGGACACCATAGAGACACATTATAAGTTATATGGTTAGCTACTGACCCCCTACGGATCCATAGAGGGTTAGTAAAATCCAGAGGGGGTGAGGCCGGAGGCTGAATCCCCTTTGTATTTTATTCACCCTCTATGGATCCGTAGGGGGTTAGTAGTTAACCGTATATTAACGAATTTATCGCACGCTGGACTTTTTCTGCTGCGTTTTGTTGAAAAATAAACGTTGACACAGAACAATATTAATAGATGACGTCACCATTAACGCGTCATGAAAGCCCTATCAGTTGGAAAGCAAGTCCTTCGATACGGCCGTTGTCGTCAAGCTCTATCAGCAACAATAGCAGGGGGAATTAATTAGGTGGCGCTACAGTCGTTCGTAACGTCAAAAAGTCCGCCAAATCAATCGACTAAAAGATTGACGTTTAAAGTATTTTTTGCAACTTGTCATGCTTTTATTATAATTAAATTTAAAAATTTGTAGGTTTTGTGACCAATATAATTTCTTTACGACATACAAACATTACAAAAATAGCTTGTTATTGCTATTCCTTTATCCTGTCCGTTCTAAAAAAAATAGCCATCTTTTTTGTTCGCCAAAAAAAATCGATTTTTCCTAATTTGACGTTTGCGTATCCAAATACAGAAAAGAACGGTTATAATCTTAAATGAAACCGGGAAACCTATTTCAAATTTATACACTGTTTTGAAGCCATCATTTTTTACTTTTATACATCAATTTTAGTGACCACCAGCCATGTCAATTTTTATCTGGTTTTAGCTACGTTTCTACTTCAAAACCGTAAAGTTTAGCTTCTTTTCATTGTACCTGTTTCAAAGTGCTCTAAAATACTGATTTTATTAAAGACATGAATGAAATTTTGATTAAAAGTTGTGGATTTTCACAATTCCATACGATACTTGTATTTTAAAGTAACTAAAACCCCTTTTGATCCCCTACACAAATTGACGGTGACATTGTTTTCTTTTTTCAACATACGTCATGTAACGTTTATAACAAAATATGTGTCAGGGTCATGTGCATAGTAAAAATTTACAATTGGAAAAGTGAAACAACAAACAAAGATCTTCTTTATTGCGTTTAAAGCTAAACGTCTTGGAAAATTCTGACAGATCTGACAATTATTGATAGCCTAGATCTACTGTATGGATGGACAAAAGCACAAAAATAGCAATAGAAAATGCATTGCAAAGAAAATTCTGTAGGAAAAAAACATTTGAAAAAAGAAAATGAAGGTCAGTTAATAAAATCTTGCTTATATTATTATCTCTTTATTTAGTAAGCTATATTTCCATTCTCAATGTTATGGTAATAAGAGCAAAAATAAGCTTATCAAGCCAAGTCAGCCAAACAAGAAGTTTATTCATAGAGATGTGTTCTTACAAAATTGAATTTATTCAAATGGCAAATTCTTGTCAAATTTAAGCATCTTTGATCATTATTGAAGTAAAATGCACAAAATTTGTCCCACCAGTTTCATTTCATTTCCTATTACTAGTATTCAGGTAAAGTATATACACAAAACTTTGTTTATAAATATGTAATTATTTAAAGAAGCTGATACAGCAACCTGTTTAAGAGAAGAAGCCCCATTTTTTTCCAAAAAGTTTACTTTCATAATCTATAAAATACCCTGAGAAATAAGACAAAGGGCTACTGTGCAAGCTAATCTAATAGTTTAATTTTACAATAATAATGATTCTGAAATTCAAAATTGTGTCACTTTCACTTATAATTTAAAGCATATTTTTTTTACAGAATTTCTGTCAATATTTTTGGTATAAAACTTATAAATCCCTTTTTTGTATTTTACTGTTCAACTAAGAAACATAGCCTAGGCTTGAGTTTAAAGGCTCTCTTAATTTGAAGAAATTTGTTGTGACTCTTGGTCACACTTTAAAATATAAAATATATATGATCAGTACTATTTATTTAATAATTATATCAATTTTCAGAAAAATTATTGAAATTGTATAAACTATGTTTTATTGCATTAAATATTATCAGAAGTGTTTATAAAAAAATTCTGCTAGGAATGATCCCACATATAAAAATTACATGTAGTATATTTCATCCGCCAGATCTAATTTCTTTCAATATAGCTAGGTTTTTAATTTTACATGTATAGGTGTCATTATCCACATTTGATTTCTGAATTGTTTTTTTTTTTTTACTGCAGTAATATTTTGTCTTTTAATATTTAAATTTAGTCCTTCTCTGAAAAATAGGGGGAAGTATCTCTTCTTTATATTATCATAACATAGTTATAAATCGAGTTTCGTTTATTTTCTTTCTAATTTTTGTAAAGTAAACTCCTTTTTTAATTTTTATGCATTTTGCTGGGTTTTTATTTTTGACTGGTGATATTAAGGGGAGATAACCACTTGCACAAATCGGCATAAAAACCACCGCTTCGGTTTGAAATCAATTTGACGTTTGCGTATCCAGCATTCTATTTCCGAGATATTCATATCGAGTGTTTGTCTTAATGAGATGCTTTATTAAATTTAAATTCAGCCCATCATTTTTAGTTTCCTCGTAAATATTTAGATTTTTCGTTCAGGAGACTTGACAATTTTCACCCAAACTCCAAGTTTGCAGATAAAATAAAGAATAAAGGACTTTGATTTGATGTGTGAGCTTTGACGAGAATAAACTATGGATACTCAAGATTAGTTAGGTCAATAAGTTTTTATTACGACAATAGTATTCGGTGAGTTAAAATGAGGTTTGTCTCATCCGTTTTTTTAACGAATTTCCACGGTCACGTGACTCTATTGTTGCTGATAAACTTGGGGTCAAACCTTGACCTGCTTTCCAACTGTATGAAATTTACTAACCCCTACGGTCTCATAGGGGGTCACCACGTGACGGCGTTAAACCAATCATAACGTGATATTTTACCCGCGATGCGATAAATTTAATACAGGACCCTACGGGAAATACATATAAATGTACTCTTTTAGAGAACTACTAAATGGCATAATACAAAAACATGACATGAATTGTCTTTATGAGGGGCTGACCTAGTGCTGCAACTGTGTAGGCAAAAATGGCGTCGTTAAGTCTAAATGACATTAAAAAAATTATGAATGCAGATGTTTTTTTATGGAATGGCAGCCTTTCTAGGACGTCCCTGTAGAACGACAAGTTGGACAGATATAACAACTACACGGACAATAACAGTTGAAGGACGACTTTTTGATATTTTAGAAAAGGGATTTTGATTGATTGGTGTTTAAAGCTAGTTTCAACACTATTGGGCTATTCTGTGGAGGTCAGTTTAATGTATAGATGAAGGATTTGGGAAAGGAAAAGGGCATTTTTATTCATTTTAATCTGTCGCTAATCATGCCTATTTTTCATATCTTGCCAGGCAACCTTATTCCTATATAAAATCCTCCAGTCCCCAACCCCAAAAAATTAATATATATCAAATGATTTTCATCTTAACACATGTTTAGATTGATTGATTGTTTGCTGCTAATTTTTAACGACCAGTGACAAATATTTCATTATTTTTTTAAAAACACGAGTTTTAAGTCAGGTACTAGTATATAACTAAGAAATGTGATACGATTGCCAATGAGGCAACTATCAACCGGAGTTCAAATATGAAAAAGATGTAAGCAATTTAGACAACCGTAATGATGTACAGTCGTCTATAATGGGCTCGACATGAAAAGTGTAAAACGAAAAAACTAACGGTCTAATTATACATAACAAAACAATTTACAAAATATCAAATATGAGTCGAGACATGAACCAGCGACAACCACTTAACTAAAGGCTCCAGACTTAGGACAAGCACATGAATAAACAGGGCAGGGTTGATATCAAAACAGAAATGTGACATCTCTACAAGAGACCAATTATTACACAGACATTAACAGCTATAAGTCACCGTATGGCCTTCCATACCGCATAGTCAGCTTTAAAAGGCCCATAATTGTAAACCAATTCAAATGATTAAACTAACGGCATAATTAATGTAAAAATGTGAACCGTACATAGCAACAAACGACAACCACGACGATTCTTACTAAGGACAAATACATACAGAGTGTGGAGGGTTTAAACATGTTAGCGGAATCCCAACCCACCCCTAAAACGGAACAGTGGTGTAACAGTACACCATGTTTGTGAGCGCTCAACCCTCCCCGAAGCTGGGACAGTGGTGTAACAGTATAGTACAAGAACAACCTGCAAAAATCAGTTGCAATTAGATTAACTCAAAAGATCGGTACGAGATACATACACAAAAATATTCCGAGATTACTCTGACGTCCAACGGCTGTTTTGCCAGTGAAGCCGGGGTCCCACAGTCCCAGCTTGTCTGGCAAAACAGCCGTTGGACGCCAGCTAGAATAATCTCGGACTAACACAAAAACTAACCTTAAGACAATAAACACAACACAACAAAAATAATAGTATTTGCAATTACTGGAATAAAATTGAGAATGGAAATGGGGAATGTGTCAAAGAGACAACAACCCGCCCAAATAAAAAAACAACAGCAGAGGGTCACCAACAGGTATTCAATGTAGCGAGAAATTCCCGCACCCAGAGGCGTCCTTCAGCTGGCCCCTAAACAAATATATACTAGTCCAGTGATAATGAACGCCATACTAATTTCCAAATTGTACACAAGAAACTAAAATTAAAATAATACAAGACTAACAAAGGCCAGAGGCTCCTGACTTGGGACAGGCGCAAAAATGCGGCGGGGTTAAACATGTTTGTGAGATCTCAACCCTCCCCCTATACCTCTAACCAATGTAGTAAAGTAAACGCATAACAATACGCACATTAAAATTCAGTTCAAGAGAAATCCAAGTCTGATGTCAGAAGATGTAACCAAAGAAAATAAACAAAATGACAATAATACATAAATAACAACAGACTACTAGCAGTTAACTGTCAAAGCTTTAATTACAATTAACTAGTACTGAAATGAATCTTGTTCTCCCGGACTGAAGTATCAATCAGTTAATAACCAACGAATTTATCAAAATACAAAATAACATAGTCTGACAAACATCTGAAATACGTTGTATAATTGCATATAGATCAATAAACAATGAAAATTTTGGAAGTGAGGTTGATCGGAAGGTTTTGGCCATCGAAATTTTGCAATAGTAATAATAGTTAGGACGGTCCAGAAGATTTTCTTCGAGGATCACAAGAGAAAATGATTCTGATAACTTTTCGATATGTTAACTTTATTCCAAAATAAACCAGTTTGAAATTTGGATAGACACGATGTCCTTATTTATCATATTCCAGACAAACATTGACGAATTCGTGTGCAGTTTATTATTCTTAATAGTCAATAAAGGGGGTGGGTAGCCTGAGATGTACAGAAGAAACCAATTAAACACGCCTCAGGTATCCTACACAATTCTTGGTTCATTCAAGATGATACAGTTTTTTTTAACTAATCATTTTCTGATATCATTGCTTGTAATTGAAAGGTATACGTGTTTGCAGGTGATAGGTACGATGATTTTTCTAGTATGCACTTCTAGATTTGAACAAAATCAAATAATAGGCCAGTTTGATTTTTTCACTTTATTAATAACGATATCATATCACACTTCTTGTTAACCTCGTCCTGAAAATGTGTGAAATATTTGTCACTGGACGAAAAACTAACAACATTGTACAATCTCTGCAATACCCGCACAAAGCTCTACAGTCTGGTTGTTTTTATGACCCATACGATAGCAGATGGTCATTATGGTAATAGATCTGTGCGCTAGTTCTTCCGTCCATCCGTCCGTTCGTCTGTCTGTCCTGATTGCAGGTTAAAATTTTGGTCAAGTTAGTTTTTAGTGTTGAAGTCCAATCAACTTAAAAGTAAGTTCACATGTACTCTATGATACAGTATCGTATATAATAAAGTTGAAGAAATAAAATTGTGCATTCTTGTTATCAATACAATGAATTATTCGTCAACCTATTAAGATTTAGTTATGAACAGGAAAAGGAGAGTAGATAATAAGCCTTATAATTGGATAACTTGCAAAATTGATACATAAAATGAGTGTTATTTATATTTATAAATAAACTTATGACTATCCTAAGACCATCATAAGACACCTTTATTGTAGTCCTAACTGTATGAGCAACTTTTAGAGATGTCCATAATTGAGGACCACTTTGTGAAACCAACTTAGGACTTAGATATGTCTTAAGACCATTCTTAGACATGTCTAAGTCCTAAGACAGCTTTGTGAAACTGGCCGCAGATCGGATTAAATTTACATTATTTTTTCGCATTTATATAAACCTAGTGATGTCTGCGTTGAACGGAATGAACGTGACAATTGTTGTGCAAATTACAATAGTCAACCATTCTCGACCGTTAGCTTATTTGTCATTTTCAACTCTTTTTTTCTATACCAGCGTCACCGGTGAGTCTTTTGTAGCCGAAACGCGCGTCTGGCGCAATTACTCAATTTTAATCCTGTGATCTTGGATGAGTTTATTTACAATCACATTTTATACCAATCAAACGTACGTGTTGACTGTTTTATAGAAATAATAACATTCCTTCACTTCGTTCATATCCAAACTATCACATCGGTTTGGTGTATTGGGACGAAAATTATATATTGGGGGTGGGTGGGTGGGGTGGTGTGGAGGGATGTGTTTGTGGTTATCATTTGAACAGGCAGATTATTTTTTTGCATATTGAAGCAAGATTTTTCATTTTCTTAAAGTAAGGACGATTTTTTATTTTCAACTATTATGATTTTCAATTTTCATTTTGAAATCGATTTGTTTATTCATAAATATATTTATGTATATGTCATTAATGAAATTCAATTTGGGAAATGATCTTTTATATAATGCAATACATGAATTGCATACATACATAGTATTAATAGTTTTGATGATAACTATCTTTGAATTGAAAGCAAGCAATATTGTTCATTATCCAAACTATCACATCGGTTTGGTGTATTGGGACGAAAATTATATATTGGGGGTGGGGGTGGGTGGGGTGGTGTGGCAGGAGGATTTGTGTTTGATCGGTTATCTATTTTTGTAAACTGAGAGGACAGATTATTTATTTTCTGCACTATTGAAGCAAGATTTTTCATTTTCATTAAAGCTAAGGACTGATTTTTTATTTTCACAACTATATTTATGATATTCAAATTTGAACATGCAATTTTGAAATGATTTGTTTATTATAAATAATAAATGTATAGTCAAGTCATTATGTATCATTTAATCAGAATAATTCAATATCCCCTGCCGAAATGAATCTTTTATATTCCCAACTGCATATACATGAATTGCATACATACATAGTATTAAAGTTTTGATGTAACTATCCTTTTAAAAGTAAAGGCAAGCATATTAAGCCGTGCGGAGCGAAGCAAAATTATTTTTGAAGGGTTTTGGAGCCACTGAAGGCCCAAGAAGCCATAGAACAAATAATGCGAAATCATGCTTTCTGGGTGTTCCGAAGACTCTTTTATAACCTGGAAATGCAAGTTTTGCTTTAATAACTTTTTGACAATATTTTGGTTTCAAAGCAAAATGTATGAATTCAGTGTAAGACTTAAGTTTCTAGGGACAACATCAAAAGACCAATGTGCATGATAAAGCAAAAATGGAATTCACATAGTTATAAGTCTGTGACTGCTGTTATTTTTTAAGGGCATCCGATACAGTTTCAAGGGAGGTTACAAACAGTCTCTGGGACAAGTTTTCAATTCCGCTGAGTGCAAAAGTTGTCACCTTATTTTTTGGAGTTAATTCAAAATGAAGTTGATAACTTGGTTGGTATTGGTTCCCTGATATTTGTCCTAATTTGTTTTGGCTCAAGTACCACTGTTGTAAAAGTTATGCCCCTTTTTTCAACAATTTCCTCAGAGGAAAAGTAGTTTTCCTCAAGGGAAATAAAATTTCCCTAAAGGACAAAAAATTTTCCTCAACATGCTAATTTGAAATGCAATGGGCTTCAAATGTGCTTTACTGTCCAAACAACGTTGATTTAAATTTGTACAAACAAAACTGCAATTCTAATGCGAATTGAATAATGCTATTTAGCCAATTCAAATCCATTTGAATTAAAAAGGAAGAGTTGTACGTGATTATCGAATTCAATTAGCATTCGAATGTATGTGTGAACTAGGCATTACAATCATTTCAAAAATTTAAGACAGCAAGTTTTTATGAAACAATATCAGTATTGAAGACTTGACTTGGCTACTACAAGAATAAGTTGTTACCTATATAAAATAAAAAAATAATTTTGAAATGATAATTATGGTCATGAAAGTGGTTAAAGGGCAAATAGTTTATAGAATTGATTCCAATTTCATTTTTGGGTAAGGATTGTGTGATATAAATCAAAACCATATATATATATGCAGCTGACTAAAGTTCTTGTCAATTTATTTCCCTGAGAAACAATTTCCCCGGGAAACAATGTAATTTTTTAAAACCCCGATAGCCGATGGAAAACCATACACACAAAATAGTGCACCGTACTTCTATTTTCACAGACGCTGTATACTGATTACATAACGTAACACAATTCACAGATACTTTATTGATAATGTTTGAATTTTAAGAAAAGGGGTCATATTCATTTTTCATAGATTTATTAATTATTTTCTTAATGATTCTAGTATATAGTAGGGGAAACATTGTTTATGTCAAACAAGTTTGCATTCACTAGTGATCACTAGTTTTGTCATTCTGTTCGTCAGGACAATTTTCCAAACATTTTATCCTCATGTTTGAACATATTTGTTAGATATTTGTAATAAACTATGAACATTTCATAATATTACTAGGGGGTGGGGGGAGGGGGTATTTTTTTTTGTGTTTCAAGTGAAAATAATTGTTTTGTGTTTCCAGAGAAAACATTTTGTTATGTTTCCAGGTTTGTCTAGAAATTTGTTAACTGATTTGTGTTATGTTATTTAATCAGTATACAGTGTCTGCAAAAATAGAAGTTCGGTGCACTATTTTGTGCGTATGGTTTTCCATCGGCTACCAGGGTTTTTAAAAATTACATGGTTTCCCGGGGAATATTTCTCCAGGAAATAAATTGACGAGAACTTTAGTCAGCTGCTATATATATGGTACTGACATGATATCTATATCTTCCATGGGTTATCACTTCTACATTTGATAGTTTGAATAAAATATTGTAGTGAAGTGAACATGTTTTTAAATCCTTTCCAGTCAATATCAGGCAATTTATTGATTATATGTATTCAAATTGTGTATGATGTTTATTTGAATAACCATACTTGTCAAGAAAATTTAATTTTATTCAAATTTAAATGTATCATGTTAGTAATGAATGTATACATGTATTAATACAAATAGATCAAACTACACATGTACAAAAATGAACAAAGAAAGATAACTCCAACTCAAATTTTAAGCAAAATACAATATTACTTCAATGATGTATTTAAAAATAAAAAAAAGCCTGAAAGTGTTGAAACAAAGAGTGCAGACATAGTAATAAGGTGGACACAGTAAGGATTTGGTTTGTACATAAAAAGGGAGAGGGGGATTGTTCGATGCCTGTGCTTACAAAAAAAAAAGGGGTGGATCACTTTGACACTTTGAACACCCATTTTATTTTGAGACAGTTCTATACCTGAGTAGAAAGGGTGGATGTCGTTTGCTTAAGGAAAATGATGCACTTACAATACAGGATTCTTAAAGGCTTCACTGTTCTTTTTTCTGTCCTTTATTTTTTCTTTCACTTGGATTGGGCGAGTAGTACGTTGACTGGGTATGCGCGAAAGCGTATTAGACACAGATCAATTAATGTTTCCAAATTAAGTAATTTCCTAAAAAAGGAATTCTGTGGAAAAAAAGATTGTTTCAAATTTAGGAAATGCAAAATAATACTTTTATACGTCATATATAGGGTTTTAAAATCAAAGAAAAGTTGAATACAGGTAACAAAAATTATCTATTCCAAATTCTTCTTTAACAGAAGACAAAGTTACTGATTTTTAAGATAATTCCAATTTCCTATAATTTATGGAAACTGTAAGTTCTATTTGTTGTTTATTGATTGATGTTTTGAAGATTTGCAGTATTTCAAAGTATATTAGTTGTGTTCACAAACGGTGTTGTTTGTGCTCTATAAGTAATACATTTACAAACACTATTTAACATTGGTAAACAAAGATATTCCTTTGTTTTTCTTATAATTTTTTTTTTATGCCCAACCTACGATAGAAGAGGGGCATTATGTTGTTCGTTCGTCTGTGCGTCCGTTCGTTCAGGTTAAAGTTTTTGGTCAAGGTAGTTTTTGATGAAGCTGAAGTCCAATCAACTTGAAACTTAGTACACTTGTTGCTTATGATATGATCTTTCTAATTTTATAGCCAAATTAGACTTTTGACTTCAATTTCACGGTCCACTTAACATAGAAAATAAAAGTGGAAGTTTCAGGTTAAAGTTTTTGGTCAATGTAGTTTTTGATGAAACTGAAGTTAAATCAACTTGAAACTTAGTACAGTTGTTCCCTATATCAAATCCTTTCTAATTTTAATGCCAAATTAGATTATTACCCAATTTCACGGTCCATGGAACATGCAAAAGCATAGTGTGAGTGGGGCATCTGTGTACTTTGGACACATTCTTGTTTTTATATGGAATAGAAACATTTCTAATGTAACAATGCCCCACATCCTTCTTTGTAGTAAACCTATGGCAATATTATTGTTTTCTTGAGTTTAATAAATTAAAAAATAAATAGTTGATGTAAGTGACATAACAAATGTTGATCGTATTTTAAATTGCTACAATTTGTTGTTTTTATCTGTTGTTCAAAATTGTTCTTAAAAATTGTTTAAGGTGAAAATTTAGGATTGCATACAGCTATTGTGCATCAATTTGAGGTTGCAAGTTCCAGACTCAAATCCTCTAGAAAGGGCTGTATTTCCATATTTTTTTTTTTTTTTATATCAGATGGAAAGTTGGTTAGACAAATGGGGGGAAATCCAGCAAATGTTCCACAATTAAACAAATTTCCTACGGAAAATAAGTTGACTTTGCATATCTTCAAAAAAGGGTGTGGGGTTACAAGTTGTCCTGATTCCCTTTCGTGTGTATATAAATATTTAAAATTGGGGCCTCATTAAGCATAGATGCCAAACATTCTGTAATTTTTCTGAATTTACTATCAAAACTATGCTATTACAGTCAAAAGTGGTATAGTTACAGACTCCTGGTCGCTGAAGTTCAGTTTTGTCAAATTCAGATTTTTATCAGTGCTTTTCCCCCGTCTCGTATTTAAAAAATGACATTGAAATGCTTCTGGTTTTTCGGGAGTTATCGACCTAATAATTTAATTTTGGATATGACACGTCTTCTGATTGGCTGACGTTATTTTGTTATGAGCCCATAGCCATAATTTAGACACGTCATCAATGTTTTTCATGGTTTTCTATGGTTTAAAATGGAATTTAGAATCAAATTATAAGAAATGACTGTAATATTTTTTCTGTCTATTCGAAAAAACATAAAAAATGTGGTGCACACTGTGAAATAATCCGCTACCCCCGTTATTCAGTTTGTAACTAACTGACTTCCGAGAAGACAAACACAATTTTATGAAGTGGCTTTCCTCCTTTCTCAACTTCTCCTTGACAATAAGAAAATGTCTGAGTCGGGGTTGTCTGCACAAATGAAATAATAATTAATGAACAACTAATGAATAGAATATAAACTACAGATAACATGTTTAACCAATCATGTTATTGCACATCACTTTGCAACCATTCGTAAGTATTTCATTTGATAAAAGCACATTTTAATGATAACTGAATTTTTTTCAAAATTACTGAAAATTTGATACATTGTTACTGATTGTGTCAAAAAGGGGTTGGCACCAATGGTTAAGGTCCAAAGGGTCTTAAAGGGGCACTAGCTACGAGATACATAAATAATCAAAAGTATGATTTTTTTTGTTCAATCATTAATGAAAGTAAAATAGTGAAATAATAATTTGCTTTTATCAGCTAAAATGGTTCATTAATTTGTCAAATTAAGCTAATAAACATTGATATGAGTTATTCACTTGCAAGTGAATAAGTCGACCTCATTAAATTCTTATTCAAGGGAACTTTAATTTAACTCAGTATAAAGAGATAGAATAACGCATGCATTGGACGTGTACGGATATTTGAAGGAAAAGAATGTCAACATTGAAAGTGAAACTAGGTAAATAATTTGATTAACTGATTCAATCCCCACAAAATCATTCTTAAAAAGGTAAAAACTACGATAAGATAAATTTTTAATCTACAATACAAAATTTAACAGAGACCTATAAAATCCAATAGCACAAGTTGCGTAATCTATTTATATCTATGTTTATGTTTACATCGCTTTTATGGTCATAGAAGGTCAACTTGATAGTTAATTAGATGGCGTCTTGGCTAAAATTCACACGAAACGAAGCTACATCTTATGAAGACCATGTCCTGTAAAGTGTTTATTTTATACTTTTAATAGTTTAGAAAAATGTTTTACATTGTTATAAATAAAATATGAGAATTTGAGTCAAATCGTTGAACATGAATTTGGCAGCCAGTGCCCCTTTAAGTAAATTTTTATCTGTTATAATTTTAACCCCAAAAAAATGGTTCTTTGATATGCTGAATCTAAACATGTATTTAGATTTTTGAGTTGAGTTTACAAGTTGGTGCAGTTGGGATTACAATATAAAACCTTGTTTGAATAAAAAAATTAAAAGTATAGAGGATTCTTTGATATGCTGAATCTAATGTGTATTTAGAACATAATACATGTAATCTATATAGATAAAGTCCAATTTCAAATATTTTTTTTTTTTACCAGTTTCATTTTGTGTGAGAAACCTATTTAATCAAAATCCAAATTCATCCCTTTATCAAGCTGGGATGGAGTGTCCATACTTGCCCCAACTGTTTATGGTCCACCCTCTGTGTTGTTGTATCAAGCTGTGTGGAGCTTTTTAATAAATACTGATCCTTGAATCTTTATATGATGATTGCACATTTTGTCATGTTGCATGTACAGGTTCTGTTATGTAATTGTCTAGATTTTTTCCCCAATATTTCCAGACTTTGGAACTTTTTTAAGAAATAATTCCTTCGTGTCACGCTGTATGCTCATTTTAACATGGGTAGGCATTATATTTGTCGATATTTTACACTGAGCGTTAGCGAGGTGTAAAATGTGGTCAAATATAATGCCTACTCATGTTAAAATGAGCATAGAGCATGACACGAAGGAATTATTTCGAATCTAATAGGACAAATACAGTATTTTTATAGTTCGAAGCGTACGAAGATACCGTAAAATTGTTTGGCTTCTCCCATTTCCTCCCCGAGGAGTTTTTGCATTACAGTTCATATTTGATAAGTTTAAAAACTATGAGCAGGGTAAATATATATTGTTTTATAAAATCATATAATAAAAATTTATGCTAGCTGCTTAAATGTATATATTTTAAAGGATCGCGATGGAAATAACGTTAATATACACAGTAAGTTCGTGGGTATGTGTCAAACATATATTTTATGCTCATTAGAACACGGCTTTGTTTACAAAGCGTAATAAGGACGTCATATTAGAACAGTTATTTTTATTCAAAATTAATGATAGTGGTTACAAGTTTTGTTTACTCCTCCCACAGTTTTCAACCTTGATCCATGAAATTTCACAAGAAGATTGCACATACTGCATGCTAAAGTTCATTGTTAAGTTGTGAATCTGTTGAACATTGAGAAATTATTTATGATATTTTTACATCTCGTATTTCAAATGTAACAATGCCAGTGCTTTATAGAGCATTCTCTCTTGTTTAGGCCAAATAAAAAAAGATGTGTTTTTCCTATTAGTATTACCCTATCCTACCTATTGTTTAAGCTAAAAAATAGCCTATCCTAAAGTTTTGTTTTTCATTTTTCAATAAGCATAATAAGCACCGTTAAAGTCAGAATGTCCCATCCATTGACTTAATGTAAAAAATATTGGTAAAATAAAAGAAAATCCCTATCTACCTACCCTATTTATTTCAAAGATGTAATAGGAATCACACATATTAATATTTTGGCCTTAAGAAACATTCTGTGGTACTATGCTTTTTCAGTCTTTGATTTATTTTTGAATAAACTGATAGCATTTTTTTTTTATAATTCATTTATAGGTCTTCAGCTGGAACCAGACAAACCAGAAGAAAGATCAGTATCAGTCTACTTATATATATAAATGCATATCAGGGTAGAATACAGAAGGCAAATATAAGGGATATGCTGAGGCAGTTTCGTGTGGGTAATTCAGAGTACCAGGTGCATGCTTTAAGCTTCTGGCACGACAACTATTTTACAGCACTGATCAACATCAGAAACCAATGGTGGACGTATGACAATAAGATTGGACTGCATAATCAGGTAGTGGAAGTTGATGACGGCAGTCCAGGACTATTGTCTGGAATATATATAAAAAAGGTCGCATAGATTGTGATTTTCAGTTTGATTTTTCTTTTTAAATATATGTATATATCATGTTTATGGATAAGTACGTTTGAACCAGTGACCACTCTACAACAGATTTATTCATGGGATCAGCAGCAGTGATGGTGAAACAAGGCTGACAATACATACGTCAATGAATATCTTGAATGATTTTTGGGAAAATTTTGAATAGCAAAAGCCATAGTTTTGCTAGTATAGTGCTAATGGTTTTTTTTGCACAGACTGATTGTAGTTATACATTGTTATATAGCATTAGATATTGATTTCAGTAAGCATTGTATTTCTGTTTTTTTCTGCTTTTTTTTAAAATTTTTTAAAGCAAAAATTTACCTATACAATTAATGGTTTACATTTGTTAAAGTAAACTGTTTTGGTAAATGTTGTTAAAAACAAACATTAGTTAAGAAACTAAATATCCAATTTTATCCAAAAAAAAATCTTATACATGTACTATGTAATGAAGCTGGAAAAATGATTTATTTAGCTCAATGAAAGAATTTTCTTTACAATTCAAGAAGTTGATCTTAAAACTTAGAATGGTTAAAATGTTGTACTTAGAATAAGGTTGTATCTACCCTTGAACAGTTTATGTTTTAGTTTTTATGATCGTAAACTTATTTTATAGGTATTTGGTTTTAAAACCATACTTTAAGTCCTGATATCAATAGAGGAAGGTAGCTTTAGAAACATGATAAGGGTACTCTAATTGTTATGCAAAGGTGTTGCTATGCACCTTATAAGGCCCAAAACACAGACAAAACTTGATAAGAAAAACTATATTTTCATACATTTTATTCCTCAATTACTTTCAATTGCGTCAGACAATATAATAATAGTATTATACTGAACAATCATTTGTTGTTATCATGTACCTATTTGATACATGAGATCAGTATCTTCTGATATCACTGTGGCTTTGATAATACTCATGGGATACCAACTTTTTTTGGATTCAAGGGTAGCTAGAGATATACCACATATTTGAATACTATATCATTTTAATTACTTCAATACATATTGTAGTATTAGTCAATATTGAAACTGCAAAATTTGGTATCCTAAAAATTGACAATCAATGAAATCCAAAATACTTTAGGAATTCCTTGCTTAATGCTGATAAGCATATGCTACTGAAAACCAATGGTTTGAATCATGGGGAGTTAATTTACCCTGTTGACAAGGTACATAGGACCAGACTTTAGGGACCATATTTCTTTTACTTTATTTTTATACTTATACTGTGATATCTGAATAAATTTTATAATATAATGGTGTATAGTTTTACAGAAATAGTGTTATTTATGGTGTATAGTTTTACAGAAAAAGTGCTATTTATATTCTCAATGTTAATTTAAGAATTTTAACTGTTTTAAAGAATAGTGAATGTTATTTTAATAGTAGGTTGTCTGTTGTTTTTAGATGTTAAAAAATAAGTAAAAAATATTATTTTTTGATATTCTAATTTTATATACAGAGAATTGGTAATTAAATTAGATTTTTAAGCTGTGATCTTTGTCTTTCAGAAAATACATGATATTACGTTAAATTTAGGGTAGAAAAAGTAATGTATTTTATATAAAAAAAAACTTTGAAAGTGCATAATATAGTTAATACCGTAATCAGCATTACTAGATAATTTTCCTGGGGTCTGTTGTGCAACTTGTTGTGGGTGGCTCAGTGGCTGAATAGTATAAGTAGTTACTACTGTAATCACTAGCCAGCCAAACTGAAGTTGTGAGTTCGAAACTTGCTCATGCAGGTGCACTGGACTCCAATCTTTATTGACTAGGATTGTCAGTTTTCCTATCGAAGGTCTCGGTTTTCTCAGGATACTCCCTCTTCCTCCAGTAATAAAAACTGGCTGCCATAAAATAACCCAAATGCGGTACTTAAAAGATGCATTAAAACACCAAAAAATCAAAAATCAAATCAACTTGTTGTTATAGGTAACCACTTCTTAATTTTTGCTATTTTTTTACAATAAGATTCGATTTAATTTACACTTATTGATTGCATGAAAGTGGGGCAAGCAACACAGAAAATATATTACCTGTTTATCAAGTTTATTTTGCTGTAAGACTATTTAAAATGCTGATCTGTATTCAGACAATGAATTTCAATGGTATCATAAATTTGTTGTACATGTTTATACTTTTTTGAAAGGGTACTTTAAGGTAGATTGGTGTTTGTTTTTGCATTCCTTTTGGGCATGTTGCAAAAATATTCTTGGTAAACATTTTTTTTACCAAGTATCATTCAAATACAACAGAAACATCTTACTATTGAAATAAAAAGATAAAACTATAACAAAATTAAGTGTCGAAGTGTAGTTCAGATTTTTCACATCACCTTTCCAACAGCTTGAAAAATCATGGAGTATGATGTCCCTGTTTCCTAAGAAAATAATAACATTTGAATTTTATTATTTAAAAAAAGATAAAAATGCAATGTTATTGTAATTTTCTATGATTGAAAAAACTTAGAAGTTTGATGCACATGAAAATTGTATATCACTTTTTTTTAACGTGCAGCTCTTACTGAACTTGGAATGACTATAGTCGTAACTATTTTACTGAAAAGAAAAAATGAATTATTATACGATAGACTGATATGACTTCTTATTGCAGTCATGTTAAACATTCATACTAGTCACCAACAATAAGAGTAGCCCAGAAAAGTGCTTGCAGGAACAGGGACCCAGTATTCATGCATTATAGGCTGGAAAGGTTTGACATTTATATATAATGCAATATATTGTAGAAGATAGAAGTCTGGAATACATCGTGTGTACTGTTGTACATATTTAATGTTATATTTATTTCTAAATATTTTTATTGTTTTCATAATTTCTTTGAAATTGTACAATATTGTCTCATTCCATTTGGTTATGACTTTTCATTTAAAATAATATATGCTTATTTCACATGTAGAATCTAACCAAGAGCACCTGAAATGTTTTTAGTTGGGTTTCACAGTGTTGCTCAATATTTAGATTGCTATATAGTGTTTTGTATTTTCATAGTGATTGTTTTTTCACAGAGTGTTGTCATGTTTTTACTTATTGTGGATTCGTGTATTTTTGCCGGTACCAATTTTCATGGATTAAGGAAAACTACATGAAATTTCGTTGGAACATTTTATTTTTTTTACTTATTGTGGATTCGTGTATTTTTGCCGGTACCAATTTTCATGGATTAAGGAAAACTACATGAAATTTCGTTGAAACATTTAATTTAGTGGTTTGCCTATACCCATGAAATCCACGAACATTGGTATCCAATGAATAATAATGGATCCACAGTTATGTAGTAATTTAAAATTTTCATTGTTGGATCATCAAGAGCCTTTTATTTTATATTGATTTTTTTTCAATATAAATCAGTTTTTTTAAATTCATAATGATTATATTTTGTAAATTTAAGCAATATTTCTCTAGAATACTAGTTTCATCAAACCAATGCATGCACCCCATCCAAGGGAAATCTTATGCTGATAGCAAAAAAAATATATATATACATAGGTATATGTTATACATGATTTATTTTGTTAACCGATTTGACTCAAAGAATCCCTTTTAAAAACCATTCCAAATATTATTTTTATGATATGAGTTTTATTTAATTTTGTGTGTGGCTAAAGCATATTTTTTTAATTGCTGTACTTTATCAGTGTCTAACGTTAAACAAGCATGCATTCACTGTTGTTTGTGAAGGAGAAAAAAGGTGTTCATTGAGGAAGGTTTTAAATTGTGGACTTAAAATTATAATAGTCTTAAAATACATAAATAAAAAAAGTTAGCTGAGACACAGGTTGTCCTTTGTTTGGAGCCTTTGACTTTAGTCGAAAAAGCGAGACATAGCAATCCTACATTCCATTGGCGTCATTGACAGCCGTGGCGTCCACAAATATTCACTCTGTGGTTCAAGTATTTATACGACGGAAAAAATTTTTGCGGTCGTATATTGTTATCAGTGTCTTCCGAAGATGGATGGTTTCCGGATAATAACTTTAGTATAAGTAAATAGAAATCAATAAAATTTCATCAAACATTGAATTATTAATGTTCTCTGACTGTGTTTTTATATTTTAAATATTGGTCCTGTTTTCAAATTGGTCTACTTAAGGTCCAAAGGGTCCAAAATAAAACTAACGGGAAGGATTGTGCCTGATATTCATATGATAAAATCATAATCTTTCAATCAGTTTAATTGAAGTCTGGAGCTGGCATGTCAGTTAACTGCTAGTAGTCTGTTGTTATTTATGTATTATTGTCATTTTGTTTATTTTCTTTGGTTACATCTTCTGACATCAGACTTGGACTTCTCTTGAATTGAATTTTAAATGTGCGTATTGTTATGCATTTACTTTTCTACATTGGCTAGAGGTATAGGGGGAGGGTTGAGATCTCATAAACATGTTTAACCCCGCCGCATTTTTGCGCCTGTCCCAAGTCAGGAGCCTCTAGCCTTTGTTAGTCTTGTATTATTTTAACTTTTAGTTTCTTGTGTACAATTCAGAAATTAGTATGGCGTTCATTATCATTGAACTAGTATATATTTGTTTAGGGGCCAGCTGAAGGACGCCTCCGGGTGCGGGAATGTCTCGCTACATTGAAGACCTGTTAGTGACCTTCTGCTGTTGTTTTTTCTATGGTTGTGTTGTTGTCTCTTTGACACATTCCCCATTTCCATTCTCAATTTTATAGTTTGATTTTAACAAAAATTGAATTCTTGGGGTTTATTGATATGCTGAATTTAAACATGTATTTAGATTTTTTATTATGAGCCCAGTTTTCAAGTTGGTCCAAATTGGGGTACTTTGTTTGATTTCTACAAATTTAGGCTATATGTGGTTCTTTGATATGCTATATCGAACCATGTATTTTGATTTTTGGGCCTCATTATCAAATTGGTCTACATTGAGGTCAAAAGGGTCCAAAATTAAACTTTGTCGAAATTATTGGGGTTCTTTGATATGCTGAATCAATCCATGTATTTAGATTTTGGATTTTGGATAATAGGTAATCAATTTCTTTTAAGATCATTAGACCACAATCATTCTGTGGCAGAAACCTATGCTGCGTCAAATATTTAACCACAATCCATATTCAGAGCTGTAACAAGCTTGAATGTGTCCATACTGGCCCCAATTGTTCAGAGTTCGACCCCTGGGTTCGTATCAAGCTGCGCCCTGAGGAGCATTTTTTCAAGTTACATTTGTATTCTCATATCCTCTATACTCGGCCATTTGCAGCTTTGAACACTAAGTGCTCGACTCTTTTTATTAAACTGTTTTGTGTCATTTGGCTTTTTTTGCATGGTTACTGTCACATTGACATTTGATATACCCTTCATCTTGTTTTGTCCATCGCCTTGCTGGTCATATGTAGCATATTCGCCTAAATGCGAGAAGTTGTGGGTTGTAAGTCCAGCCTGGTCATACCAAAGTCTATATAAAGTTTTATCTGTTCTAATACTCAACTAAGCATGTGGTATGAGGCAGTAAGAACAAAGACTGTGTCTGCGTAAGGTTTACTGAGGACAGTTTTAACCTTATGACCTTGCAAGCTAGCATGTTAAAAATCTGGATCAACATGTCAGTCTACAGGGCCGTAAACTACATAGAGGCATGTAGGCAGTTGCCTCCTATTGAAAACCGAGAAAAAATGAAGAAAAAAACACTGAAAAAAAACAACAACAAACAAATGGTTAAAATCATGCTTTAATTTAATAGTACTTGTTGTTACTGTTACGCCTATTAAGGAGGTTGGGTAAAAATATTCGATAGAGCAAGCATTCAAACGCAATGTCATGCAATTAAAACATGGAACAGGTGAACAATGACGGAAAGCAGATTGTGTAGTCTCTCTATGCAACACATACATCTACATAGAAGTCACAATGTTGCAATATTGAATGCATATAAGTGCTAAAGAGATGGAATTCGACCAGGCACAGAAAAAATCCCTTTAGCATTTGACAAAGCCTAACCGAATAAAACTTTCAGTGTAAACAAACATGTGTTACGCTATGATAATTTGAATTTGATAATTAAAGTTTTGTTAAGTATGCATTTTCATTTTAAGGTTTGAAAATTGTGTCTCTGAAATGAAGTAAAATAGCTCCATTTGGACAGCCAAAAAACCTAATAAAACCGTAAAAAAAAAATATTCAACTTCAGCGGGCATTTCATTTCAAGTACGCAAATTGGTTCCCTAAAACTTAGAAATAATAGCTTTTGAAGAGTCATAAAGCAGGACAAAGGATAAACACATCTTACTATTACCGCACACGTTATCTAACATTGCATAAATATTTTCAATATATTCCAGGCGCTTATTTATTGAAATATTATATAAATTTAACAAGAGGTGAATTCTGGAGAAGTACATTGCATTTTCTGCATAAAAAGGTCCACAAATCAAGTGTTTCGCCTCGCTCCGCTCGACGAACCTCAACTGGCTCCCCTTATAGGGAAGGCGATTTACGGCCCTGGTCTAGCACAAATCAGAATATTGGCACTGGTAATAACCAGGTTTATTCATTCTAAAACCAGTTGTTGGCATGATACGGGTTACTAAAACCCTTTAGATGTTAACTCAAATATTATTATGCATATAGAAATTCAAGCATGCATTCGAAACACAACTCAAACATCGACATAAAAATCTGCTTTTGAAACACCGAAACCACCATATACTTTCAAAATCTATTCAAGGAATTGCAACAATTTCCGTTGGGAATTTACTATAAAAAAGAAGATGTGGTATGATTGCCAATGAGACAACTTTCCACAAGAGACCAAAATGACATAGACATTAACAACTATAGGCCACCGTACGGCTTTCAACAATAAGCAAAGCCCATCCCAATTTTAACAACTCGGACGCTGACAATTTCGTAAAGCCAGCTGTCAGATGCGGATTTAGAGGGGGCCAGGGGCCCGCCCCTTCTTTGATTAATTTTGACTTTATAGGGAATCACATATGAAATTTGTAGATCCGCCACCGGCTGAAATTGATCAAATGATACCTTCTACTTTTGTGGTGACAGTTTCCACTTTATTATGAGTGCTTAGATATATAAAGATGTGGTACGAGTGCCGATGAGACATTGCTCTCCTACAAGTCACAATTTGTAAAAATAAACCATTATAGGTCAAAGTATGGTCTTCAACACGGATCCGTAGCACACCGAACAACAAGCTATATAGAGTCTTCAAATTACTAGACGTATAAAACCATTCAACGGTCTATTCTACTAGTAGTATATAAGAAACGAGAAAGAGAAACATGTCTAAACCACATCAACAAACGACAACTACTGAACATCAGATTCCTGACTTGGGACAGGTACAAACAAATGCATCGGGATTAAACGTTTTAATAGGGACGAAAGATACCAAAGGGACAGTCAAACTCATAAATCTAAAACAAACTGACAACGCCATGGCTAAAAATGAAAAAGAGAAACAAACAACAGCACACATGACACAACATAGAAAACTAAAGAATAAACAACACGAACCCCACCTTTATAATACAGATACAGTCAAGTATGCCTCATATCTTGATTTATATCTAGACATTGACAATGAGGGTCGGTTAAAAACAAAACTTTACGACAAAAGAGATGAATTCAGCTTCCCAATTGTGAACTTTCCATTTCTATGTAGCAACATTCCAGCAGCGCCTGCTTACGGAGTATATATCTCCCAATTGATACGATATTCCCGGCCTTGTATTTCCTATAATGATTTCCTTGATAGACGATTGTTGCTCACAAGGTAGCTATTACACCAAGAGTTCCAAATGGTTAATTTGAAATCATCCCTTCGAAAATTTTACGGACGCCATCACGAGTTGGTTGGCCGGTATGGAATAACCGTTTCACAGATGATATTGGGTATGTTCCTTATGTCGTTACTACAATACCTTTCCCTTTTCACGAATATGACCTACCGAAGTAGACTGTTTACCGGATTTGTAATAACATAAGTAACACGACGGGTGCCACATGTGAAGCAGGATCTGGTTACCCTTCCGGAACACTTGAGATCATCCTAGTTTTTTTGTGGGGTTTGTGTAGCTTAATCTTTAGTTTTTGTTATGTTGTGTTTTCTATACGATTATCTGTTTGTCTTTTTATTTTTATTTTTAGTCATGACGTTGTCAGTTTATTTTCAATCTATTGAGTTTGACTGTCCCTCTGGTATCTTTCGTCTCTCTTTTATTTAAAAAAATAACATCACAACATAGAAAGACACACTAGTAAATATCAATTGAAATGGCTTAACTCAATCAAAAGACATATTAACACAAGTGAACATACACTGAAAGAATAAAGTTTATTTTTGACACAATGAAAATACAAATTCACTAGAATAAGCCTGAAGGATGAATAAAAAAAAACAACAGTAGTATACCGCTATGAGATTTCAGACTGTTTCAGAAAAACAACAGTGACCTTGAACAAAAAGCCGCCACAGGTAAAACGTCTGTTCATGCAACTATGCTGCAAACACCCGTGTTTACAGGTACACAGGAGACCTCAACATACCAGAAATAACTAGTCTAAGACATAGTATAGTTCCAACACGGTGCAATATCTTTTATAGTCATTATCTCATTGGGGAGTCTTTAAAACTGGGTCAAAGGGATAAAAATGAACAATGAAAATTAAACCTCAATATTCAAAACAAAGAGATACCTCAAATAGGGGGATGGAAAGAGTTAGAAATATCCAAATATGTTATACTCATTCGAAATGAACACATTTCTGTCGTAAAGTCTATAGTCTTGACCAGATTGTCACCGTTAATTGAAAGTTATAGATTATCGATTGAGAAGCGGAAATGCAATGGACAATACTAACGGACAATCACGCCAATGAATATGTTCTGTCTGACAATCAAATAGTCTTTTGTCTAGGTGTAGCAAGAGGGTGTATTCTCCCGTGAGACAGTGTTATGACACCGACAACCAAATACTAAGTTGGACTACAGTAACTATTATGCAAATTTACTGATGAATAAGTAATACATGTGAGGGCATTACATTGCATTATCAATAAACCATTATATGTAAAGCATTTAAACGGATATCACAGTGTTCAATCAACAACTCAATTATTGCGTGAACCCCTAGGGGTTCACGCATATTTATTAGTTAAAAATATATGGTCTATGGAGGAATATTCGGAAACTTTCTTTTTGTTCATTCGGAACATTTTTTCTTCTTATCTGTATTAGCATCCTGCAATTAAGAGCACCTCCATACGGGGTATTCAATATATTTAAAACATGGCAATACAGAACTTTACACTGATTGCTTACTCACTTATATGCTACTATGATAATAAAATATATAGTTGAAAATCTATATGGAAAAAAACGAAATAGCTATCCATACGTATAATTTTTAAAGAATAATAATGATTCAAAACATGGACACATGTACCTCAGTCTTCAAAACATTCATAAAATTCATTTAGAAATAAATAATGAGGCATTGCGAACTGGTCAACTAGTATGATACAATGTACATTGATTAATGTTCCTTACGACCGATCATCAATAGGTGTTACTCTCCCACGAGATGGATTGAGATTTAGAAATTACTTGACCTATGAAACCATTTTTTAAGAGGCATAACTTTAGAATTTAATTCTAGATACAACGGATTTCATTAATAAAACAGAGTTACACACAAGATAAAAAAGGAATGCTTTCTTATTGCCTATGATGTAACGTAAATGTACACAAATATGATCATGGTTAATTTAAAAGAAACTGTTATCAATGCAGTAGAATTAATTGATGCACAAGAATATCCTTTAAAGATTCCCAACAAAAAAGGTTTAACTGCATTTGTTAAATTATTTCTAAGAAACAATGAATTTGGGTTTAATGGACAGTTATACAAACAAGTTATAAGAGCGCCCATGGGTGGTATATTTTCACCACTATGCACATATATGCATTAAATTAATGGCAATTTTTCTTATGCCAAACAACGATAATAAGCAAACAAAAAACAGGCTCCTGATTTCGGACAGGTATATTAAGTATACATGTATAAGCAGCAAATTAAATGTATTTGCTGGATCCAAACCCATTTCTTAATGTGGAACAAGGTTTTACGGCATGCACAAACAAATGATAAGTAAGTTGCTTTTGTCTTATTGGTAGGAATAAACATTCCATATTCTATGAAGCAAAATAATCGTACTTTAACGTTTAATCCCACTACAAATGTTTGCACCTGTCCTTAGTCAGGAATCTGATGTACAGTAGTTGTCGTCTGTTTATGTAGTTCATACGTGTTTCTCGTTTCTCGTTTTTATATAGACCGTTAGTTTTTCCATTAGAATGGTTTTATACTAGTATTTTTAGGGGCCCTTTATAGCTTGCTGTTCGGTGTGAGCCAAGGCCGTACCTTGACCTATAATGGTTTACTTTTATAAATTATTACTTGGATGGAGAGTTGTCTCATTGGCACTCATACCACATCTTCCTATATCTATCTAATATGTTGGGTTTTTTTTACAGAAAAGTAAATAAAATGGCTGTTGGACTTAGGTGAAATATTATCTATACCAATAAGAACCCTAAAAGTGTCATCCATTGGTAGTATTTTGACCTTTCACGTTGAAAAAAATTAATATCGAAATAAAAACATTAATTATATCCTCACTTTATATTTAACACCACTCTCAACATACCCAAATTGTCCTGATTTACAATAAAAAGAAAATATTATCCTCCATCGCACACAAATGATAATGAAAACACTGAGGTATAATTAACAATGCAGTTGAAATAAGATTTGCATAAAAAAAAGTTCTAAGGTTCACGTGTTGACTTTTTTTTTTTCTAAAAAAACAACTTGTTTATATATTATTTGTTGGTTTTAATATCATCTTCTACCAAATAAATGGGGAATGTGTCCATAGAACACAGATTATGCCCCATCTATATATATACTGTGTATAAATTTCATAACATTTGGTTGAGGCACACTTAAGTTAGAGATCGGGTATGAAACATTCAGCAATTAATCCATTTTTAAAGAGCATAACTCTAGAACAGTAAAAAACGACACCACCAAATGCAAACTTGGCCTGCATTTTGTGGTTATGAGCATTGTGTATAAGTTTCATAACATTTGATTGAGGCACACTAAAGTAAGAGAGCGGAAATGAAAATCAGCAATTTTTTCATTTGTTATCAGACAGAACTCTTGAACAGTTAAAGTGACGGTCAAACTTGATCTGTATGTTGTGGTAATAAGCATTTATATGTATAATTTTATAACATTTGGTTGAGGCAAATTTAATATACAGAACAGAAACAAAAAATTCAGTATGCTTTCGAAAAGTTCATCGGAAGTTACCAAGACCTTGTTGATATATTTTTTGTATAAACTTCACAAATTATACACGATGGTCTTGGAGTATAGATCCTGAGTACTAAGTAAAATTGAGAAAGGAAATGGGGAATGTGTCAAAGCGACAACAACCCGACCATAGAGCAGACAACAGCCGAAGGCCACCAATGGGTCTTCAATGTAGTCAAGAGAAACTCCCGCACCCGTAGGTGTCCTTCAGCTGGCCCCTTAAAAATATGTATGCTAGTACAGTGATAATTGACGTCATACTAAACTCCGAATTATACACAAGAAACTAAAATTAAAAATCATACAAGACTAACAAAGACCAGAAGCTCCTGGCTTGGGACAGGCGCAAAATTGCGGCGGGGTTAAACATGTTTATGAGATCAACCATCCCCCTATACCTCTAGCCAATGTAGAAAAGTAAACTCATAACAGTATACGCACATTAAAATTCAGTTCAAGGTTGTTTATCATCTTAATAACGTGGCTTAGTATTTTTTATTTGTATTTATAAATATTAATTCTACTGTTTCACCCCATCCTTTACTTTTTATCTTTTAATATAAGAAATGTATTAGGTTTTTTAGCCTTCTTATATAACTAACAAAGTAAGACCGTGAGACCGTGCGGTCTAACAAATTTCTGATAATATCGTTAACAAATCAAACATCTTGTTATTGCAGTTCATCATTCACTCTTTATGTACTTTCAACTTGTTAAAGCAAACTTTAGTTTTGAAAAAAAGAATTTTACTGTTTTTTTCATTTATCTGAGTATGTCAATCAAGTTGAAGAGTGTGTATACATTGCAAATTAAAACTCTTTTTCTCTGTTCTGTATCTAATGATATAAAGATATATCTATGTGTATATTGTTTCAGAGTGTATTGAAGTTGTGAGTAGTATTTTAACCAAAAGAACATCTACCCTAACAACAGTGAAGATTAAAGCGATCAGGTACTGCTGTATGGTGATGTTGAAAGAAATTTAGGATTATTTGATCTGAAAAAAACACCTTTTAATATGAGACATATACATATTACAACTTCATTAAAATCCATTTAATTAAGGCATAGTTTCAATTCATCTTTTTAACATTTTTTCATGGAGATTTTATGTTTATTGGCCAATGGAAAATCTGTTTAGTACTCTAGTGAAGTAAGGCAGACTGGACATGCTGCTCCAAACAGTTGCCATGATATAATCGTATCCTTATCCAACTTATTGAGTTTTTGGGGTGAATATAGGACTCACCCTGTCAGTCTGTCTGTCCATTAA
Source organism: Mytilus edulis (assembly GCA_019925275.1). Lineage (NCBI taxonomy): Eukaryota > Metazoa > Mollusca > Bivalvia > Mytilida > Mytilidae > Mytilus > Mytilus edulis. The sequence goes on from CM034357.1 coordinate 29,216,001, forward strand.
AACAAAACACAAATTGTCCTATCAAATCAATGTAATTATCTGCCCTTGATTATAAAAGTGTTTTTGTTTTTGTTTTTTTTTCTAATTAAATTTAAATACGCTTGATTACACTTAATGTTTTGAAAGTTGGATCTACCTTGCAAGCTAGAGATTTTCCAGTCCAGAATGAACTATACTTGGTAGAATATTTTTAAGCCAAAAAAAGTTTGTTTTTGCGACATGTCCAAACCAGAAGATTAGGAAAAGACACCATACCAACTTGAGTTTAATATATCATTGGGAAAGCCAGTCATCTTGTGGAAATGTAATAAAAATAGTTTAAACTTTTTTTTTTCTTTCATAATGTTTATTTCAATAATTAAACCAGATTTTGTAATTTTACATGAAGGTAATTTTATTTTAGGTTTATCAAGACTTCTTAGTGCTTGCCATACAAGTGTCACAGAGTGAAGGGCAAGAACAATTTAAAAGAACAGAGAAGACTTGTTTTATTGCACTTAGTTTTGAGTTTTTGTTTTATATTTTTACCACTATGATAGAGTAATGTAAAATTCAGGAATTGTTTTTTTCTGATATATCTGTTTTGTAATTACTCCTTTTTAGATACATTTAGACGGGTTTTTTTTATAACCTTTTCCTACTGGAGTAGTATTGACAACTATTTGAAGTTTTTAGTAAGGTTCCTTTCTTTGGGTTTTGTATTTCATAATATTTCATTATATAAAGGTGTCATACTTGAATACCTTGTAGTTATGAACTTCTTGCTTCTTTGATATGTGTAGTATTATTCTCCCCCCCCCCCCAAAAAAAAAATATATTTAGTTTTGTAAAAAAATTAATTTCCATAAGGTCTGTCAACAATGAATGGCTCTCTAAATAAAGATTTAATACGAATTTCAAAAGAAAAAAGTATGTATGAAAACTCCATTCAAAAATACTTTGGAAAGTATCACACCAGTGATTCTTCTGGTATAATTCAGGTAAGCTCTAAATCTCAGTTTTCATTGGGGACTTTCTTCATTGCATCGAGGATGCTTTATCATCTGTATTATTATATTCACAATATAATTGTTAAGGGCATACGATACAGTTACAGGGGAGGTAATGACATTGCTAACGTTAAATGTTATTTTCGCGACGTCAAACTGTGACATATCTGGAAAAGATGCATTTTTTCGACTGATTTTTATCACTCAAACTGATTTAATTTGAAAACCAGAGCATGGACCCCTATTTTTTAAAACAACATACTGTTTCATTTTGCAGGGAGATTATGTGAACCAAATTTTATAAAACTGTAAAATTTAATACTAAAATAGTGCAATTTTTTTAATGTTGATAAATATACAGCAAAAAAAAATACTTTTTTCTCTCAATTCATGACCATTTGATAAATATGAGTTATTTCTGAATAAAAAATGCACAATTTTTTAGGATTCTTATAAAATACAGAAATTACAAATTATTTAACAAAAAACAATTTGTGTTTATCTTTTAAAACAAAAAAGTTATGGCTTTCTCTCGAAAGGGAAAATACAACCACAAATCCTAATTTTGGGCAAATATACAAAATTTCGACCTCATTTAACTCAAAAAGTAGCACATGAAGGTATATTTTTTATTACATATTTGATTTAATTAGGCGAAAAATAGGCTATATGGAAATTTTCATCAAACTGTAAATACGGGATTAAAACTGTATCGTATGCCCTTAAATGTTGTGAATACAGAAAGCAAACATAATGATTATGATATGCTTAAACTTCATTATAACAAATAATTTAACTTTAAATATAATGAATATTTCAACTGGAATAGACTGTTCACATGTTATGCTCGTTGATTGTTGACATTATGTGTTGAAAAACAGTAATAAGTCAAAGGACTAAGAGTTTCAAGACAGAAAGTCCAAAAGTCACAAGTAAATTTGATTGGTCTATAATAGAATAGAATGTTTATAAAAATGTCAATTGAATTAGTCTTTCTATTAAAAAAAATCTTTTGAAACCACATTGTGACCTCTTGTTATATATGTTTTAATTGGTTACATTTTTGTCTATTTTGTACCATAATGCTATGCATGAAAATATATTAACTGTATGCAAATTTGGAAAAATTAAAAGTTTTATGATAATAAAAAGAACAAAATTAGTTAAATTTGTTTTGATTGATTTGATTTTATCCAATATGTATATTAAAAGGAAAGCTAGTTTAAACATATTTTATTGTTCAAAAATTACAAATGGATTAGACACAAGTTTTTCAACTTAGTAATGTCTTCTCCAAAAAGGAAAGCTGTTCCAAATATAGATATGGCTTTTAAATATAACTTGCATCTTAAAGAAAATAAAGGAGGAAAAGAAAGAAAACAAGAGAGACAATTGCTTCAACAGGATTGTACTGTCATAATCAAAGTCACATTTCCTGTTTACACAAAGAATTGAGTGTAATATAATGCCTGAATTGGACTTGGTATTGTATCTTAGCATATGTGAAAGGATTTTTTATTAAATGATAACTTTACTATTTTAACCAAGTAAAACTAGATCAGGATACTTTTTGTGTGAATTATATGGGTTTCTAAGAAATGGTCTACAGTCCATGCAATATGTAATGGTTTTAAATTATGATAAATGACCATAAGTTTATCATGTTACAGGATATTTTTTTCTCAAATGTAAAGTTTATATTTCTAAGGTTAGACGACCTGGATGCTACGATTTTTTTTCCTGTCAAATGTCCATGTCCTCAACCTCATTTTAATGGTTCAGCATCTGCTTAAAGAAAAAATAAATGTTTGTCATTTAAATTTATTATATACTATGAGTAATAGGATAACTATATTTGGTATATTGGTTCCTGGCAATGTATACATTTCAGTTAGACAGGGTTCTTCTGACCTTCACCTCATTTTATGTTAAAAGTTATGTGATTAGATCCATTTCTAAAATACTGGAAGTAGTAGGTCAACTATATGTTGTATTTGTAATGATTGAAAGGGGTATATATCAGTCTGGCTGATTTCCATGATTCATGAGGTTCCAAGAAACAGTCTATAAGTATTGTATATGGTTCCTAGATGCAGTCTGTAAGTATTGTCTGTGGTTCTTATATGTAGTCTGTGGTTCTTAGATGTAGTCTGTAAGTATTGTCTGGTTCTTAGATTTAGTCTCTAAGTATTGTCTGTGGTTCTTAGATACAGTCTGTAAGTATTGTCTGTGGTTCTTAGACATAGTCTGTAAGTATTATCTGGTTCTTAGATGTTGTCTGTAAGTATTGTCTGTGGTTCTTGGATACAGTCTGTAAGTATTGTCTGTGGTTCTTAGATATAGTCTGTAAATATTGTCTGTGGTTCTTAGATGTAGTCTGTATGTATTGTCTGTGGTTCTTAAATACAGAGGCTATAAGTATTGTCTGTGGTTCTAAGATACAGTCTGTAAGTATTGTCTGTTGTTCTAAGATGTAGTCTGTAAGTATTGTCTGTGGTTCTTAGATACAGTCTGTAAGTATTGTCTGTGGTTCTTAGATATAGTCTGTAAGTATTGTCTGTGGTTCTTAGATACAGTCTGTAAGTATTGTCTGTGGTTCTTAGATGTAGTCTGTGGTTCTTAGATGTAGTCTGTAAGTATTGTCTGTGTTTCTTAGATATAGTCTGTAAGTATTGTCTGTGGTTCTTAGATGTAGTCTGTAAGTATTGTCTGTGGTTCTTAGATTTAGTCTGTAAGTATTGTCTGTGGTTCTTAGATGTAGTCTGTAAGTATTGTCTGGTTCTTAGATTTAGTCTCTAAGTATTGTCTGTGGTTCTTAGATACAGTCTGTAAGTATTGTCTGTGGTTCTTAGTTGTAGTCTGTAAGTATTGTCAAGTTCTTAGATTTAGTCTGTAAGTATTGTCTGTGGTTCTTAGATGTAGTCTGTAAGTATTGTCTGTGGTTCTTAGATATAGTCTGTAAGTATTGTCTGTGGTTCTTAGATGCAGTCTGTAAGTATTGTCTGTGGTTCTTAGATGTAGTCTGTAAGTATTGTCTGTGGTTCTTAGATACAGTCTGTAAGTATTGTCCGTGGTTCTTAGATACAGTCTGTAAGTAATGTCTGTGGTTCTTAGATACAGTCTGTAAGTATTGTCTGTAGTTCTTAGATAGTCTATAAGTATTGTCTGTGGTTCTTAGATACAGTCTGTAAGTATTGTGTGTTGTTCTTAGATACAGTCTGTAAGTATTGTCTTTGGTTCTTAGATACAGTCTGTAAGTATTGTCTGTGGTTCTTAGATATAGTCTGTAAGTATTGTCCGTGGTTCTTAGATACAGTCTGTAAGTATTGTCTGTGGTTCTTAGATATAGTCTTTAAGTATAGCCTGTTGTTTTACGTACAGTATGTAAGTATAGTCTGTTCTAACGTACAGTCTGTAAGTATTGTCTGGTTCTTATATATACAGCCTGTAAATTTTGTCTGCGGTTCATAGGTGTATATATAATGGTTCTTAAACTCAATTTATATGCATGAATGAAATATTTGCCACTGGATTTAAATCGTTTGTTGAACGGACAGAGACTAGCGGTAGAATAACCTTACTATTGTAATCATCGATAATATGATTCGTCCTGAACATGAATGAAATATTTGTCACTGGACGTAAAACAAACATCAATCAATCAATCTAGCTTTAACTAGAAGATGAATGCTCTATATAACGTTCATACACCTATGAGACAGAGTTATTAGATGGATATAGACCCTACAACGATAAGATACCAATGAGACACAGTTATACAAAATGCATAAACACTATAACAACGTTCATACACGAATGCAACAGAGTTATTCGATGGATATAGACCCTATACAACAAGACAGAGTTAATGGATGGATATGAACCCTATATAACGTTCATACACTAATGAGACAGAGTTGTTCGATGGGTATGAACCCTATATAAAGTTCATACACTAATGAGACAGAGTTTTTCGATGGGTATGAACCCTATATAAAGTTCATACACTAATGCGACAGAGTTTTTCGATGGGTATGAACCCTATATAAAATTCATACACTAATGAGACAGAGTTTTTCGATGGATATGGACCCTATATAACGTTCATACACTAATGAGACGGAGTTTTTCGATGAGTGTGGACCCTATATAACATGCATACACTAATGAGACAGAGTTGTTCGATGGGTGTAGACCCTATATAAAGTTCAAACACTAATGAGACAGATTTATTCGATGGGTATGAACCTTATATAACGTTCATACACTAATGAGACAGAGTTTTTCGATGGGTATGGACCCTATATAACGTTTATACACTAATGAGACAGAGTTTTTCGATGGGTATGAACCCTAAATAACGTTTTATACACTAATGAGACGGAGTTTTTCGATGAGTGTGGACCCTATTTAACAAGCATACACTAATGAGACAGAGTTGTTCGATGGGTGTAGACCCTATATAACGTTCATACACTAATGAGACAGAGTTGTTCGATGGGTATGAACCCTATATAAAGTTCATACACTAATGAGACAGAGTTATTCGATGGGTATGAACCTTATATAACGTTCATATACTAATGAGACAGAGTTTTTCGATGGGTATGAACCCTATATAACGTTCATACACTAATGAGATAGAGTTTTTCGATGGGTATGGACCCTATATAACGTTCATACACTAATGAGACAGAGTTTTTCGATGGGTATGAACCCTATATAACGTTCATACACTTATGAGACAGAGTTGTTCGATGGTGTATGACCCTATATAACGTTCATACACTAATGAGACAGAGTTATTCGATGGGTATGAACCTTATGTAACGTTCATATACTAATGAGACAGAGTTTTTCGATGGGTATGAACCCTATATAACGTTCATACACTAATGAGACAAAGTTTATTCGATGGGTATGAACCCTACATAACGTTCATACACTAATGAGATAGAGTTTTTCGATGGGTATGGACCCTATATAACGTTTCATACACTAATGAGACAGAGTTATTCGATGGGTATGAACCTATATAAAGTTCATACACTAATGAGATAGAGTTTTGCGATGGGTATGGACCCTATATAACGTTCATACACTAATGAGACAGAGTTTTTCGATGGGTATGAACCCTATATAACGTTCATACACTTATGAGACAGAGTTGTTCGATGGGTGTAGAACCCTATATAACGTTCATACACTAATGAGACAGAGTTATTCGATGGGTATGAACCTTATGTAACGTTCATATACTAATGAGACAGAGTTTTTCGATGGGTATGAACCCTATATAACGTTCATACACTAATGAGACAAAGTTATTCGATGGGTATGAACCCTATATAACGTTCATACACTAATGAGACAAAGTTATTCGATGGGTATGAACCCTACATAACGTTCATGCACTAATGAGATAGAGTTTTTCGATGGGTATGGACCCTATATAACGTTCATACACTAATGAGACAGAGTTATTCGATGGGTATGAACCTTATATAAAGTTCATACACTAATGAGATAGAGTTTTTCGATGGGTATGGACCCTATATAACGTTCATACACTAATGAGACAGAGTTTTTCGATGGGTATGAACCCTATATAACGTTCATACACTTATGAGACAGAGTTGTTCGATGGGTGTAGACCCTATATAACGTTCATACACTAATGAGACAGAGTTATTCGATGGGTATGAAGCTTATGTAACGTTCATATACTAATGAGACAGAGTTTTTCGATGGGTATGAACCCTATATAACGTTCATACACTAATGAGACAAAGTTATTCGATGGGTAGGGAAACCCTACATAACGTTCATATACTAATGAGATAGAGTTTTTCGATGGGTTTGGACCCTCTATATAACGTTCATACACTAATGAAACAAAGTTATTCGATGGGTTAAACCCTACATAACGTTCATACACTAATGAGATAGAGTTTTTCGATGTGTATGGACCTTTTATAACGTTCATATACACCATTGAGACAGAGTTTTTCGATGGGTGTGAACCCTATATAACGTTCATACACTAATGAGACAGAGTTGTTCGATGGGTATGAACCCTATATAAAGTTCATACACTAATGAGACAGAGTTATTCGATGGGTATGAACCTTATATAACGTTCATATACTAATGAGACAGAGTTTTTCGATGGGTATGAACCCTATATAACGTTCATACACTAATGAGATAGAGTTTTTCGATGGGTATGGACCCTATATAACGTTCATACACTAATGAGACAGAGTTTTTCGATGGGTATGAACCCTATATAACGTTCATACACTTATGAGACAGAGTTGTTCGATGGGTGTAGACCCTATATAACGTTCATACACTAATGAGACAGAGTTATTCGATGGTATGAACCTTATGTAACGTTCATATACTAATGAGATAGAGTTTTTCGATGGGTATGGACCCTATATAACGTTCATACACTAATGAGACAAAGTTATTCGATGGGTATGAACCCTATATAACGTTCATACACTAATGAGATAGAGATAGTTAATTTATTTTTCCGTTCCGTTCCGTTCCGCAAAGTACCAATTGCTCTGAGGAATTGGTATTTAACGGAAAAAACGGAAACAGACATCTTAATGTAATTAAGCAGTATGATAAAAAAAAAATTGTCTGAACCTCTATTTTCATATGCTAATGAGATGGCTTTTTCGAGTTGACATAATAAAATTATACACAATGAGGACACAAGTTTCTTCGATGGGTATGAAAACCTCACACGTTCACATAAACATATCAGTTGAATAGAGATAGTTTTAATTTATTTTTCCGTTCCGTTCCGTTCCGCAAAGTACCAATTGCTCTGAGGAATTGGTATTTAACGGAAAAAACGGAAACAGACATCTTTAATGTAATTAAAGCAGTATGATAAAAAAAAAATTGTCTGACACCTCTTTTTGCATGAGTGGTATGTGTTTTAGATGGCATTTTCGACTTGATCAATAATAAAAAATTTAACACAAAGGCAGGTTACACAAAAAGTCTTTCTCCTTCCATCGGTAATTATATTTTAAAAAAGGGGCCTTCAACAGCCCGTTCCGACGATGATTAGAGACAGTGATCCAGTTGAATCTGATGTAAACTTTTTAATTTATTTTTCCGTTCCGTTCCGTTCCGCAAAGTACCAATTGCTCTGAGGAATTGGTATTTAACGGAAAAAACGGAAACAGACATCTTTAATGTAATTAAAGCAGTATGATAAAAAAAAATTGTCTGACACCTCTTTTTGCATGAGTGGTATGTGTTTTAGATAGCATTTTCGACTTGATCAATAATAAAAAATTTAACACAAAGGCAGGTTACACAAAAAGTCTTTCTCCTTCCATCTGTAATTATATTTTAAAAAAGAGGCCTTCAACAGCCCGTCCCGACGATGATTAGAGACAGTGATCAAGTTGAATCTGATGTAAACTTTTAAAGTTTTTTAGATGAAAATAACAAATCTTCCAACAAAATGACTAAAATGTATAAAACCAATGCATGAATATCGCCCAGCAAACATCCATGTAATCTATATTTATTGTAGCATGCTAACATAAGAAATCAGAGCTATTTAAAACGTTTCTCTTGTTAAAATGTTTCTTAGGAGAGGATCTGTTTTTGCCAAACTTTTAACAATTATTTAAGAGTGCTCAACTAAATAGAAATTTGTATAGTGAAAAAGTCTTCTCTATAATGATAACAATTATCTTTGCTGTTTCTGAACACCTCAAATATATGTACACAACTCTTAACATGGGCGATCTAATATTAAACAGAATTTTAATTTAACTAAACAAGTTGTACTATTACACCATTGCTCTTGAGGGGATAGAGCGCTCACGGCGACTTGAACAGCGCCTCATTATATAGATCAAGATCCGAAATCGGCAGCTTTTAATTATGCGTGTTATATTTGTTTATTGCTTTTTTTTCTAGAAACCGGAAACGCTGTTTTTTCTCGCTTTTTATTGGTTTACATTTAGTAGTGAGTGCAAGTAAAGGGGTCTCTTATAACTTACTATATTGGATGTGCTTTGTTCATTGTTGAATGCCATTAGGCATACGATGTTTTATTGGGGTATACATCTTTATTAGTTCGTCTTTTGATAAAAGTTGTCTCATTTGTAATCATACCCATTATGTCTGCTATGTTTATATAGACTACACTGCATTGGCTCTGCGATTCCAGTTTCCTTCTGTCGTCGTCAGGCAAGTATAATATTACATGAACATTCCTTCTGTCATCGTTGATTGAATTTATTTCCAAAAGAAGAATCATGAAATTTATAGTAGGATAAACAAAGAAGATTAACACATAAATTTTTATTTATATTCAAACCAAATTAAATCAAAATTCAAATCCCGTGTCTACTCTTAAAAAGTTTGCGTACAAGGATCTGACAACACTCCGTTTTACTTTCTGTCCTGGTAGTTTTTACATCAGCTAATAAAAATTTAAGCTTTCAAATTTTAAAAGTGTGTATTAATCCGACAAATTAAGAGAACCTCAAAAGATCTTTAAACAGAAAGTAAAATTGAGCGTTTTCAGATCCTTATAAGCAACGTATCGACACATTTTATATGATCTTTAGGGACGGACCATTTAACTTGCAGAGGGGGAGGCATGCGCGCATTTTATTTTTATTTTTGGGAAGTGGCGCGACAAATTATTTTTTTCAAATTTAACATTATTTTTTATGGTAAATATCCTCTGTCAAAATTTTTTTTCTCCCTTTGCTGGCCAAATTATTTATTTTCTCTATTCAGAATCAACATATTTATTTACGAAAAAAAACATTAAATCAATTTTCAATAAGGCTCTCTATAGACACAATATTAACAACATGAATAAACATAATCTACTACTACGGGTTTTTTTTAACGACCTTGACAAAAGCCCTTGCACGGTTGATATAAACCAAATCAATCTAGCAATACACAATGATGAATAATAGTATAAATATTAAATTACATAAACAAATACATGAACAAAACGGATTACATGATAGTGTTTTGAGTTTTATTGTTAAAATATATAATGATTTGTAAGTATACTTGAATGACGATACATTTTTTTGATTTTTTGATTTCTTTGGATAGTGAATTCCACACCTTTTGACCACTAAAAGAAAAGCTTGGTTTGTATAATTCTGTATTTGATTTTGGAACAATACAATTATCTGAAAATGAGAGTCGAGTACTGTATGACTGTTTGCTATTTGTAGTTACAATAAGATTTGACAAGTATTGGGGTACCAATCCATTGTTATATTCATACATTAATAAGGACTTGTGGTATAATATTCTATTACATGTATTTACTGGAATTATTCCAGATTCTTTAAAAAGTTCAACAGATGGTTTTTGAAAATCGTGTTCATTTAAAATAATTCTAGCTTCCCTTTTTAGCTCACCTGGCCCGAAGGGCCAAGTGAGCTTTTCTCACCACTTGGCGTCCGTCGTCCGTCGTCGTCGTCCGTCGTCGTCGTCGTTACCAATTTACATTTTGAACTTCTTCTAGAGAACCACTGAATGGAATGGAACCAAACATGGCATGAATGTTCCTTATGAGGTGCTGACCAAGTGTTGTTACTTTGTAGCCGATCCATCATCCAAGATGGCCGCCAGCGGGGGACTTAGTTTAACATAGACCCTATGGGAAATGCATACAAATGACTTCTTTTAGAGAACCACTGAATGGAATGAAACCAAACATGGCATGAATGTTCCTTATGAGGTACTGACCAAGTGTTGTTACTTTGTTGCCGATCCATCATCCAAGATGGCTGCTAGCCGGGGACTTAGTTTAACATAGGACCCTATGGGAAATGCATACAAATGACTTCTTTTAGAGAACCACTAAATGGAATGAAACCAAACATGGCATGAATGTTCCTTATGAGGTGCTGACCAAGTGTTGTTACTTTGTTGCCGATCCATCATCCAAGATGGCCCCCAGCCGGGAACTTAGTTTAACATAGGACCCTATGGGAAATGCATACAAATGACTTCTTTTAGAGAACCACTGTCTGGAATAAAACCAAACATAGCATGAATGTTCCTTATGGGGTGCTGACCAAGTGTTGTTACTTTGTAGCGGATCCATCATCCAAGATGGCCGCCAGCGGGGGACTTAGTTTAACATAGGACCCTATGGGAAATGCATACAAATGACTTCTTCTAGAGAACCACTAAATGGAATGAAACCAAACATAGCATGAATGTTCCTTATGGAGTGCTGACCAAGTGTTGTTACTTTGTAGCCGATCCATCATCCAAGATGGCCGCCAGCGGGGGACTTAGTTTAACATAGGACCCTATGGGAAATGCATACAAATGACTTCTTCTAGAGAACCACAAAATGGAATGAAACCAAACATAGCATGAATGTTCCTTATGGAGTGCTGACCAAGTGTTGTTACTTTGTAGCCAATCCATCATCTAAGATGGCCGCCAGCGGGGGACTTAGTTTAACATAGGACCCTATGGGAAATGCATACAAATGACTTCTTTTAGAGAACCACTGAATGGAATGAAATCAAACATGGCATGAATGTTCCTAATGTGGTGCTGACCAAGTGTTGTTACTTTGTAGCCGATCCATTATCCAAGATGGACGCCAGCGGGGGACTTATTTTAACATAGGACCCTAAGGGAAATGCATACAAATGACTTCTTTTAGAGAACAACTGAATGGAATGAAACCAAACATTGCATGAATGTTCCTTATGCCGTGCTGACCATGTGTTGTTACTTTGTAGCCCATCCATCATCCAAGATGGCCGCCAGCATGGGACTTAGTTTAACATAGGACCCTATGGGAAATGCATACAAATGACTTCTTTTAGAGAACCACTGAATGGAATGAAATCAAACATGGCATGAATGTTCCTAATGTGGTGCTGACCAAGTGTTGTTACTTTTTAGCCGATCCATTATCCAAGATGGCCGCCAGCAGGGACTTAGTTTAACATAGGACCCTACTGGAAATGCATACAAATGACTTCTTTTAGAGAACCACTGAATGGAATAAAACTAAACATTGCATGAATGTTCCTTATTAGGTGCTGACCAAGTGTTGTTACTTTGTAGCAGATCCATCATCCAAGATGGCCGCCAGCAGGGGACTTAGTTTAACATAGGACCCTATGGGAAATGCATACAAATGACTTCTTTTAGAGAACCACTGAATGGAATAAAACCAAACATGGCATGAATGTTCCTTATGAGGTGCTGACCAAGTGTTGTTACTTTGTAGCCGATCCGCCATCCAAGATGGCCGCCAGTGGGGGACTTTTGAATGAAATTAAACATGTTCCTTTCCTTATCAATGAGGTTGTGTTGTCACTTTTAGCCAAATTTTATATTTTTTCATATGATTTCAAAAACCCAAGTAGAATCAGGTGAGCGATACAGGCTCTTGAGAGCCTCTAGTTTGTAATTTAAGCAAACTGTCGATTAAAAATGTGTTACAGTTGCCCCATATTGAACAACAGTAGTCAAAATTTGGAAGAATGTATGCATTATAAAATGAAATTCTTGCATTATGATTTAAATATTTCTTGATCCTTTTTAGTAGAGCTAAAGGAAGAATTTACCTTAAAGTTTTTAATAACATATTTGATATGATCAGACCAAGACAGAGTTGCGTCCACAAAAATACCAAGGACTTGTTCACGCTGACTTTCATTAATATATTGATTATTAATGAAGATATTAAAAGGTTCATTACACATGACAGAAAGTTTGTGTTTTGAACATAAACACATTTTCTTTGTTTTGGATACATTGATTAACATTTTGTTTTCATCACACCAATGAGAAATATTTTCTAACACAGTATTTAGTGTCTGGCTATACAACTTTTGTTTTTACCAGTAACAGAAATAGCACTATCATCAGCCAAAAGATCACTGTTATGATTTGGATTACACAAAGGCAAAAAATTAATGAATAATAAGAATAATATGGGACCTTAAACGAACCCTTGAGGTACACCTGTTTTTACTTTTAATACACCTGAAAAAGTATTTGAAATGTATACAACCTGCTGTCTATCAGTTAGATATGAAGTAAGCCAGTGCAGTGAAGAATAAGAAAATCTGTATTTTTGTAATTTCTGGAGGAGCAGTTTATGATGAAGAACATCAGAAGCTTTACAAAGATCCAGAAATACTGCTCCTACTAATTCGCCTTCATCAATTGCTTTTAACCATTTATCTAACAAAGTTGTCATGGCAGTTTGACAGGAATGGTTCGATCGAAAACCTGATTGCAGGACATACAACAGATTATATGTGTCCGTATAGTTCATTAAATAAGTTTTTACGTGTCTCTCAAGTATTTTAGATACTAATTGTAAAAATGCAATTGGTCTGTAATTAAATACATCATTTTTTAACATTTATTTTCAAAAACTGGTATGACTTTAGCTAGTTTGAATAATGATGGATAAACTGATTTTTTAATGCTTGAATTAAAAATTTGACATAAGGGAACTGAAATAAGATGAGAAGTAATTTTAAAAAACTTTGCACTGATATTATCAAGACTGCTTTTATTACATTACAGATGCCTGTTTCCGTTCGATTCCGTTAAATACCAATTCCTCAGAGCAATTGGTATTTTGCGGAACGGAACGGAAATCAGATTCAACTTGATCACTGTTTCTAATCATCTTCGGAAGGCCCCTTTTTTAATTTATAATTACCAATGGAAGTAGAAAGACCTTTTGTCTAACCTGTCTTTGTGTTATTTTTTATACGTCCGTCAATTTTGACGCGACGTATTATGGTATACAAATGTCCAGTGTCCGTCCGTCCGTCCGTCTGTCCGTCTGTCCGGTGTAAACATGTCGCACCGTAACTTGAGAACGACTTATCCAAATTTCATGAAACTTAACATAGTTGTTTCTTATGATGGTAAAATGATCTGTATACTTTTTTGTGAAAATAAGATTACAACTTTTTGAGTTACGGCACTTTGTAACTAAAACAGGGGTGTGTTTTTTTCACATGTCGCACCGTATCTCAAAAACGATTCTTGATTATGGCTTAAAACTTTAAATACTTCTTAGTTATATTAATCTTAATATCTGTATACTTTTTGGTGATGATTCAAAATTTCATTTTTGAGTTATTGAGTATTTTGTAAAAAAAAAAAGGGGGGGGTTTACATGTCGCACCATATCTCAAAAACGATTTATGATTATTGCTTAAAACTTTACACACTTCTTTGTTATATTAATCTAAAGATCTGTATACTTTTTGGTGATGATTCATTTTTATATTTTCGAGTTATTGAGTTTTTTGTAAAAAAAAAGAGGTTTTTTTTTTACATGTTGCGCTGTATCTCTATTGCTTAAAACTTAACAGGCTAATGTTGCGTCGGGTTTCCAAATACATCTTGTACAATCTTCCTATTGAGCGGGAATAAGGAATGAGTCAGGATATACTAAGCATGACATCCTGTACAACCCTGTGTTATTCAAAAAAGATTTATGTTTTTTCACAAGACGACAGGCGTATCATGCGCTCATGGCGCAGCTGTTTATTTAAATATTGATCAAGTCGAAATGCTATCTAAAACACTTACCACTCATTCAAAAAAGAAGGGTCTGACTTGTTTTTATCATACTGCTTTAATTACATTAAAGATGTCTGTTTCCGTTTTTTCCGTTAAATACCAATTCCTCAGAGCAATTGGTACTTTGCGGAACGGAACGGAACGGAAAAATAAATTAAAAAGTTTAAATCAGATTCAACTTGATCACTGTCTCTAATCATCGTCGGAACGGGCTGTTGAATGCCTCTTTTTAAAAATATAATTACCGATGGAAGGAGAAAGACTTTTTGTGTAACCTGCCTTTGTGTTAAATTTTTTATTATTGATCTGGTCGGGAATGCTATCTAAAGGTTGCATTTCTGTAAATATTGACAATGCAATTTCCCATAGGAACTCCTTTTACGGCTAAAACTGTACCATTTTTACTATGAAGTTTTGAAAAAAATCTTATCCTAGAATTGAAAGTTCATATGCACCACAATTTTTTTCAAAGGTCAAAATATAGGGCTGTGCGGCATATTTTCAACGTTTATATGCCCTGAACTTCTCAGAGTTTAAACTTACACTAATTTTCTTAACTACCCCTACCTCGAATGAAAGGTTACCACAGATTTCAATGTAAACAATATGCACGTGTTTATTTACTGGTAACATTCCCAAGTTCTGTCTCTGCGATATGGAACACAGAGAGCATAACTGGGAACCAGTATGTAAACAAAATTAGTTTTCTATGAATATTCAATTACTCCCCAAAAGAGGCGTGTTTTGAGAAACAGCTGTATTTACAAAGTGCAACCTATACAGACATTTATTCAAATAGAAAACTCTCTAAAATCAGTTTTTCTCACATCAATACTCATTTATCAGAATTAAAGTCTTAAAGAAATCACTGTGTATGCTCTAATTTTTTCTTTACTATACATTTTATACCCCCTCCCCTGTTTCAATTTTTTAAAGAATTTGAAAACAAGACTTTAATTATTGCCAGCTTACCCTATTTGCATATTTTCTGATAAAAAATGCCTAGAATCTGTTAAAAACTGTTTTGATAACATATTGAAAGCATATCAGAATACCATAAATGTAATGTTTAGCAGTCAAGCATTACAACATTCAAGATTATATAAAGTATCCAATCCAGCCTCTATCTCCAGTCCACATCTTACTGTATGCCTATTTGTCAATTAAAGAACACATTTTCTGCCTCAAATGGTCAATTTAGAATTCTTGTCACAACAGTATCATCTGTTACCATATATCTGACACAATTTAGCTACTATATATACTAGAAGTGTTCAAACAAAGCCATATTTGCAATAGTTGTATGTATGCAGATACCAGTCTGAGATATAAATTCATTTAAAATGTTGTAGAGATGGCTGCTAACATCTGATTTTTGCATAACTTCTAAGCATAGTTATTGTTTTCTATATCAAAAACTTTAAAATCATAAAATCATAGCATTTACAAGTTAAATTATTTGTTTTATGACCCAGGGGGTAGGCAATTTTTTTATGTTTTTTGCCCCTGGGGCCTCAAATTTCCTAATTCATTCTGCTGTTTCTAGCAATTTTTAATATTTAGTACATATTCAGGATAGAACACACTATTGTAAGTTTTCTTGAGATATTTTTGTTTTTCTAGCTTGTATTTATTAAGCTATTAAAAGCAGATTTAGGTGTTGCCGCTTACTTTTGGGTTATCGAAAGGACACAAATACCCCATAAATAATATTCCGGAAGGATCTATGAGTTTCAATGACTGCGAAGAGTAAATATAGGCACTTCTTAACAATTTAACTTACAAATATGCAAATATTATGATTTAATTTTGTATCCAGGACTTTAAGTAAACTATGCATACTGTTAACTGTTAATTTATGCTGAGTCATCATATTTAAGGCCCATGCTTCTATCAATCTTCATTAAATATTTATAAAACTTCTTATTTGAGTAATTTTCTTTAAAATCTGTGAAATAAAGCAAATTTGGTTAAATTCTGAATGTTCCCCTTTTTCACCCTATATAGGTTGCATTTCTGTAAATATTGACAATGCAATTTCCCATAGGAACTCCTTTTACGGCTAAAACTGTACCATTTTTACTATGCCTTTGTGTTAAATTTTTTATTATTGATCAAGTCGAAAATGCTATCTAAAACACATACCACTCATGCAAAAAGAGGTGTCAGACAATTTTTTTTATCATACTGCTTTAATTACATTAAAGATGTCTGTTTCCGTTTTTTCCGTTAAATACCAATTCCTCAGAGCAATTGGTACTTTGCGGAACGGAACGGAACGGAAAAATAAATTAAAAAGTTTAAATCAGATTCAACTGGATCACTGTCTCTAATCATCGTCGGAACGGGCTGTTGAAGGCCCCTTTTTTAAAATATAATTACCGATGGAAGGAGAAAGACTTTTTGTGTAACCTGCCTTTGTGTTAAATTTTGTATTATTGATCAAGTCGAAAATGCTATCTAAAACACATACCACTCATGCAAAAAGAGGTGTCAGACAATTTTTTTTTATCATACTGCTTTAATTACATTAAAGATGTCTGTTTCCGTTTTTTCCGTTAAATACCAATTCCTCAGAGCAATTGGTACTTTGCGGAACGGAACGGAACGGAAAAATAAATTAAAAAGTTTACAGTAGATTCAACTTGATCACTGTCTCTAATCATCGTCGGAACGGGCTGTTGAAGGCCTCTTTTTTAAAATATAATTACCGATGGAAGGAGAAAGACTTTTTGTGTAACCTGCCTTTGTGTTAAATTTTGTATTATTGATCAAGTCGAAAATGCTATCTAAAACACATACCACTCATGCAAAAAGAGGTGTCAGACAATTTTTTTTTATCATACTGCTTTAATTACATTAAAGATGTCTGTTTCCGTTTTTTCCGTTAAATACCAATTCCTCAGAGCAATTGGTACTTTGCGGAACGGAACGGAACGGAAAAATAAATTAAAAAGTTTACATCAGATTCAAATTGATCACTGTCTCTAATCATCGTCGGAACGGGCTGTTGAAGGCCCCTTTTTTAAAATATAATTACCGATGGAAGGAGAAAGACTTTTTGTGTAACCTGCCTTTGTGTTAATTTTTTTATTATTGATCAAGTCGAAAATGCTATCTAAAACACATACCACTCATGCAAAAAGAGGTGTCAGACAATTTTTTTTATCATACTGCTTTAATTACATTAAAGATGTCTGTTTCCGTTTTTTTCCGTTAAATACCAATTCCTCAGAGCAATTGGTACTATGCGGAACGGAACGGAACGGAAAAATAAATTAAAAAGTTTACATCAGATTCAACTTGATCACTGTCTCTAATCATCGTCGGAACGGGCTGTTGAAGGCCTCTTTTTTAAAATATAATTACCGATGGAAGGAGAAAGACTTTTTGTGTAACCTGCCTTTGTGTTAAATTTTTATTATTGATCAAGTCGAAAATGCTATCTAAAACACATACCACTCATGCAAAAAGAGGTGTCAGACAATTGAGCAATTGGTACTTTGCGGAACGGAACGGAACGGAAAATAAAATAAAATAAATTAAAAAGTTTAAATCAGATTCATTTTGATCACTGTCTCTAATCAAGGACGACGTGAGGTCAGTCTAGATATCATAATGCATGACTTGCAAATGCGTTAATTTCATGATAATTTATCAGGACAATCCGACATATTCATCTACAGAATATTTCCCGATGTTATACATTATTACACATTTCACCTGTGAAGATGAGATTAAGTATACATTTGTGTTATTTGTATATGGAAAACCGTAAAACACAGAAATTTTAAAGTTTGTTTTGTTTTAAAGATTTTTCGAAATTTTGATAAATGCCCCCTTTGGATACCTTAAATGAAATTCCTTTCCGTTCCGTTCCGTTCCGTTCCGTTCCGTAAAGTACCAATAGCCCATTAGTTGGCCATTGAACACCTTGTGTTACAAACTCATGTAATATGGCCTTGTCTGGCATTTTAACAAATGGGCTCTTCGTTGTATTACAGATGCAACAGCTTCTTGATGTTTTACCTACAATCATGATTTGTAGTGTAATTGATTTGTTCTGTGGTGTTGTTTTATTTTTTGATGACTTAGGTACCAGTGCAGGAACAGTGGTAAAAGCGTCTACACAGTTGGTAAATTGGCAACAAAATTGCTGTTAACTGCATTTGTCACATATACAAATGTAATACCATGTTTAAAAAAGGTTTCGAATATTGTTTGCGTTATTTTCAAACTTTTTAACAATTAGTCCAGTCAAACTAAGATTGAGCCCCAAACTAAAATGTTTTAGTTCTAATCTATAGCATTATGCCCTTAATATACACAGAAAAAAGTCCCATAAAATCTAACTTGAGGAAAACTCAAAATCAGCATTTCTAATTTCCTATGGAAATTAAAATTTGGAAGGGGGAGATAACTCCGCAAAAATGTCTTTTTTGGTCAGTTTTTGGTTGATTTTCTTGAAATTTATGTAAGGTATGAAACTTTGATGGGTTATAAGTTGGTTTATTGACTAAATCATATAATCTTCTGTTCATGAAATGTACAAAACCAAAGTGTTGTGGGTAGTTTTATTTTTTGTGTGCATTTTTCATTGAAGAAATTGCAAATTAGAAGCTTTGTGACCATTTTGAAAATAATAATGTAAAAATTTGATATTATCTATATCTGTATATTATATTTTTTCAGCATCTTACTTGTCTAAAGAAACTTTAAACCACTAAAAGAAGAATACATGCTTAATTATTTTCATTAAATTTGAGATTCTTTTTCTTGACATGTTGAAAAATTTAATAAATGGTCAACTAATGAATTACGAAATCTAGATTATAGTTTGATAAAAGATATGAAAACACCTTTAGAATTGTTTGTTATACTCTAAAGACTGCTAAAAAAACCAAGAATCAATACATTCTGATGAATATAAGCGGCAAAGTTATTATTATTATTTTGTGTCAATTTTTATTGATATTTCTGCCATTTTTGCAAGAGTTATATCCCTTTTCAATGCAAATCTCCATAGGAATTTTATATGGTGATTTTTTTAGTCTTCCTCCAGTAAGATTTTATGGGACTTTTTTCTGTGTATATTTGGAGTATAATGCTAAAGATTAAACCTTAAAAATCTTCTGTTGCAATTACTTTCAGGTTAGGGTCAAATTTATGCTAGATTGACTGGACTAAATAAGCCTTTTTTTAGTTATGTGTATATGCACCCCCTAATGTGGTTAGATATTTGTTATTTTAGCTTCCTCTAATGAATAAATTTTACAAGATATATTTGTCTATATGGCAGAAATAATAATGACAGCCAAAATTTGGTGGTCATATACAAAAGAAATATTAAGTGCATTTTAAATATTAAATTCTTGCATATCTGTATCTTTCCTCTATCAATTTTCTTCTTAAATGACCTGAAAATAAAATCATTGTTTCATGGCTATTATAACATTTTTAATAAATAAAATGCAAAACAACCTGTTAGTGCTAAAATTGAGTTTTTCAATTTGAATTATCAATCTATTTTAAGGTCAAGGAACAGTAAATGGGTTATAACACCACTGTCCCAGATTAGGGGAGGGATTGGATCCCGCTAACATGTTTAACCCCTCCACATTCTCTATGTATGTGCCTGTCCCAAGTCAGGAATCTGTAATTCAGTGGTTTTCATTTGTTTATGTGTTACATATTTGTTTTTTGTTCATTTTTTGTACATAAATTAGGCCGTTAGTTTTCTCGTTTGAATTGTTTTACATTGTCATTTTGGGGCCTTTTATAGCTGATTATGTGGTATGTGCTTTGCTCATTTTTGAAGGCCATACACTGACCTGTAGTTGTTAATTTCTGTGTCATTTTGGTCTCTTGTGGAGAGTTGTTTCATTGGCAATCATTATAACCACATCTTCTTTTTTATATGTTGCAGATTTTGATTGTACAAACGAAGTCGGTGACCTTATATTTATTTTGCAACATCAAAACGGATATTTATGTATCAACGACATATAGTTTTAAAAAAAAATCTATAGAGAAGAATCAGAGATTTGATGAATTTTAAGCCAGATTTTGAAAGGTTTTTGACGATTTTAAGGGCTTTCTATACAAATGTTCACTCATTTTGAAAGATTTCAATCAGTAATATTTCAAATGATAAATGAGATAAATGCATTGCTTGTTAGGTTTTCACAAGTTCATAGAGCCAGAGTTGTATATATGCAAAATTTGACTGAAATCTGTGACATAGCTCATTTACTGTAACTTGACCTTAATAAAGATCACATCTCCCCTCTGACTATAGAATCCATTTGCAATAGATAGTTAAATTTGCAAAAAACTTATCTATGAAGAGTATATAAAAATAATGTTAGCTACAGATAGTAAAATGTAAAAATCAGAATGAAAATGGGGATTTTTTTTAAAGAGACAACAACCCGACCAAAGAGCAGAAAGCAGCCAAAGGCCACCAATGAGTCTTCAATACAACAAGAAAATCCCGCGCCCTGAAGCGTGCTTTTAATAGGTGGTCCCTAAACAAAAATATGTACTAGTTCAGTGATGATGGACGTCATACTAAACTCTACATTTGTTTTCGTTTCAATAATGAAATTTCATGTCATATCCAGAATGAGCAGGTAGGCATTTCAATCTGTGGTTTATCATTAACATCTACATCATTAGGTCTCTGGTGGAGAATTGTCTCATTGGCAAACTTAACACCACATCTTTTCTTTTTTATACGTTTGTATGTAACATACACATAGAACAAGGGTAAAACCTGGATTGGAGTAATATAGACTATATCACAGGATTTTTTTGTGTTTATCAACTTGAAATAGATATTTTTTATATTAAAACATTAAGGGCTGCTCCAGAAAATACTTTACCCCCCAAGAAAACATTAAGGGCAGTTCCAGAAAATACTATGTTCCCCCAGGGAAGGTAATTAATTTTTTTTTTATGTGGGTGGTTGTATTATGCATTATACTTTCATATATTAAAATAAAAACTTTAATATGTATGAGCACCCCATCCTATACCTTTTAGCTTTTAATATAAGAAATATATTAGGTTTTTTAGTCTTCTTATATAACTAACAAAGTAAGACCGCGAGACCGTGCGGTCTAACAAAATTCTGATAATATCGTTAACAAAAACTGGACAGTGTGATTCAACCAATCGCTAACGTGGACATATAATAGATAGTGTTTTGAAGTTTTACATGTACGGTCTAACAAATTCTTTTAGTACTGCTAACAAATATAAACATATAAGCCAATCGCTGATTTTGATCCTTCTGACATCATCACTATCTTCGCCATATTTGCAGAACATTAGATACAGAATTCTATTTTCAAAGATTTTGTTTAGTTAAGTTTTTTAAGCCCAAGAATGGAGATAACCACAACAGTTTCGCAAAGTCAAACTTTAGAGGTAATTCCATACACAGTGCTAATTTGAAATATAAGTGATCGCAGTGAATGGTTGCTCCAACAGGCTTTATATTCACCCTTACACGTGGTCGACTTGCTTGATATTATAACAAAAGTGATTGACCGGGTGTATATATCTTTATGATTATACTATCGTGTCTTCGTAAAAGCAACAAAACTATGTACGAAATACCATACATATGCAACAAACTGTAACATTATATATATACGTACATATACACCTCATTCATAACACTGCCACCGACTTAAACATGAGGTTACAAAGATGTTAGCTCCGGAAAGCGTAAATCTAATATTATGATTTTTCTTTATTATGAAGATGCCGGCAAAATATTATCACTGATCACTTCATGAACTTGTGAAAACAATCCTGTATACAGTATACAGTTATTATACATTTCAAAACTGTGCAGGGTATCTTTGACGTCCTTTGTGTTCAACTAAATTATCTTTTAAAAACAAATTTGCTTAAAACTCACATATATAAACTAAAAGCTATTGACCTCAAAGAATTTGGTTGGTGTACATATAGCATGCATTATACTCTACACTTGTACATGGTGTTCTCTAACACGTCCGCGTCAGGATCTAAAAATAATTTCATTTTACTAGCGACCCGGAAGATGATTTGTTTAATGGGGACGCGCATTATATTCTTATAAGGGGGGTCAGGAAAATTTGAAAATTACCTACTATTAATTTCTGGTTTGAACGAAATCAAATTCTATATTTTATGAATATGAAGTATATAACGAAGTCAAATTATATTTTTTATGAGTATATAAAAAAGATGTGGTACGATTGCCAATGAGACAACTATTTACCAAAGACCAAAATGACACAAACATTAACAACTATAGGTCACCGTACGGCCTTCAACAATGAGCAAAGTCCATACTAAACTAACGGCCTTATTTATGTAAAAAAATTAACGAAAAACAAATATGTAACACATAAACAAACGACAACCACTGAATTACAGGCTAATGACTTGGGACAGGCACATACATCAATAATGTGGTGGGGTCCCAACCCCCCTAACCTGGGACAGTGGTATAACAGTACAACATAAGAAACGAACTATAATGTATAGTATAACGAAATCGAAGGTCTATATATTATGAGTATGTTGTATAACGAAATTAGAGGTCTATATTTTATAAGTGTGTAGTATAACGAAATCTGAAGGATCGTGATAGAATATGAGTACTATAACACACCCGCAAAATCGCGGGCATTTAAAGAAGAGGGACAGTCAAACTCATAGACCGAAAATAAACTGACAACACCATGGCTAAAAATCAAAAGGACAAAAAAGAGACAAATAATAGTACATAAGATAAAACAACGGAAGCTAAAAACTAAGCAACGGCAAACCCCACCAACTCTTTATTTTCGTTTTTCTCCCAAAATAACCAAAACTGAATAATCATAAGAATGGATGACAAATGCTACTATGCATGGTTTCTAAAGGACACAGAGGCAAGACGATTAATTTCTTGTGGGACGGAGAAAAGAGACACACAAACTGAGGTCTTCTCGTTTAATAGTATAGATGTAGTTAAAGAAATCAGAAGTCTATATTTTAAGAGTATGTAGTACATATGAACATAAACTTTCATCATATACTATAAGAGTTGTGTTTTCTGAAAATTCTTGACTAACTGACATACCCCGGTATTGTTGGCCGCTAGCTCGGAAGTCATAAGTGAAGGATCTACGATTTTTGACGGGAACAAGTTTCTTAGATTTGCAAGATATAATGCTGAACCTATATATCCAGGTGCATAAAATGTGGAATATTTTATTCTAAAATACCACAGAAATCGTTGGATAGACTATTCTTAAACCTGTTGAAAACAAAGATGACGATGAACGTGTACGTGTATTTATAAAACAAACTTTATGATTCTTAGATGTATTGATTATATTATATTATATGATATAGGGTATATGATATATGATATACAAGGGTATATATAATATATATCATTGATGGTGATCCGATGAATAAATCTGTTGTAGAGTTGTCACTGATTCAGACGTATATATGTACATGGGATGATGGGAAACATTGATAAACATGTTCTTGTTGCACGATCCATTGATGGCCTTGTGTTGTTTTCTGCTCTTTGCCAGGTTGTTTTCTTTATGAAAAAACAAAAAAAAAATTCCGATAAAATATGTGCAACAGGTTTGACATTGGAACTCTTTTCTGCAAATTAAAAAAACTTTCGAATATAAATGCAAACACAAAACTAGTTACAGTTATGAACATTTACATATATCTTTACTTGCTAATTACTTATAAACTATAAAACATCAGTTAAATTACAAACACGCCAACAAAACATATATACAAACAAAATATGTGACAGAATAGAGGTGTTGTATTTATAATACTAAAATAACGAGGTCCAATTTGTCAGCCGTCATCGGGTAAAAACAACAAATCAAATAATTCAATTTTATATATAGCTAATATAGGACAATGGTGTCGATTAAAATTACACAACTTCCGATCCTTTTGTTTTCCACATAAGTAATATTGCCAATAATTAACAAATAAATTAGTATGGCGTTCATTATCACTGGACTAGTATATATTTGTTTAGGGGCCAGCTGAAGGACGCCTCCGGGTGCGGGAATTTCTCGCTACATTGAAGACCTGTTGGTGACCCTCTGCTGTTGTTTTTTATTTGGTCGGGTTGTTGTCTCTTTGACACATTCCCCATTTCCATTCTCAATTTTAAATAAAATTAACGGTACTCATTTTCTTGCACCAGATGCGCATTTCGACAATACATGTCTCTTCAGTGATGCTCGTGTTCCGGGTCGAATCCGATACCGATACCAATAGTATATTCACCTGTTACCTTATCTGTACGTTCAGCATCTGATAGGCGCACCACCAAACGGTGTGTTTAGGATTTTGCTATATACTAGTACACGGGTCATAATCACGGGGTTAACAGAACTAAATTCAAGCATTGTCAACTTGTTCCCTATTGTAGAATTTTAATCAGTAAGACATTCTAAGATAACAATGCGAATACTAAAAATCCGGACTTAAAATAAGGCGTATAGGTACAGTTTTTAACTTGTTGGCGGGCATGACGTAACACATTAAATCAAAGAATTCAACTTATAAATAGTAATATAGGACAATGCTGTTGATTAAAATTGTTCATTTGTAAACAGCCAGAAGTATTTCTTATGCTAAGGTAGTTCTTTAAAATTAGTACCAAAAATGTTTACTTGATCAAATAATATTCCGTATATAAAGGACATTTTACTGTAAAATGGTTCTTATCTTGAATAGAATTTGGTCCATGTGATAAACAACGATGACATAGACGCTGAGTTCTCTCTATGTATTTTTTTACTTTATCTATCTTTCTCAATTCTAAGATCATGAGCAACTATTCTTATTATACATATAGCTCTTCTTGTATTAAAATCTTTAATTGATAAATAAGCCTCCTTTACGAAGTCAGTCTTATAACTAATAAGAAAATTTTAGAGAAGTCTGTAACTGAGCATCGAGTTGTTGTCTTAGACAATCAAATAAACGTTGTTTTACAACAGCAAAATCTACATATCGCAAGTCTGAAATAAGGGTATGGCTATGCTAGTGAAGCTCGAATTGAAATATATAAACTTTGACCAAATCAAATATTGAAGAGCATAGAAGACGAAAAAATTCCATATGGTTTTGTCTAAAATATAAATAAAAAATACTGCAGACATAACACATAACTTTCTGCATTGACATATTTATTTCTTTTATGAATGTCACAGAAAAAGAAGAGAATTGATTTTCTTGAAGGAGAAAAGGAGATCTTGGAGGTGGCATATGACGGGGGTATGAAAAACGCCAGCAAAAACTGCCAAGATGCCATAAAGAGTGTTGCGGAGAGGTTGTCTTGTTCGGAGGACAGAGTAAAGGTAAAAAATACACAAAAAAATATATGGTTAAATTGAATCAATTGGTAAATTGGTAAAACAAAAAATATGAATTACAAGATAACAATTTTTAGCTTCGTTGAACTATTTTAAAATTGATGATAACTTTATAACATTCTTTTTTTTTCTATATCTTGTTGAGTTATTGTACACCAAATGGCAATGTCTTGTTGTCATATTACTTTTTAATTTATACTTTTTTTCAAATTTTTTGTATAAAGGTATAAAAATAATGAAAAGTTATTTTTCAATATGTATTTGAATTTTATATTATTATGAATTAATCTTTTTCACCCATAAAACGTAAATATAAGGAATAATTTTGAATGGTGACAAATAAGGGGAAGTAACTCTTAGTTGAATATTTACGACCTAAAGCTAAGGTAATTGGTGTTAATTAACAGTGTGTTTGACACCAAAGCTGTCAAGTGAAGCCATGCACTTAATGGGTCACTTAATTTGACAGTTTACATAGCTAGATGAACTGCCTGTTCATGGAAGAATTACGAATTTGCCGGTATTTCAAAGGAATATTACTTATGAAAATCAATCTCAAGGCTAAGAAATACGGGTGAAATCGGGTCATTTTCGGAATTCCCGGGTTATTTCAATGACCCGGCGGGTGATCCGGGTGATCCCTCAGAATTGTGAAAATCTCGGGTCACACCCGCAGAATCCGGGTCAGTTGACAGGTATGCTTGAACTAAGTGCTACTTAGATAGCTGCCTTGTTCCAGTTACAAAATATACTTTATTTGTGATTTTGATGGTTTATTATGATACAATAAGAAACATCATCTTTATAAGGGAATGTAAGAGTAAAATACTGTAGTACTTTAAATACATTAATTATTTACTTGATACTTTTATATAATTTAAGATGTGGATTGGAAATAGAAATTCAAAAGTGAAAGGACCAGGGGGAGCAAAGATACCAAAGACCCGATATACGAGAGGACCGTCGGCGTACAATATCATTGCCAAAACAGTTGAAAGAGGTTAGTTTTCATTTTGTATCGATAATTTTATTCAAACTCAATTTTTGCCAAGCCTCAATTTAATGTTCAACTCAATATTTATTTGCAGAAGTACAAATGGCATGCAGAAAAAATATAGCGATTGTCCATTTACTATCAACATTGATCTGTGTCCACACTTGTGTTATGTAAAAAAAAAAGTGGTGAACATATGATGAGAAGTTACGCGAGAGAGTTCCATATCACTGTAATCAGCTTTGATTTCAAGTATTGTTGAAAATGTTACATCGTTATCAATATATCAATTACATCTATGTTTGTTTTTAAATGCAAATTGGTGTATATTGAAGTTTTTTTATTCATATTAAAACTTGGGTTTCGTCATTGGCCATGAAAAGATAAGCATACCTTTATTTCAGCGATAACGCAATCATAAAATAATTGTTCATATGAGAATAAAAAGATGTGGGATAGTTGTCAATGATACAAACTCTTCTCCAGAGACCAAATAACATAGAAAAAACTATAGAAGTCCTATAACATATGACCTCGGGGGCATTATTTACTTTTTCTATTTACTGTCCTGATAAAAAAAAATATTATCAAAGTGACACCACTTAGACAAAAAAATGAAAAATGAAAATATCAGCATGAAAACGTTAAATAGTGAATATATAATGCGAAGGCATATATTATAGGACTACAACTATAGGTGACTTGGACTCGACTGCATAGCCTTCAACATTGGTCAAACCAAATATCACATAGAATAAAGCTTTATAACTTTCAGACTGTTTAAAACCAAAATACTATATATAAAATTGTATTGCTGTTGTTACATTACCAGGGACTTTATCGGGTCCAGAGTACTTAAAAAAAGTTGCCACAACTTGGCAAGCTACCCCAGACGAAGAAAGAAAAACAGCAACAGAACAGGCAAAAAAAATCAAACTGGACCCACATCTGAACATGACCAAAGATGAAGCTGTTTTTCACCACCTGAAATTGATTTCGAAGTCCGTAAGTAAAGATATATATAAAAAAAAGTGTAGGCATAATTTATTTCAGTTCTTGTTAAATCAGAATTAGTTGAAAACCGATAATTGAAATTATAAAAGCGTCAAGACTTTCCATTTTACTGGCCTAATTCATTTTATTTCATTATTACATGGTAGAAAGGAAATTTTAAATGTTTATTAAATACGATTAAAACAGCCCTAATATTACTACTTAAACGGCATGAGTCATACTGGTGACATCGTCCTGATGGGGTGCATACATTATGTGATCTATATTGTTTTTCGGTCGTCAATATTTACAATACAGACTGGCAATCACTCCTAAATTAGGCAGCAATTAGGCAGGGGGGGCTATGGTTTTTTTGGGAAAAAAAGTTTCTTTCCAGTTTTTGGAGAAAAAAATAATTTGGTTTTGATTCTGAGAAAAAAAATTGTTTGTTTCACCCTCAGCTGCCACTATATGTAATGCTAAAATTGAAAGAAAAAAATTGTTTTCGACTTGTCCCGAAAAAAATAGATTGTTTTTCGCCGCAGAAAAAAAAAAACCATAGCCCCCCCAGAAAATCAAATGGTTGCTGCCTTACATGTATACATATACTGTGCATGTAATTCAGGATTCATTACAAATCCGTATTGGAAATATTGACCCTATATTCACATCATTGCCAGTCCGTATTGGCCATCTATTTAATTTGATGTATGTAATACAGATTTCAGAACAAGTCTGTATTGAAAAAGTTGGATTATTTAATAAAAGTGTTATGGACTGGCTGTTTCTGTATTGACACTGGTATATATTTTCGGTCAGCTGTATTGACCCTCAACCCTACGGGTCTCGAGGCTAATACAGCTAACCTCGAATCTATAACAGGGCCAAATACAGAAAGAAAAAAATGTTCACCCAAGTAAGATTAACAAATATAATAATGAACTAACTATCTTACCAAATCATTGATTTTATATATTGTCCCTTTTGTATTGTTGATCTCTTAATAATATAGGAGTTATTGCCCTTAAAAGATTATTTTTACCAAAATTAGTTTACTTTGCAAAAGCTATGATAGATACAAACTTTTAATTATATGTTTGACATTTATTAATACACAATCTTATTAACCTCTTGTTGAATAGTTTAATGTGTTTTAATACATTAATTTTTCAGATAAAAAATATGATATAAGTATATTTTATTTAGAATTGCTTGTTTTAACATTTATTCACCTTGAATAGCAACATATATCATTGATCATGAAGTACAAAATAAGAAAGTCACTCTTGAGAAAAGGTTGATTGTAGTAGCTCATTAATTTAATTTAAAGCCTTATTTTCAGACATTTATTCTTTCATATCTTATAGTTTGATGATAATGCATTGCATTATAAATTAGATGTGATAAGAAGTGTGCTTTTTACTTATTAAATTTATGTCAATTCTAAGACAGTTAAAATAAAAATATAAGAACATAGATCAATTATGTGAAAATTTTTGTTGCTTTGTGGTCCCTTGTTTTTTCTTTTACAGATCTAGTGGTAAAGAATGTAGCTTAAAGAGCAAATAATTTAATTTAATTTGCGCTAAAATAAAAGGTTTTACTGCTTACTAGAAAGAAAGTCTTTTTTTTTAGCATCTGGTGATGGATTTTTTTTAAATGCTTGTAGATTTCACATGCATGCATAGGTATCAACTATAGTCTACTTGTCAGAAGAAATCTCTTGCTATATGTTTGTTATTGAATCTAATGTAAAAAAAATTTGGTCTTTTACATTCTGGATATATTATTTGCTTGAACCACTGTATAAAATATAGTTCTTTTTTGTTAATCATAATAAAAAAAAATGACCCACTGAAGAGATTTGAAAAGTTGACACCTATGTTTAGTTTTGTACCTGCCTTAAGTGTAATTGTTCTCTAGTCCAGTCAATCTAGCATACGTTTGACCCTATTAAACATTAAAGCAGAGACATATATACACATATGTGTATATATGTCTCTGATTAAAGTAATTGCAACAGAGAATTTTTAATCTTTAGCATTTGGAAGAAAAATTTCCAACAAAATCTAACCTGGTGTAGATAAAAAAAAATCAAGATTTAAAAATTCCTATGGAGATTTGTATTGAAATGGTAGATAACTCCGTGAAAAAGGCAGACATCAATACAAATTGATAAAAAATTACAACTTCTAGTCAGCAGAAAGTATTGATTCTTGATATTTTAGCCATCTTTAGAGTATAACCAGTCTTTAGAGTATAACAAGCAATGTTATAGGTGTGTTCACATCTTTTATCAAGCTACAACCTACATTTCATAATTCATTGGTTTACTCCGACACTTCAGTTTTGTACAATTCATGAGCTGAGAATAAGATGGTATAGTAAAAAAACAAACTTTTGACCACATCAAAGTATCATACATTACATGAATATAAGAAATCAACCAAAAACTGACCAAAAAATACCCATTTTTGCAGAGTTATCTCCTCTTTCCAATGTGAATTTATTGAAATTAAAAATGCCAATTTTCAGTTTCTTTTTGTTAGAATTTTTTTGACTTTATTTGTGTATATTTGGGGCTATATCCTAAAGATTAGATCTAAAACTTTTTCTGTTGCAATTAGTTTGAGGTTAAATTAAGACAGAAACTTAGTTTTACTGGACTACACAGGATTTGCTAATGTATGTTTATCTGAATTAATCTGTAACAATTTTTTTTTATTAGTAATGATCTTTTATGTTTATGCATTTCTGTAGAAAATTCTTCTTTGAAACTAAAATGGCAAATATTTGGTGGATATCCAGATTTTAGTATTGAAGCATGTGATTTTTTTCTTAAAAGAACACATTTAAACTGTTCATCCAATACTTAGATTATTTTTTAACTAAGAAACATTTTCATATTATAAATGTATTATTCATGTGTTTCCTTTAGTAAGCATTTCCTTTAGTAATCATTATGAGTGGAATACAGTACCTTTAGTAATCATTATGAGTGGAATACAGTATATATATATATATAAGTACGTCTGAGTCAGTGACAACTCTACAACAGATGTATCCATCGGATCGCCATCAATGATGGTGATACATGGCTGCATGTGTACATAATGTATATACAACTCGTCTAAACATCAACCCTAACATTGTTGGGTTGATGTTTAGACGAGTTGTATATATATATATATAACTATCTGTATCAGCACAGTCTATTTTGTAAGTAGTATTGAAACAATTCCTGTAAGTAACAAAGATAAGACAAAAATATTATAGAAGTGCAAATCAATTTCACTATTTGTAATTTTCAGTTGAAACACTGATTTGTTCTAAGACTTATAGTTAATTTTAGCATTAATTACTATTGAATATTCCATATTTTAGTGTATTCATCTTGAACAGTTGGGGATGGAATGTGGTGGTGTATGTGTTGGACAGGATAAAGTACCCAGTATTTTTGGCACCAAATCCTGCATTAAATATTTCCAGCCAATTGTGGAGAATATTGCAGAGGCTCTCATAGGTAAAAGCTTCAATAAATATTTGTGCAACAATACTACTTTAACCAGTAGGTTATATAAACTATAGCACTATATATTAAAGTAGGACTGCAGTCTGAAAGGTATAAGAGTTTTCATAGTGGTAAAAGGATGATGAATTATAGAAAATAATCACTGTTTTCAATTCTTTGTCAAGGTATTTAAACTTTTGTTTGTTAAATGCAATAGCTATAACGGTTTTAAGGGTAGTTTATTCAATGGGACCTTTAAATTTCTTCTAGGAAAATTTATCCCTCATTAATCAATTTAAAACCTGATTAAAAAAGAATCTTCTAAGATGATAAAAATCCATGTATTGTTACCCACTACTTGAATGTGATGTCATATATATTTCAATAATCTGTGCAGTGTAAACATTGATTCAAACATTTGAAGCAGATATCCGACAAAGTATCAACACTATTCCAATAAGATAGAAGATAAACAAATAACTCATGTCACAAGGAAGAAACCATGGCACTCACATCATGAATAGTTACTTCCAAACATGATTCTTTTCAATACTATAGGCAAGGATAGTGTAGATATTTCTTTTTATCTTTTATGCACAGTTATTCTTGTACTAATGGCAGTAACATGCTATAATATGGTTTTAGATTTTTTCTATATTGCCATCATCTACTTTGAATGATTTCTTTTATAAAGATAAACATGCCAAGTACAATTATTGTAACATACATATATAATGACATTTTTTGTTGTTTTTGCAGGTAGTCATTTTAAAACAGAACAGAAACCACAACGGTTAACACTTAAGGAGGATGTTAGGAAGTTGTTTAACTTATGTTATGGTAGAGTACCTTTTATAAAATTGCATTTGAGGGAAAAAAATATACATCCTTTTAACATACTCATGTAGATTTATCATTATTTTTTTTTATTTTCATTTAAAAAAAAAAGGTTTATGCACACATTTCATAGTTAAATGCAGAAAACCTAGCCTAGAAAAACCCTTTAAATGCATTTTTACTTTTTGGCTCCAAACTATATTGCAGTCTTTAATTAATGCAAAATTTCTAATAATATTGTTACTAATTAGGTTTATTAACTTTTTCATAATTTAAAAGCTTTATATGAAAAATCAACTAAAACAGAGAGAGGTTAAAGATACAAAAGGATCATTCAAACTTTCAAGTCTTGAATAAACTAACAACAGCATGGCTACAAAAGAAAAAAGACAATCAGACAGAACACTATATAGAATATAAAAGATAAAGTAAACATATTTGGGGCTATTGCATGTGCATAGGAAGGGTAAGTAGATCCTTCTACATATGGCACCCATCATGATGTTCATGTTAGTACATTGATAAGTATAATAATATAGGTGACATTAAGGGTAAAACTTGTTTCCCAATTAGCTATAAATTATACACTTTTAAATTCAACTTTATTCAAGGTTAAAGATGAAGGGATAGTAGTAACAATAAATGCTAATCTCAATTAAAAATTTGAAGACGACCAATAAGTTGGTATATTTTATTGATATAAATGTGCAATTTACTGAATTTCAGCAAGAATGGGTGGCAAAGGCCAAGTGCCATACAAGGCCATAGCAGCTGGCAAGATTGTCATTGGTACTGAAGGACTCCCAGATGACATCAACCTGAAAGATCCAGGAAGTTATTCTGTTGGAGTTCTTCAGAAAATTTTGCAAAATGAAAAAGATCTTGTCTTCAGAAAATTGCAAGTATTTCATGATAATTTTTTGAATTGTTACAATTAAGGTAGATGTGGATGATCTAAATCAAAATCAAAATCCATATAATTGTTTAATAATTTTCCAAAAATAAGATTGTATCATGTTTTATTTTTTAAATATTATAAAAGTATGGTTAACATTTATACAAACCTTTGCAAACTTGTCAGACTTGATATAGATAATGCATGGAAAATGCAATTCTGAGGAATAATTAAAAATGTGGATTCCCTCGCTAGCATATAAAATAATAAAAGGACATAACGCAAGAACTGTAAAAGTGACACTTCCAAAATTAAACTTAAATTGAGTTAAGGGTTAATAACAATTATATATACATTTCATTAAATTTAGTCGATACAAACTTAAAGAAACAAAATGTCATACATGTATAATGTTATAAAATGACAAAACTGAGGAACATTAAATCAAAGTGCTTGTAAAGATTGTTTTTATCTTTTTCAGAGATTATTGCATTGAATAAAGCAATATTGTTTGTAGTTTTTAACATTTGCGTTTAACAGTATAATACTATAAAGAATAGCAAACAGATGAGACAATTATCTTTGTTTAATAGTTATTTCTTCTCTAT
The DNA here is from genome assembly GCA_019925275.1 of Mytilus edulis. Classification (NCBI taxonomy): domain Eukaryota; kingdom Metazoa; phylum Mollusca; class Bivalvia; order Mytilida; family Mytilidae; genus Mytilus; species Mytilus edulis. Next base: position 29,249,850 of record CM034357.1, read on the forward strand.
TTCTGAGGAAAAAAAAATATTACAATTAATATAGATTATGTTATAATGTACAAGCTGTTTCATCATTTTGTATCTTTTTTTTTTAGAGAAACACCTGTCATTGTCACTCTACCTGTTGATACACCAAGAGACGGTATGTAATTATTTGATGCACAAATGTTTCCTTTTGATTATTCATATAAATTATTTTACTTAAATTTATTCATATAAATTATTTTACTTAAATTGGCATATATTTGACAATAAGAAAAATCACTAGAAAAATATTTTATTTCCATTATCTCTACAAAATGTGTATTAGTTTTCTTTTCTAATAATTCTTTTTTTATCATAAAGAATTGGAATAAATATAATTGAGGATTTAAAAGGTCAAAATTTCTTATCTAGATATATTCAATAGTTGTATACATAAGAGTGACCCAATTTTTATGCCCAACCTATGATAGGAGAGGGGCATAATGTTGTCTGGTCTGTGTGTCCGTTTGTATGTTTGTTTGTCCTTCAATCTGTTCCACTTCAGGTAAAAGATTTAGAAGTTTTATTATTGCATAGCAATATAATATTCCCACAGGAAAGTAACCAAAAGTTAGCGTGCAATAAATTCCAATATTGCACTAGTGCAATAAATCTTCAAAATTCATAACATTATCAACAACAAAATCTTAGTTTAAACTAATGTTTACCTTCAAATATTATATTGCTATACACTAAAACAGTTATTGCATGAATATTGGGGAATTGGGCTCATGCAACATAAAATCTAATCGGAACAATATTCCCAAATATTCATGCAATAACCCTATATTAAGTCCAATTAACTTGAATCTTAGTACACATGTTCCTTATGGTATGATCTTATGCCAAATTAGAGTTTTTACCCTGATTTTACAGTCCACTGAATATAGAAAATAATAGTCTAAGTGGGACATCTGTGTACTATGTAAACATATCAAAATTGTAATTCTTTATACAATTAGCATCAGTTTTAATTTGTATGGTTTTTTTTTACATGTTATATATTCGAGATTTACAATTTCTTCCATAGAGGAAACAGAATTGCAAATGGAAACAGAAGAAACAGAATTGCAAATCGAAACAGAAGAAACAGAATTGCAAATAGAAACAGAATCAATTCAGGGTAAATATATCAAAGCCTAACAATTCTTCATTCTCAATTTCTGTCTTTTAATAAAATCAAATGGTTAAATGGAAATTATAATCAGGTGATCTGTTTTAAAAAAAGAAAGAAAATGTTTACTTATAAATATCAGATCTATTAAAAGTTATATAAATTGCAAGTTTTAATTGTAGCATATTTTCTTCTAAACGAATAATTCATTGATTGATTTCTTGTGATAATGGTTATCAAAAAGATATCAAATACAACTTGTGCAATGATATCTAAAAGCTAGAGTAAAGCCATGGACATCTTACTTTTGAATAAATTATACAGTTTATCTTCAACATGGATCATACAAATGAATTTACTATTCTTTCAATATTATTATTGTAGAACTTACTCCAAATCAGATAATAGAAGAAATATCGGAAACAAATGGAACTCATCAAATAGGTTAGTTAATTTAATAAGGGTGTGTATTAAGTTTACAGCAAAGATAATAATGGGCAAAAAAATATAAAAAATATAGAATAATGGACCAATAAAGTAAAGAATAAAAAATAATGTGATGCTAAAATATAAAGGATGTAAAAACAAAATAAACCAGAATTATAAAAGTAGGGGAAAATGGCATAAAAAATGCTTGACAAAGGGGTATATGATATTATGTTTTATGGTTTGTCTGCTCATCCACATGTTTGTCCCCAGCAGTTTACAGTTTTTGGTTAAGACTGTTTTATTTAGTTGGAAAGCCACCAACTTGAAACTTAATCCACAAGTTTATTTTAATTTGATCTTTCTAAATTGTATGTAAAATTGTTTTTATCACAATTGCATGTTTTATTGTTTCATTCAATGATTGTAGGTTATCTCTCATGGAATCTTTTTAGCAGCATATTGCAATCTTATATATATTTTAATGAATATAAAATATCTTATTTCAAACTGATGTGAAATTCTTATAAATATAGAAGACATATTAAGGTGGTACATAACACTACAGGGAGATAACTCTTTTAAAATCAGCTGAAGGTTTGAATCACATTCAACTGTTTAGAAAATATCAAGACAATTATCAAAATTAGTGTTTATCAAACTGCTATATTTTCAATGTTTTTTTTCCAATAAAGTATGTGGTTTAAGTTGAAAATTTTATATTTCTTTCAAACAGTTAAAGAAAATACTCTGTATAAATTTAATGAAAATGAAACGAGCTGAAATAATTTTAGTGTTTGGTACCACCTTAAAAGAATAAAAATCATAAGTTTGAAAGCTTAGTTTGATGATAGATATAAATAAGAATTTATCATTTTACTCTGTTATGGCTTAAAAGATCATATTATACTTAAATCTTTTTTCTGTTAAGCCATTATTTCGATTATGTTGCAGAATTAGCTCCAAATGATAAAGAAACTGACAGCCCACCAGATATACCATTAGGTTCGTAAAATTAGTATAAAACTGAATTTTCCTTGTATAATCAGATTTATTTATTCTGTCATAAAATGAAAAGAATTTCTTTTGTAAAAAATGCCTAGTATAAACAGTAGAAAATGAGGGTTACTCTATCTCTTTCCTCCATTGATTTTTTTTTTTGCATACTTGATACGCATAGGATTTTTTTAATAAAATGCTGAACATATGCTTTAAAGGCATTGCAAAAAACAATTATTTCATCAAATAAATTTAAATCGGATATTTTTATGATATTCCTTTTCATACTGGATACAAATTTTATTAAGTCAACTGCAGACACTTTGTAGTCGAAGTGTTTCAACTGAGGTGCTACACAGCGTCAAAAGGCGTCATTATGGAGGAAAGGGTTAAGGGAAAATGTCTAGCATAAATGTTGGTTACTTCATGGGAAAAGTTAATTACACCACGAAAAAACATCTAGAGGTTAACATCTCTTGTGGTAATTTGTCTCATTTTTTTATAGTCTTTAAAGCACAGACCACAAATTTGCAGACTTAAAATTGTTGTGTTGATATTTATAGTAATATTTCCCTATGTTTATTATTTAACTTAGATTTACTGGAAGCCACACTTATGGCCTTTGAGACTGACAAAAAAGTTGAAGATGAAATTGTAGCTGTGAAATCTGGTTAGTAGTGATGATTTTCATTTCATTTTTTATATTAGTTTCAAAATTAAAGTTATTTCCTTAGGGATGTACTAAGGTATTTTTGTTCCTGTTGATTGCTGTTATTTCTCTGCCACATCCACAAATATTCATCTTTCTAAATTGAACAAATAAAATATGCAACAAGCATCTACTTTTTAAAAATATGAAAGTTAGCATTAGCATGGACTAATGTCAAATGCTTTAACTACTGGTATTTAAAGAAATATAACAAGACATTTTTATGTTGAATTTTTAGGAAGTAAATTTTATCAATGATGCAATTTGAGAATTCCTTTTTATGGAATCATGGGTCCTTTGGAGGTTGGTTCAAACCCATTTTTATGATTTGATATGGATTCATAACTAAATTGGTGTATCTAGAATATAGTTAACAAGAATACATCTACAAAATAATCACAGGTTGAATACAAAAAATCTTGATTATAAATCAATGTAAAGCATTACAATTCTTGGCTAACACAAACATTTTTTTTTAATTTTGCACAACATATTATTTCACTTTACTTTATTATTAGAAACATCTTTTATTCATAGGACAATATTTAAGCCTAATGCCATATATTTGCATTATTGTTTAAAACTTTAATATATCTATTTGTGTTATTTTTCAGAGAACATCCAAACCTATGCTGTAGAGGCAATAATAGACAAAAGAAAGAAAGGTTCCAAAGTACAATACTTAATTAAATGGGAGGGATATTCTGAAAATGATAATTCTTGGGAACCAAGTAGGAATATCCCTCAAAAACTTCGGAAGTTATTTAATAAAAAATGAAGAAAAAATATGTTAATCTTATGATTGCTTGTGTATTTTTTGTATTTTTTGTTTTTCAAAGTTGAACCATGATGTTGTGTATTTACTCTCTTTTGATAAGAAATAATGTTTTATACATTAACTAACAATCAAAGCTGAAAAAACAATTAAAGAAAATCTCAAAAATGACAGTTGAATTCAAAAAATAATTGGACCTCAAATAATTCTGATCTTGTTAACTTCATCCAATTGTTTATCTTATTTGCAATGAACCAAAATTGTTTAAAATTTTCAATGTAGTACTGAAAAGGTTTAAAGTTTGTCAAGCCTATGTGATACAGACTTTGCTCTTTGTTGAATACTGCACAGCGACCTATACTTGTTAACTTCTGTGTCATTTGGTCCCTTGTTTAGAGTTGTCTCATTGGCAATCATACCACATCTTTTTTTTTATAATAATTTTTTTTTTTTAAATAAGTATAACTTTAAAATTAAACACAATAAGTACTAGTATAACTGTTAATGTTAAATTCATTAATATAGTGAAATAAAGGCCATACTTTAATGACAGATTGCTGGTTTTTTCCTTATATTTATGTGATATTCATCCAGCAATTTTAATATTTGTTATTCTAATGTAATACTTTGTTTGAACTTCTTATCATTACATTTTTGGGATTTTATTCATAAACAAACATAGTAAAATTCATAAATTAAGGACATGGGAGTAGATATTATATCACAAAAAGTAAAGCAGTTAGGCAGAAACCATTTTATTTTTCGGGGGTGGGGGTGGGGGGGGGGCCTGTGAATTTTTTTTGCCTTTTGCAAAAAACAATCTATTTTTTGGGCAACAAGTCGAAAACAATTTTTTTCTTTCAATTTTAGCATTACATATAGTGGCAGTTTAGGGTGAAACAAACAATTTGTACATAAATTATTTTTTTCTCAAAAAACTGGAAACAAAACTTTCAGAACCCCCCCCTGAAAATCAAATGGTTGCTGCCTTACAGCAAATCTGAAAAAGGTTAAAACAGTGAATTAATTGAATCTGAAATAATTTTGAATATGGATAAGAATTGTGTGAGTGAAAACTAATCTGACTTTATGTGTGAGCCATGTAAAATTTGTATTGAATATATGTATGGATTTTAAACTATATTAATAGCCATTGCATTTGTATTGAATATATGTATGGACTTCATTTATATATGGATTCCAATATATATTGTTAGTTATTGAATTTGTATTTGATATGTGTATGGATTTGAAACTATATTGTTAGTCATTGAATTTGTATTGAATATATATATAGATTATAATATATATTGTTAGTCAATGAATTTGTATTGAATATATGTATGGATTTTAATATATATTGTTTGTCATTGAATTTGTATTGAATATATGTATGGATTTTCATATATATTGTTATTGAATTCGTATTGAATATAGGGATGGATTTTAATATAGATATTGTTAGTTATTGAATTTGTATTGAATAAATGCATGGATTTTAAACTATATTATTAATGTATTGAATATATGTATGGATTTTAATATGTATTGTTAGTCACTGAATTTGTATCTAATATATGTATAAATTTTCATATATATATTAGAAACAAATTTTCATATATATTGTTATTGAATTCGTATTGAATATTTCATGTATGGATTTTAATATATATATGATAAGTCATTGAATTTGTATTGAATATATGTATGGATTTGAAACTATATTGTTTGTCACTGAATTTGTATTGAATAAATGTAAGAATTTTCATAAATATTGTTATTGAATTCGTATTGAATATATACTTGTGGATTTTAATATATATTGTTAGTTATTGAATTAAAATTGAATATATGTATGAATTGTAATATATATTGTTAGTTATTGAATTTGTATTGAATAAATGCATGGATTTTAAACTTTATTGTCAATGAATTTGTATTGAATATGTATATAGATTTTAATATATATATTGTTAGTCAATGAATTTGTATGTAATATATGTATTGATTTTCATATATATTGTTATTGAATTTGTATTGAATATATTATGTATGGATTTTAATATATATTTGATAAGTCATTGAATTTGTATTGAATATATGTATGGATTTGAAACTATATTGCTTGTCAATGAATTTGTATTGAATAAATGTAAGAATTTTCATAAATATTGTTATTGAATTCGTATTAAATATATACTTGTGGATTTTAATATATACTGTTAGTTATTGAATTAAAATTGAATATATGTATGAATTTTAATATATATTGTTAGTTATTGAATTTGTATTGAATAAATGCATGGATTTTAAACTTTATTGTCAATGAATTTGTATTGAATATGTATTTAGATTTTAATATATATTGTTAATCAATGAATTTGTATTGAATATATGTATGGATTTTAATATATTATATTGGTATTGAATTTGTATTGAATATATGTATGGATTTTAATATATATTGTAAGCCATTGAATTTGTATTGAATATATGTTTGGATTTTAATATATGTTGTTAGTCAAAGAATTTGTATTGAATATATGTATCGATTTTAATAGATGTTTTTAGTCATTGAATTTGTATTGAATATATGTATGGATTTTAATATATGTTGTTAGTTATTGAATTTGAATTGAATATATATACAGATTTTAATATATATTGTTAGTTATTGAATTTGTATTGAATATGTGTATGGATTTTAATATATATTGTTAGTCATTGAATTTTTATTGAATAAATGTATGGATTTCAATATGAATACCACATCTCCTTATTTTTAAATAGAAAAGAAAATTGCCAAAATTAACCTCTTGGGTCACTAATTCCTTGTACAGTTTTGGCTGTCTAGCTTTTAAGGCTTCACAAAATCCCTGCGCTGAAACTTTACATTCCAACAGTAATCCATTTAACCACCGCAAAAGGTCAATGTGGAATGCCAAACGAGGATGTTTTGGTGAAGAAGCCCATAAATTAAACCTCAGCAAAGTTTCAGCTTCTTCCTCGCATGTACAGAATTGGACTGTCCTCAAATGCTGTCTTCCTGTAAAAAAAAAATACAAATTTTATATTTTATATTTAGATTTTTTATCAAATTAGTTCATTTTGATGGTCATTAGTTCATAGAAATATAAATCCAGCAATAATGACAAGTTGTATATTAGATTAAATATATTGTATGAAAAAGAAAAACACTTTAAAAGCACATTTTCTTAAAAACTGTGTGCTATAAACAAAGTTTGTTGTGGCAGCCTTCTTGAATTCCAATTAAAAAAAAAGGCCAGCATTAGATTTGCTGATAACCATCAACCACTTTTATAATGAGTTTGGCTTCATTCTTCCTGGTTAGATTAAGTTATACTTAAAAGGCATGTCAGCATTTTACTACAGGTTCTGACTTTTATACAACACATGTGTTACTAACTATAGCTTATATAATTACAAAGTATACTATAATGAAAATCAAACTTGTCAAAACTACAAAAATAATATTTGTCACAATTTCAGTCCTCTTTACAAGAATATTAAATACTGCAAGATTATAATTTATCTAAATATTCACTTGCCTTTCTCATCAACAATTACCAATTCTTTTAAGTAGCTTCTTTCACAATCAGCATGGATTTTGATTTTCCATGGTGCAGTTGGTGGTGAATACCCAAAGAAAGTGCCATGCTAAAATTAAGCAGATTACAGTGCATGTAGTATAAATAAACAAAATTATGTTCTCATTAACAAATTGGTGTTTAAAATCCCTTTCATTAATTTAAAGTGTTAGTTTATTTTTGATCTAGAATACCTGTGCAAATCTGATTTGTATTATTCATTTGCCTAAAAAAAATTTACATCTGCAAAAGCAATATCATTAAAATTTGTGCATTTGTGCGGATAAGTAATTATAATAGTTGCATCTGTTTTAGCCAAAGGGTATTTCATGTTAGTTCACTTTATATATACATGTACAAATAGTTTGAAGTCAGTACAAGTTGGCTGTCATGTCATGTCTTGTTATCACATTAAAACATTTTTATACAATATTGAGGAATGATAAATCCCACTATATATTTGTATTATGATAGTTAACACAAAATGGAACTACAGATATTCATGTCATGCCCTTTAATATTTACATTGAAAGGTTAAATTTATACCATGGAATGATAAAATCCCGCAGTATATTAAAAAAAAAATTAGCAGTATACATGCAATGGTTTTGCTTAATTCAAGACTGTAAGACATTTAGTCACTGGTGAATTATAGTTTTATTGAAAACCATTAATCATCTTAATAATAGCTGAGCAACAAAACAACTCTTTGTTACAAAGTCAAATAAATAAGTTTACTTGCGATGAAAAAAACAATATTTACCATCCATTTTTCAAAAATATGTAGGTGAGGATGTTTGTGTCTTTCCTCTAAACAGTCAAAACAAAGTACTGGAGTAGAAATGCAATCAATGCATCTAAATAGATCTATGGTATTGATACCACAATCATTGCAGGTCAACTCAGTAACAGCATTCTGTTCAAGACCTACAGCCACAAGCTTCTTGTAAATACCTCCCCAATTTTCCAGCCTTTGGGTCTTTGCTTTTGTATAACCTAAAAATAAAAGTCTGTAAAAACATTTTTTTTTTCCTTTGTTGTTAGTTTTGTTGACTCAAATTATTGTTAAAAGAAGTTTCTAGTCCTCTAAGTTGTATTCTTCTGTGGCATATGCATTGGTGGATCTAGGAACGTGGATATACAAAACAACAAGTTCACTTGAGGGTAAAACATTGAAAATTTTCAGGGGAGATAATTCTAGTAAACACTATAGTTTTATAGATAATTATATATTTAAGGCCAACATTTTTAAACCTGTAGTCAACATTTCTGGAAAAAAACAATGAAATTTGTGATAGATTTACCTGATACTTCCTCTATATCAGTAGAAGTTGAACTAGTTGGTTCTGGCTCAGTCTCAATTTTCTGCTCTTCTATAACATCTGGAATAGGTGGTAACTTAGTGTCTTCAACTTTTATGATTTTTGTCTGTTTTCTACTCCTACCATTTTCAAATGTGTAAAAGGTAGATGGCCTACCTCTTTTCCTCATGAGAGGCATAGTTTCTGAAAGAAGTTAGTATACATTTATCTGTCAATTATATACCGTTCTGCTTTAATGTATTGTTTAGAGTAAACTAGAATTTTACTGATTAAAGATATCCGCAGAGAAAAACACATTCAGGATCATCACCTCAACTTTTTAAGGATTTAAAATCACAAAAATCATGATATGACTAACATTTTCAGATAAGATCTTAAATAGCCTTATTTTGACCATTTGTATACTCATATGTTAAAATTCATTTTACCAGGCATTATTATTAACCAAGTATTTCTTATTTTGATGTTTTTCAAAGTAAAATTCTAACCAATATTTTGTTATAGTAGTCCATTAAATTTTACCAATATCTCTAAAAACAAGAGGCTGTCAAAGGGTGCATTAGATTAATAATTGTCATGAAGTGTCATTTTCCAATCATTCAAGGATCATAATTCATGAATAGCAAAACTGATAGCTATTTATCTCATTTGACCTCCATTTTTGAAAATCAAAATATCAAATTGTTTTTGGATGGTTCATGAATTATTGTATGGAAACAAATTTAGCTATACCAGCCTGCAAACTCTATGTGTGAGCAAAATATCAATAATTGGCTTTGTCATGTTTGTGAAAATCAAGGTTCTTTCTTACACACTATGGTTGATTTTCTTCATTTGTTAACAATTTATACATAAATAAGGCCGTTAGTTTTCTCGTTTGAATTGTTTTACATTGTCTTATCGGGCCTTTTATAGCTGACTATGCGATATGGGCTTTGCTCATTGTTGAAGGCCTTACAGTGACCTATAGTTGTTAATGTTTGTGTCATTTTGGTCTTTTGTTGATAGTTGTTTCATTGGCAATCATACCACACCTTCTTTTTTATATACATGTACAGAATACAGATTGATATTTGGATGTGCATTGATTGATATTTAAGATACATGTTTTTTTTAAATATAAAAAAAGAAGCAGTATGATTGATAATGAGGCCAAATGACCCCAAAATTAACTACTATATATAAAAATAAAAAAGATGTGGTATGATTGCTAATGAGACAACTATCCACAAAAGACCAAAATGACACAGACATTAACAATTATATGTCACTATATGGCCTTCCAAGCTGTTATTGGCATTAAATTAACTCTCATTAACTTTGAGTATTCTCAGGTCTGTCTTTAATTTTCTTCGTTGTTGGTAGGAATGAAGGATGGATTTATACCTGCCATGTCCTTTTTTTGTTTGTGTTTTATGTTTTTCTTTGATGAGTGAAGCCTTTTCAATAGACTTGTATAGTTTGTTCTTATGCTGTGCTGTTACACCAAACGTTCAGGGTTAGGGGAGTGTTGAGAGCTCAAAAACATTTTAAAACTTCACACATTCTTTAAGTGCCAATCAAAGGATGGGAACCTGCTATTCAATGTTTTGCTAATTTTCTTGTTATAAATTACGTCATTTTTTTCTAATTTTCATATCCATATTTTCTCATTTTTGAAGGCCATATTGTTGCCTATAATTGCTTACATACTCTTCATTTGAAATTTGGTGGAATGTCTCCATCCACATCTCCTTATTTTTATAGGAAATATCTGACTACTATTGTTATATTGTAAATACTGTGGATTCATTATTATTCGTTTGATACCAATTTTCATGGATTTCGTGGGTACTGGTAAACAACGAAATCAAATGTCCCACGAACTGCAATTTTTCTATAGGATTGTACGCAGACTTTGACAAAACCAAGATATCAGATATCCAAGAAAATGCATGTTTTCACCAATCCACGAAAATTGATACCCAAGAAAATAAATGAATCCACAGTATATCACTACAGTACTTTTTTTATGTCTTTTTGATTAGTTTTCATATACTGTTTAAAAAAAAAAACTTTTAAGAGAAGTTCACTTAATAATCAAAACACATTTAAATGTGTTAAACATTGAATTCTTGTTGAAACTGAATTACATGTACATTAAATAAGCAAATCTGAAAGTATTGCGATGCCTGGCATAGTCCCTTCCTGGTTAAACATTCATTGTACTGACACAAAATAATAACTCATGATGGTTTTGTCTATTTAATAAATATCAAACATAATAAAAAAAAATGTGAATAATTAATTATTTTAGTGAACTCCAAGAACCATAACTCTGCACCAAATCATCAGACTGGAACAAATTCAAACATGATCCATAACTTTGAGTTTAAATCTTGTCATATTGAACTAGATACCAATTATCAAAGTCATATCTTCAGGCATGATGGAAACAAGTGATCAATTTTCCTAGTGCAAGGACCATATAACTCTGCACAAAATCACCAGACTGAAATAATATTGGAATAGCATAAAATGTTATTCCATGACTTTTTTTTGCTGTTTTTCATAGTATGTTCTTGGTTTGGTGCTATTACACCACTATCCCAGCATTCCCAGGTATTGGGAACTGTTGGCATCAACAAACAAGTTCAACTTCTTCAAATTCTGCATGTCAGAACCCTGTAAGTCATGCAGTGGTTGTCTTTGTTGCTGTACTAGTATATATTTATCTTTCATTATTTTTTTGGTATAATAGTTTTCTTGTTTGAATCGATTAAAATTTGGTGTTTTTCTGCCTTTTATAAGGACTATGCAGTATGGATTTTACCCTTGCATGTCTTGGTTAAAGGCTGAATGGTAACCTATAGTTGTTAATTTTCTGTGTAAAATATGTTCTCTTGTGGAGAGTTGTCTTAAAAGCTCATTGGCAATTATACCACATCTGTTTATCTTTTATATCAAGTAAAATAACACATACCAAAAAGACATGTTGACCATACAATAAGGCCATTCACATAATTGACTTGACACTTACATTGATATATAGTGTCTAAAAATTAACCAGCCAAACTTTAACAATTTAATGTTAACCCATGAATACTACAAAATTGTCTCATTTTAAGACGACATCTGAAAGACAGACATATTTACATGTACATGTACATAACTATCATAACTTGAACCAAATATAGTTCACCAATTCCTTATATTACGATAGGATCTGAATTACTGACCAAATAATAGAGGAAAAAATAACAACCTTTCACACGAGTTTAAAGTTAGAGGCTCTGTGTTGAAGACCGTAGTTTGACCTATAATGGTTTACTTTTATAAACTGTGACTTGGATGGAGAGTTGTGTCATTGGCACTCATGCCACATTTTCATATATCAAAACGACACTATTACTAAAGTAAGACAATATAATTAGGTCAAGTTAATTCATATGACAAGACATTGACAACTCTCAGTGAATTCAAAATGCCAAATGTATTCTGTTTTGAAAAAAGAACATTCCGTTTAGTCATTGTTACTATAATCATGATAATTGAAAAATAAAGCAATGAATTTTACTTATCATAAAATTGAGAATGGAAATTGTGAATGTGTCAAAGAGAAAACAACCCGACCAAATAAAAAAACAACAGCAGAAGGTCACCAACAGGTCTTCAATGTAGCGAGAAATTCCTGCACGCAGAGGCGGCCGTTCGCTTGAATTGTTTTACATTGTCTTTTTGGGGCCTTTTATAGCTGACTATATGTGGTATGGGCTTTGCTCATTGTTGATGGCCGTACAGTGACCTATAATTGTTAATGTTTGTGTCATTTGGTCTTTTGTGGGTAGTTGTCTCATTGGCAATCATACCACATCTTCTTTTTTATAGTTCAGTGATAATGAACGCCATACTTATATCCAAATTGTACACAAGAAACTAAAATTAAAATAATACAAGACTAACAAAGGCCAGAGGCTCCTGACTTGGGACAGGCGCAAAAATGCCTATCTTTCCAACTTTTGTAAAAAAAAATGTACATAAATATATATATTTACATGCATTTTTTGTATTCATAGCTATTGGCAAAAGATATGAAAAAGAACTGTGATAAATACATTTAATAAATCATAAACAAATGAAAGATTATCACTAAAAATAGTCATTAATAATTACAATATACATCATGTACATAACATATCAATAAACTGATTATTTTCCACTTTAAAACAAGTTGAAATCAGTATAGCACATGTCTGCACAAATACATGTATATGAGTCTCTAACAACACTAATAAGTGTGTCTTTCTCCTCTTGAATAAAAGCAAAAATCGGTATCTTGGATTTATAAATAAAGATACAGATAATTGGAACCTGTACATGTTACGTACATGTAGTTAAAAAATCGCCAACAGTCAACTTTTCTAGGGATAATAATCCACCACTATGTTGATCTAAATGAAAGTAACTACAATGTACATGTATGATAACAGATTGGTTTTTTTTAATGCATTATCAGCTTATCATAGACCAAATTGGCTGTCTTTAGGATGCTTCAATCGGATCATAAACTTGTACTAGTAATGGTCTGTTCAGTTATTAAATTTGTGGTGTCTTTAAAATGTAATATTTGAGTCTGTTCCTAATAAATGGCAATGATTTTGTTCATCACCTGTCGATAACTCTGGAAACCTTCACAATGCTGTCACCGTTGTACCATTATATTATACTCTACTTCTTCTTCATTGTGAATTCAATTGTTTATTTCTCACTTCAAGTTAAAATTTCATACTTTTCCTACATGTATGTGTATATACATATACAGTACAGTCATGTAAATCCTATAACAATTTCTCTATTTCAGGGTGGCTGTTCCACGGTACAAGTTAAGAACTGGTGAAAAATACTTTCTTAGGCATGAGCTAAGATTTAGACGACTTCTTCCTTTCTTCAGTTTCATTGAATTCAATTTCGCTTGTTAATTTATGTGTTGTGTGCATCTTTAATAACTCATGATCACTTGTAACTGAGTAACTCTCTCATCATATATATATCTTATATAATTCTGTTTAGTTTAATACTGTCCGTATTATGTCACCTCGTAAACGTCGGACATTTTGTATGTCAATGGCACCTTTTCAATGCCAGTTTTTGCGTAAATCATGTCGTATAAACAGATGAACGTCTTGCAAATTTTGCCACAAGTGTCATCGAACATAGATATATGTGGCTTCGAAAGTTAACATTCGAAAATCTCTGGTTTTTACCATACAAACGTAAATGGATCGGACACGGAGTGAACATGTAATTTCTGCGTAATCAAGAAATAAAGAATGAATTCCAGAACAAACGACTCTTTTTTGAATGGATAGAGGAAGGATACCTACGTTTACTTAAAGTCATTATAAACGCATTTATTGGCGAACCCAGACCTAAACGATTTTATGTACAATATATTTATAAACCTGCTTTCGGGGCTGCTAGTTTACTTTACACCCCCAGTTTTATAAAAAAAATGCTATGCAACTTAATGTATATATATAGTTATTATCTATAGATTTCTACTCTGCAAGCTTTACCTCAGCTTTACATGGTGAAAAAAAATGTTGATTCCGTTCCACGTGAACGATAACTTGACGACTCGTCATTCAATAAATAATACCATCGTTTTCCGGCGGTTATCAATGTGTACTTACTTTAAAATTTTATTATACGGCCTACCTTTGATTTCATCAACTGGCAATATTTGCGGTTGGATATCTGGATAATACAGTAATATATGATAATTTGAGATTTAAACCTGATTAAAATGGATGCTTCGCAGTGCAACTAGTTAAAACAAAAGTCGGGTAGATGTTGTACACGTGTTATAAATGCACGGAAATTTTTGTTATTGCTTGTATAAGACATTTGTTAGACCGCACGGTCTCACGGTCTTATACTTTCTTTAGTGGTTGGTTGATCGCACTGTCAAGTTTTGTTAACGATATTATCAGAATTTTGTTAGACCGCACGGTCTCGCGGTCTTACTTTGTTAGTTATATAAGAAGACTAAAAAACCTAATATATTTCTTATAATAAAAGGTAAAAAGTATAGGATTGGGTGGTATGAGATATCATTACATTCTAGATTATATTACAATTTCAAAATATATGTGATAATTAAAATTTTATGCTTTAACAAAATTAAAAACAAAGGTCAAATGTTAAAAATAGTGTTGTCTCGTACCAGTAGTAATCTAAAAAATCTGTAAAATTTCACAAATATTTTTTGATTGCTGTAGTTAATTTAGTATAATACGAAAAAATATTTTGTTTTATTTTGTGAACAAGAATATTGTCAACGTAAGAAAACTTTCTTTTAAAAGGGATAACAGATATTATATGCGATGCAACAAAAACACACCAGACCACAAGATATTTTTTACTTTAGTTGATATTTAAATTCATGGTTTCCCTATACCTATGAAATCAACAAAGAAACTAAAAAAATATGAGGTTGTCAGGTGTAGGGCCTGTCTTGCATAAGTTAGTGATTCACATAAACACATACCTAATTCTGTCCCAAACATTGAGAAACATTTAATAGTTTCAGGTTTCATAAATTTTGACACCAGAAACTAGATCATTTTTTATATTTAAATTTTCTCTACATCTATACAGGTGTCATATGTGAAGCAGGATCTGCCTACCCTTCTAGATCACCTCCAGTTTGTAATAGGGTCCGTCTTTAGTGTAACATGTTTTATACACTATTGGTTGTCTGTTGGTCTTTTAAAATTTTTCTTTGGTACCTTTCGCTTCTCTTCTATTATAGCTTTTCTTATAAGGGGGCTAGCGGGTCTAAATCATTTTTTTTAAAATATAGGATTTCCCTTTTCTTTTCTATAAATAAACTTTATCCTATTCTTAAAAGAAAAATTAAACAAAAATATGGGGTCACCGTTCATTTAAGCTCACAATCTTCATTTGAAAGAAGAACGTATTTCTGTTAAAGTACTTTTTTTCTGTTGAACTAATAGGAGAAAAAAAGGTAAAATCAAAATAAAAAAAGAACTAAATTACAGAAATTGCTTAAATTTTTCAATAGTTTAGTTTCAGTAAAGTTCATTTGAAAACAATAATAAAAAAATATAGGTCACTGGTGCATGAGTTAAAAAAGTTATTGCAATTTTTATGCAAAAAATGGCATTTTTTTCACCAAAGGATGATAATTTGGAGCATTTTCAATGATATAAACATTTTAAAAAGTCTTCTGGGGCCAAAACGAATTGTTTTTTTTGGTTGATTTTTGAACCATATCATAAAGTAACACTAATAGTGTAATAAATAAAATTTGAAATGAAAAAGCAAATGTTTCAATTTTTGCTGATTTTTTTCTTAAGCCTCCTTCAGGTGGTACCCAACACTTTCACTAAAATTAACTTGGCTCGTTTAATTTTCATAAAATTTTGACAATGTATTTACTTTGACCCTTCAACAAAAACATCAAAATTTCAAAAATTTTGAACCAACCGTTTTGTTAGAAAAATTACACTGGTTATATAGCAGTTTGACAAACACCAATTTTGATCATTGAGAATCTTAATATTCCCTTTACAACACAACGTAATTAAAACGTTTAGCTGACCTTACAGAGTTATCTCCCTGTAGTGTTAGGTACCACCTTAAGGGGAAAATGCAATAAAAAAACAAAAACAAATGGTTAAAATCTATTTTTAAGTTCAATATCTCCTAAATACTTCTGCAATTTCCATAATTTCTCTATCTATAGCATTTTTAAGACAATAAAAAAAACTTGAATTTGCCCTTCTGTACTATTTACAACCATGCATCAGGCAATTATGATGGTTGGCATGTCAGGTCCTGGGACTAGATACCCTAATGATGGTTGTGGACAAGCTTGGTTATATTTGGCTCAGTAGTTTCAGATAAGATTTTTGTAAAAGTTAACAGACAATTACGACGGACTTCAAGTGATGAGAAATACTCACTTGACCCTTTGGGTCAGATGAGCTAAAAATGGCACGAGTTGATACATCTATCAGCCAACACAAATAGCCAATGAAAACATTTGTATGAATTAAACACGTTACTATAGATATTACCATTTGAAGAAAATCCAAGCAACACTGCCAGTCTTTAATGCATGTTTTGCTTGTCTAAATTACTATAACCATTCACCTAAAAATAACAAAGAAACAATAACATGATAGCAAATTAATTAAAGTTGATAAAGAAAGAGAAAAATAAAAAGTAATAAATGTGTATTTTTTAATTAATTCAGTCAGTTTCCAATGGGAAAATCTATGCAAGAATGTAAGCCAAAGGGGAGATTTTTTGTTACATATTGTTAATATTTCTTGGTTAAGTGCTCACAAGTTATCTCAAATTAAAATATTTAATATGTGCCTGTCCCAAATCTGGAACCAGGAGCCTGAAATTGAGTGGTTGGTTTCCATTAAAATTGTTTTCAATTTATTTGGTCCTAAATCTAGCCATTATTTTTTCTGTTTTGGTCTTTTATACTCATGGTTGAAGGCATTACTTATTGTCCCTTCTACCCAAATCAATTGTGACTAGTTGTCACATTGGTAATCATACCACATCTCCATCTTTTCAAACCTCTTTAGAAGCTCCTGTACATGTATGAAGTCTGCCTCATATGAAAAAAAGAACAAATATGAGTACAAATGTATATGTTGATCATATGTTGTTTTCCGAGCACAGAAATTTAGAAACGATCCAGGTAAAATTATTGATCCTTTAAATAAACTTATTTGAAACGGTTACCAAATCAACACTGTAATTAGGTCTTTAAATTTTGTTTTTATTGGTATAATATTGATTTGTTATTATTTAATTAAAATCGAACTTAATATTATAGTTATATACATATGCACATTTATGGATCTTACAATCTGTCAATACCTGTATCTTCGCATTGCACAAGTTCATGTTTTTTCTCCGAATTACTTTATGACACCTGTTTACTAAATCCAGTAGATGGTGCATGTATGTGTATTGATTGACAAATCAGTCTTAGATGCATGATTCTTTTTCTAAGTTTTTCATTCATTTTTTTGTACATTAATTAGGCTGTTTTTTTTTCTATTTTTATGTTGGGATGTACCAGTACCCATCCATGTCAATTTTCTGTTTTTTGTTAGTTAGATGTATTTCTATTTGTATCCTTAAGCTGAGTTAAAAAAAATTCCACTGATTTTCATAGTTTGTTATTATGTTGTATTGTTACACCACTTTTCCAGGTTAGGGGAAGGGTTAGTGCCTTCAAACTAGTTTAACCCTTCACAATCGTATGTGCCTGTCACAAGTCAGGAGCCTGTAGTGGATTTTTGTTGCTGTGACTGTGTTACATATCATTTTTTACATAAATTAAGCCATTACTTTTCTCGTTTGAATTGTTTTACATTTTTTTTTTGAGGCTTTTTATAGCTGACTATGTGGTGTTGGTTTTGTTCTTTGTTGAAGGTTTACAGTGACATATAGTGGTTAATTCTGTGTCACTTAAAGCCCAACAATATTTTGCAAATTTTGCTTAATATCTTTATTTCAAATTATTTAAATAATTTCTGTACAGTTGTAAGACATAATAGTGTCCATGTGGACAATTTTTCATAGAATTTTGGTATTTAATAATGTCCATTGCCATGAAATATTGTCCCTCAACTGGACAGAATTTTACTGCAAAAGTTATGAAAAAGTGTTCACCTATAGGACAAGTTGTCATAGTAGTCACTATCAAATTGTGTCCTCCAAGGGAAGTAATACAAAGGCCATTAAAAAGTTTTATTACACTTGAATATTAATAAAAATCTGAAGGATTGATTAGAAATTGATTAATATACATATGTAAACAAAAAATTAAGGATGGAAGTAAATAGAGAGAAATTAAAGTTTTAAGAAATACCCAGCTAATGATAAGAACAAAAAGGAAGAAGAGTGTAATTAGTATAAATTCAAATGTGAAGAACTATACTATATTTATTATGAGAAGAAGGCAATAGAAAATATAGAATTTTGGTATTAAACACTGTCCATTGCCATGGAATGTTGTCCCCTACGTATACAGCATTTTACAGCAACAGTTATGAAATATGGTCCACCTACAGGAAATTTTTTTGTAGTGATTGTTATTTAATTGTGTCCTTCAAGGAAAATAATACTGAACAGCATCTGTCACTTTTTTATTTCAATTTAAATCATTACACATGTATATATATTAAAAGTATAAATAGGAAGATAAGGAAGATATGAGTGTCAATGAGACAACTCTCTGTCAAGGTAACACTGTATTAAAGTTAAAATATGTCCAGTAATAACAAGGCAATGGACATCATTTAATATTTTGATCATATCAAAAAAATATCCTGATGGATATAATGTCCTGAAAAAAAGTGTCCACCAGTACAGAAGTATAGTATTAAATAATGTTCATGTTCATAGACACTTTTTCATATCCAAGGACATATTTTCATAGGAAATTGTGTCCAGGACACATCTAAATAAGTAAATATTGTCCATGTATTTACTATGAAATAATGTCCTCTGGACATCATTTCATAGGGGACATTATTAAATCCTACACAGTATGTGGTTTACCCTAAAACATCTTCTTATATGTGAACTGTTGGTGTCCTATTGTTATTCTTTGTCAAATTAATCATACAGTGTCATGAAGGTATCACTGCAAGATGGGATAGTATCTTGCTCTTTACTTCATCAAAAACTTTAAGGGCATCTGTACCTAAAAAATAAACATTCATTCATGTATGTGAATAGTTATCTAACTTTCAATAGTTAAGAGGGATTTTTTTCCCAAACCATTACAATATTATCTTTGAAAAAGCAGTACTAGCTATATATATAGTACACAATGTACTACATGTACTGGAATTTATTCAAGAAATAAATAAGAAACATTCAGAAACAATCTGTCAACATCTTATTGTGTTTATACATATATCTCAACTTGTTCAATTTGCTCCTGTATGTATTGTAACAATATATTTGATTTTAATGAAAAAAAAATTAATCTCTGAATTATTGAAAATTATTACAAAGTTCTTGATATCACAAACAAGTCAAAACATTTACAAAATGTTATCATCGTACAAGAACATCATTCGTAATTAAAGATCAACATGTAGACATCTTATACTTTCAGGTATTTCACATCCAATATTTTATGGCAATATTCTATACAAAGCACTGAACTTGAACAAGGAGGATCTGAATTAAGGTCATTTCCTGAAAATTGGGAAGCAAGCTAGAGTCCAGATGTAGGTTTTGTTTCCTGTTTGATTTTTTTTATGACCCGAACACCTTTCTTTAATTTCCTTTTACCTCTTTAATATGTACAAATGTAACATGGGCATAAGGTCTGCCTCTTTTCCTAAACAAAGGCTTTTTATCTAAAAAAAGAAAAGAAAAAAAGACACAAATTCATCATGCTTTATAGACAGTCCTCAGTAGGGAAAAAAGCTATTGAAAATAACATGTAGCAATATTTTTTTTGCAATTCTGGGTCTTGATAATTTATGCATAGCACACCGTGAATTAATTGGCCCACAGTGACACAGTCACATCGAACGTTTATAAAGATAAAACATGGTCCATTGAATTGGAAATGTGCAAATTAAAAGCGGATGCTTATAAAACACTAATAAAATGACAGATTCTAATGAATATATAATACATACTTGTAATTAATGAACAAGAGGCTCTCAACTGTAATTTTTTGCTTAAATCTTCATCAATTATTATTTTTGCTTTTCAAATTAAAAATGCATTTTACCCCTTAGTTTCCTTTTAGCCATAGGGCTGTTTTTTTATATATGCTAGGAAATAGAATACAAAATTTATACTAGATACTCTAAAGCTCATTCAGCCTAAGTTTGGCGGATTTTAATTCAGCAATTTCAAAGGAGAAGATTTTTTAATATTTAAGAGAACAAATTGTAAATAATAATATTGAGAATGGAATGTAAAAGGCAATTACTCCTTAAGGGTAAATTGAACATTTAGTTCAGAAGACTTATTTGCAGATCTTACTTTGCTTAACATTTTTGCTGTTTACAGTTTAATATCTTTATCTATAATAATATTCAAGATAATAATTGAAAACTGCAAATTTTCCTTAAATGATCAATTCAGGGGCAGTAACCTAAAAATCAGCTACCCTGATGATAATTTCAGGGCGGGTAGACCTTTACCTAATGAATTATATTTTAACTCCTTCTCTGATTTGCTCTAAATGCTTTAGTTTTTGAAATAATTAATTATTTAGCCAAAAACTGCATTCTACCCTATATTCTATTTTTAGCCATGGTGGCCATGTTTTTTTTCCGGGAAAACAGAAAATAAAACATAAACTTTATTGGAGATACCCTAATTATAAATCACCTCAAGTTAGGTTGAAATTTGTTCAGTAATTTCAAAGGAATATTAAGATTATTTAAAGTTAGCAAACTTATTCTAAAAGAATTGGTATTAATATTGATTTTGTTATCAGTAAAATAAAAGCAAACTAAATATTATTGTTATATATAATATACATATATGCACATTCATGGATCTACAATCTGTTGATACATGTACCTTATCTTAGCATTGCACAAGGTCATGTTTTTCTCTGACTGTTTATGACGTCTTTACACTAAATCCATGTGATGTTGGATGTGTAATGATTGATAATTTAGTCTTAGATGCATGATTTTTCTTATTGTTAATGGCTTTGAACTAGCTGTCAGTAACTGTGAGTACTCTCAGATCTGTACTTATGGTCTTTTTGTTGTTGGAATGTATAAGTGCCCAGCCACTTTCACTCTGTTTTTGTTAGATATATTTCTATTTGTATCCATCTGATGAGGCCAAAAATAAAATATTGTTTGTTTCCCCTCACACGACCGACCCGGTAAAATCACTGCTACCAGAAAAATTTTATTGGCCATTCTTGTCCACTATTTTGTTTTTTGCTATGTTGGTTATTGGTGATATCTTTCCGATGCTGAAGTCAACGATCGTTGGGTTTTGGGGATACCTTTCCGATGCTGTAGTCAACGAGCGTTTTAAATCAAGGTATTTTTGCATTGAAGCGTCTACATGATTCGGAATCAAGGAAAACAAACAAAATGCTTTCCCACACGATTTGTTTGTTTGCAAGGGTGATCTTTTTTTTTTAAATAAAAGAAAAAAATGAAGCATCTTTCAATCCGCTGAGTGCATTTTCATTTGCTTTGTGTCTAACCTCTGTTCCTGTTTAAAGGATAAAATCTTAAAGACTTTTGAGTAAAAATGGTCTGACTCGTGCTTTAAAATCTATCTACTTTGTCTTTGAACAGGTTGGGCACAAGTCAGGAAATGTGGGATACATGTATTCCCTGCTTTCAGGGAACGTCCCTGTTTTCTGGTGTAAAAAAAAACCCAGTTTAAATGGGATTTCCTTTTTCAATTTATGGCATGAAAATTACAAAAGGACACGTTTTAACGTTATACCTGCATCAGTAGAATTCATAAATACTTATTAAAAGTATTTTAGGAAATACAAAACATGAATATAAAGGGAAGCCTTGTTTCTTCTAGAACTCGAAAAAAAAAACATACAAATCTTTGTTTGGGAATCAATTGACCAAGCTGCATGATCCAAGTGTAACTGAACATAACTGAATTATGTTCACTTCTATTGAAAATTTTTATTCATTGAATTTTAATTCCCAAGTGATTAACATACATGTATCTTTTTGTCATCTCATAATTGATGATCAAGGTATGAATTGGTGAACAAAGGAATTGTTTTGTTGTGAGTTATGCATCAAATTAGACTTGAAATAAGCTTGATTTTTTAACTAAAAAACACTTGCTATCAATAGGCATTAGTATCACAAGTAGAATGTGCGCTTTTGTAGATTTCATTAAATTAAATGAATAGGGAAAAAAAAGAAGGTCCCTGTATACTGTTTTTTTTAACACCAGAAAACTGTGGTGTACACTGAATTAGAATACAGGGAATACCCCACTTTTCTTGACTTGGGCCTTACCTGTTGAATTTTGCACAAATTCAATATAGAAAACCATATCAAGGAATAAAATAAAATAATTTGCCTACCTACCTACCCATACCCTAACAACCTCAGTCGGGAGAGGGGAAACAAAGATATTTTTAATGTTGGCCTGAGTTAAGCCTTTTTCAACTGATTTTTATAGTTCGTTTCAATGTTGTACTATTACACCACTGTCCTATGTTAGGGAGGGTTGGGATCTCGCTAACATGTTTAACCCTGTCACATCATGTATGTATGTGCCTGTCCCAAGTCAGGAGCCTGCAATTCAGTGGTTCTTGTTTGTTGCTGTGTTACATATTTGTTTTTCGTTCATTTACTTGTAAATTAATAAGGCCGTTAGTTTTCTTGTTTGAATTGTTTTACATTTGACATTTCTGGGCCTTTTAAAGCTGACTATGCAGTATGGGGTTTGCTCATTGTTGAAGGCTTTATGGTGACCTATACATGTAGTTGTTTATTTCTGTGTCATTTGATCTTTTGTGAAGAGTTGTCACATTGGAAATTACACCACATCTTTAATTTTATATGATGAACAAATTGTGCAAAATTGTCTTTAAAGGGCAATAACTCCTTAAGTGGTCAATTGACAATTTTGGTCTTTTAACTTTGCTAAACATTTTTGCTGTTTACAGTCTTTATCTATAATAATATTCAAGAAAATAACCAAAAACAGCAATTTTTCCAAAATTTACTATATACATGTAGTGGCAGCAACACAACAATTGGTTGTTCCATTCATCTGCAAATTTCAGGGTTGATAAATCTTGACCTAATAAACAATTAAATTTTGATAACATATTTGCTCTAAACGCTTCAGTTTTTGAAACATAAGACAAAAACTGCATGTTTACCTATGTTCTACAGTGGTGGATCCCTTTTAAAAGGGGGGGGGGGGTTCCAAACCCAGGATAAAAGGGGGGGGTTCCAGCTATACAGTCCCCATTCAAATGCAGATCAGCCCCAAAAAAAAGGGGGGTTCCAACCCACTGAACCCCCCCCCCCCCCCTGGATCCGCCAATGTTCTATTTTATTTTTAGCCATGGTGGCCATGTTTTTTTTTACAAAACACAAAATTAAACACTTAGGATCATTAACTGCAACTTGTTCAGTAGTTTCAGAGAAGAAGATTTTTGAAAGCTAACAAACATAATGAACAAACTGTGTAAAATGGCTTTTAGTTTTCTCGTTTGAATTGTTTTATATTGTCTTATCAGGGCCTTTTATAGCTGACTATGCGATATGGGCTTTGCTCATTGTTGAAGGCCGTACTGTGACCTATAGTTGTTAATGTTTGTGTCATTTTGGTCTTTTGTGGATAGTTGTCTCATTGGCAATCATACCACATCTTCTTTTTTATATTTAAAGGGATAAATTCACAATTTTGGTCATATTGACTTATTTGTAGATCTTACTTTGCTGAACATTTTTGCTGTGAACAGTTAATCGTTATCTATAATAATATTCAAGTAAATAACCAAAAACTGCAAATGTTCCCTAAAATTACTAATATAGTGGAAGCAACCCCATACCGGTAGCCAGGGGGGGTTCGGACGAACCCCCCCCTTGAAATCAAATAAGCACTGTTAAAGTCAACGTCTTGTTCAAATTGTGACTGTTAAAGTCGAGTTCATGAGTCCAAAGAATCCCCCCCCCTTGGAAATTCCTGGCTACGGGCCTGAACCCAACAATCAATTGACGGGTTTGTCTGAAAATTTCAGGGCTGATAGATGTACAGCTAATAAACATTTTTACGCCATGTCAGATTTGCTCTATAGCTAAATGCTTTAATTTTCAGATATAATCCCAAAACTACATTTTACCCCTATGTTCTATACATGTATTTAGCTTTGGCAATTTGTTTGGCACCCATGTTTTTTAGGAAAGGTGAGCTTAAAACTGAGAGAGACTATTTAGTAACTGTCTGTTTTTTAGTAACTGTCTGTTTTATGGTAACATTTTAAACCCATGACATGTACATTGTACAGTGATTTCCACTGTGAATAGGCTGGGACAATGTGACCTGATTGCCTGCGGACTATATATAACACAGCTTGCAGACTTCCTCTAGTAATGGAGTTCTGGTATTATATACTCAGTTGTGTAGCCTACATTTTGTAAATTACCCTTATTAACAATACAATCTTAAAAGATATCATGAATATACATGATATACATATGTACCAGTGGTGGATCCAGAGGGAGGGTTCAGGAGGTTGGAACCCCACTTTTTTTTGAAGATCAATGCATTTGAATTGGGGACGTATATTTGTACAATGCTTAAAATTGGTTAATTAATAACCCTAAACTTCCTTCAACAACATGCAAGACAGCTGACAGATCCAATGCCAATAAAACATAATCATGTCTCTCTACAATCTTAAGTTTAAGAGTACACCATTTGTAAAGTCAGTAACGAGAATCATTACCAATTTCCGAAGGGCAACGGGCTCTCTGTTATTAGCCTATTGGTCCACAAAAAAATACACAGAACGGAATAAAAAAATTCTTGCACGTTGGCCGTTGCTCTTTTTACCGATTTCACGAAACTATTTACCCACTATGCAGACTAAACAATCTCGATCATCAAGGTGTTATTTTCGACTGAATTCTAATTTATAGTATAATTTACAACTATATTCACTATTTATCTGTTTCTCCCTGTCAATATACTGCCATTTATATTGGTCTTCGTGATAATGGCGACAGCTTGCTCATATAAAACCATATAAAAGTTAAAACGGATGCGGTAACGTCTTACAGTTATGCTGGTGAAGTTCGGATTATGATACTTATTATTGCTTCTATAAGATATTTGTTAGACCGTATGGTCCCACGGTCTTAATTTGTTAGTTATATAAGAAGGCTAAAAAACCTAATACATTTCTTATATTATAAGCTAAAAGGTATAGGATTGGGTGACTGTTTAATAGAGAACTCTCTCATCTAAGTCACAATTTGTAAAAGTAAACCATTATAGGCCAAAGTACGGTCTTAAACACGGATCCTTTGCTCACACCGACCAGCAAGATATAAAGGACCCCAAAAATGACATATGTAAAAATATTCATACCGTTATTGTGTTATTGTGCTATGGTAAATTTTGGTATTCTTGTCTTAAAAAAATATTAATGTGCTTTGTCTGTATGCTTGTTTGTGCTTCTTTGTAACATATTTGTTTTTGTTTTTAAAGTAATTATATATATATAAGGCCGTGCTCACACCAAACTTCATGCACATTAAACATGTTTACATTTTGTTTAATGTAATGTACACTAGTTTCACATTAAAGGAGTAGGTCCAGTAAGACTCTTTTTTGGCCCCAAAATATTGCAGTTTTACAAAATTGTTAAAATGTTAACTTTTAGTTATTTATTGGACAGTAGAATGCTTCTGCTACACAAATATGGGCTGTTTTTGACAATACAATGTACATATATCGGGTACTAGCATCATTAAGTCATGCTAAATTACTGAAATCTTCACAATTCTATTATTTGGGTTTAATTTTAGACGGTTTCCGCGGCGTTTTGCATTTGCGCCGATCTGCATTTCATTTGCGCCGATTTTTTCTTCATTAGCACCGATTTTTTTTTTCATTTGCGCCGATTTTTTTAAAGGTAAATTACAGGTGAAATGATATAAGAAGATGTGGTATGAGTGCCAATGAGACAACTCTCCATACCAGTAATGTTATTTTCATTTATCATTAAAGACCTCTTCCGTTAGCCAGTTGTACATATGTTATGAATTGTCAATCATAACATGTATATAACTGTTGTCTCCTTCTTAAAATCAAGAAGTAAAAACCTAAGATAAAAGCACTTTGTTTATACTAAAATGACGAATTAGAAATATATGTACAGCATTCAAATCCATAAAAACGGAATACATTCAAATCATAAATCTGTTCTTGCCTAGTATGGATAGGCAACACATCTAATATATTCCTTTCTTATGATTTCGTCTCTTCTATATTTGGCGTAATTGTCGATAACGAAGGCCATCTTTTCTTTGTCTGGCATACGTACTGGTGGGGCATTTCTAGAGTTCGCATTTTCTCACAAGGAAGCTATTAAACCAAGAGTTCCAAATGGCGAAGTTGAAATCATCCCTTCGTTAATTTTATGGACGTCATCACGAATTGGTTGACGGTTATGGAATGTGTACTTGTACGTTGTCTATGAATGTATGACATTTGTCACCAGAAGGAGCGGAGCGTCAGACAATGTCAAACGTGAAGCAGTCATCGATTTCATTTAGGGAAAGGAATGGTTACCCAAAACATTGGGATAGCCATTAACCAATTGTAAGTTTACTTGATTTGTCTTTATACTCTGTGCTCAGCCAATGTAAAAGTATTAACTTACCTGTAATTACCTGTAAATCCAATAAGGAAAAAATATAAAATCGGCGCAAATGAAAAAATGAAATCGGCGCAAATGAAAGAATGAAAATTTTCAAAATCGGCGCAATTGTCATACGCCCGGTTTCCGTGTAAAACGAAAGTGGCCGTATTCGTGCTCATCCAAAATATTGAAATGTAAGTTGTATTTGATGATAATGCATAACATATATAAAGATTTAGGATGAACACGGATGCGGCCACTTTAATTTTTGACAAAAAAACATCTGAAAAGTGACATTTTTCGGCATATTTGGTAGATTTTTCATATTTGAGCTTGAATCGGATCGTTTTTAATGACTAAATTAGTTAAAATCTTTCACATAAATTAATTGAATCAAATGAAATAGACACTTAAGTGTTTAAAAAGTGGTCAACATCTTTCGACAGATGAACCTGAAATTTGAAGCCAAAATCGGTCCTTACCGGACCTACTCCTTTGTTCACACCCATACACCTGGTTTAACTACCTGTACATTAGATTTGTTCAAACTTTTTAAAGTTAAATCCTTGCTCCTTTATGAAAACCATTTTGATGAGTTGCAGTACTTTAAAGATACTAAAGATGTCTTGATTGTGCAATAAAAAACGTAGGCTGCAACAGCGTGCTCACAGACTAAGAAAAAGGATCGAGATGTTCAGGATAATCGCATTTTTTTCTTTTTTGTTTGTTTCAAATAACATTTCTCTTCCAAGAAGTATTTGGCACATACAAAGGAGTGACACCACTTTCACACCTGTTTGCTGTTGGACAGTCGACGTATTGCACAATTACAAAATGAAACTTGTAGAATTATAACGGACCATTTAATGCCGAAGTATTATATACGTATACCTTCAGGTCAAAGGCTAATTAAAATATAAGAGATTTTTTGACGAATCTACGTGCTTCCAAAAGTTGGCCGGACAAATTTTGCATATATACCAGTGTGTATAAAGTGCGAATCCAGCTTGTTCATTTTCACTGTTATATGCGAGTATGTCTATTGTAGAATAAAGGATGACGGGAAAAATTGCGTTTGTTTACTTTTTGAAAATACGAAATAATTGATTTAAATGTATTTTTTAGCACAATTTAATAAGAATATAACTTTCTAATGTATAATCACAAGTATAAAGTCCAAAAAAAGTGTAATTAAAGCAGCTGAATCCATAATATTGTTGACCGGATGCTTTTCATAGTAACTATAGATGCGATGAATTATCACCGAAAGAGCAATCATTTCTGATGTTGAATTTTTAGAGGTGCAATGAATTTTCATTATTTTTTTATTTGATAAATCGACATGCAACAACTGAAAATAGTCTTAAACAAGAGGCTGTCACAACGACAGCAAACCGGATTTATTAACATTTATTTGTGTCCTGGCAATATCACAAGAACCATAACTGATGAACGAAGAAAGTGAAAATCGTCAATATCAAATTTGACCTCCATTTTGTCATCAGTATCAACATATTAATTAAAATTTTAAAAGGTTTGGTTGAACGGTTCATGAGTAAATGCACGGACACAACATTTTTTTAAACTTTCAAGAACCGTAACTCCTGAACGGTAAAAGTCAAAATCGTCATTATTGAACTTGACCTCCATTTTGTTGTCAGTAACAACATAATAAAATTTTAAAAGGTTTGGTTGAACGTTTCATGAGTAAATGCACGGATAACATTTGGTTGCCAAATCGATATTTTTCTGTACTTTTTTGCCGGTTTTATGTTTTTTTCATCATAGTTCTGTACCGTTCGTAAGTAAAACATCGAGAACATAGTTAACAATTTATGAGAAATTCAAACATATATTAAGGTGACTCGATTGTTGCTCGAACTTTATTTACTGTATAATATGTATATAAAATGGCATTACAAAAAAAAATATATGCAGCCATCCAGATGTCAAATCACGATACGAAAACGTTACCGCTCAGTCAATCGTGACATGAAAATCTTTTTGTGACTCCTCTTTGATAACCTAAGATGCATCCATTAGAGCTATTTTCGTAATGCTTGTAGTTACACGGTTTGGTTGGCTTGTTTGCCCTTTTAGTATAAATGTGTGCTCAATCTTTATTACAATGCCTAAGCAAACATAAATACAAACAAAGCAAGCATTCCATAAATATGTGCTGTATATTTAGACCGAAATCGTAAACTGCTTTTCGGTAACAACCATTTGGTTTTCGGGGGTTGAGGTTGGGGAGGAAAGGAGGGGGGTGCAACGTTGGTAGCCTATATATATTAACTAAGAGACAAGCCATGTGTACTGATTAACATACTTTAATATAATGCTCGAGCTAAGTAATCAACACAAATACATAAAGAAATACGACGCGACCTTATCTGCTATGTCCATCAACACAACACGTGCGTGAACTCTGAACTGTATAGATATTTATGAATGAATGAAAGTTACAATAATACATCTCTTCTTTTCTCAGATTAAAATTCTACTTTAATTAGTTATATTACTGTATGTGTAGTCATAAAATATTTAACTGTCTGTGTAAACAAATTAAGTGATAAGATGCATACAATTGTATCAATAGAAAATTAGAACTTTATAGTCTGTGATAAATGTAAATTATTCGGTACGCGTACTGTAATGTCAATATAATTAGTGGATCGTCTGATCAATCTGATATAAGGCTATCATTACGAGTGTGAATAGTAAATTCCACAAAATTGATTTGTATCATAAATTCATAAACATATAAATCAACAACAAACCTAACTGATACATCAGAAAGAGCACAGGATTATTATGCCTGTAACACAGCTCTTTAACGCACATAATCATCGAGATGTTTCGGTGTTTGTTTTTCTCGTGATGATCTTCTTAATGGTGTGTTTTGTATAATGTCATCATCAATGATTTCTTCTATTTCCTCATCAGTCATTATCTTAGATTTCCCAACTTTTTTGAAGTGTGACGAATTTCGAGTTATATCTTTTTGTTGTTCGTTCGTTGCCGTAATCATACTACCCTTTTTATTCTTGATTGTTAATGGTTGAGGATTGTACGGGGTAGATAGGTTGTCTTTCTTTTCCAGTTTAACTAGTACGGTATCTCCAACTGTAAAATTAGGTACTTTTACTGAATGTTTTTTCTCGAAGTATAATTTTATTTTACTTTTGTTCTTGTGGTCTTCTTTACGAATTTCACTGTCGGCTTGGTCATTTGTTGAAATGTTCGGCATTTTGGTATTAATTTTCCTTCCAAATAAAAGTTCTGCCGGGGACACGTTAGTTGTTGAGTGCGGTGTTGCTCTATAATTACGAAGAAATGTGTGTATTGAGTTACAATTTATGACAAAAATAAGCAAAGACCCATCGAAACAACATCTGATAAACAAATTTAATAATACTTTTAGATATTTGGATGATATTTTGGCTCTCAATAATGACGACTTCAGTATGTATATTAATGAAATTTATCCTGTTGAACTTACTTTAAATAAAGCTAATACTAACAATGACCACTGCCCTTTTCTCGATCTTGATATCTATATCACTAATGGAAAGCTGAATACTAAAATTTATGATAAAATGGATGATTTTTCATTTCCTATCGTTAATTATCCGTTTTTAGATGGTGACGTTCCCTTGTCACCATCTTACGGTGTTTATATATCTCAACTTGTACGATTCGCTCGTGTATGTAACAATGTTTTTTAGATTTTAACGAGAGAAATTTATGTATTACTGAAAAATTATTACACCAGGGTTTTCGATATCACAAACTAGTCAAAACATTTACTAAATTTTATCATCGGTATAAAGACATCATTCGTAAATATAGCTCAACATGCAGATTTCTAATACGTTCAGGTATTTCCCATCCAATTTTTTATGGAAATATTCTTTATAAAGCACAAAGGTGTCAGTATTCACCTCAGAAACTTACTAAACCTTTGAATAGACTTATTAAGAAGGGATATAATTACGATACTGTTGTCAAGTCATTAAAGTTTGCATATTTTGGCGTTAATAATGAGTCACTGATAAGGTCATTGCATCGGAACTAAACACATTTATTCTAAAAACAGTTGTTGGCATGACACGGGTTATGTTCTTCTCATATATGTTATGATGGTATGATACTAAACCCCTAACGGGAATGATTGTGTCTGATGTTCATATGATGATTTCATAATCTTTCAGTCAGTTTAATTGAAGTCTGGAGCTGGCATGTAAGTTAACTGCTAGTAGTCTGTTGTTATTTATGTATTATTGTCATTTTGTTTATTTTCTTTGGTTACATCTTCTGACATCAGACTCGGACTTCTCTTGAACTGAATTTTAATGTGCGTATTGTTATGCGTTTACTTTTCTACATTGGTTAGAGGTATAGGAGGAGGGTTGAGATCTCACAAACATGTTTAACCCCGCCGCATTTTTGCGCCTGTCCCAAGTCAGGAGCCTCTGGCCTTTGTTAGTCTTGTATTATTTTAATTTTAGTTTCTTGTGTACAATTTGGAAATTAGTATGGCGTTCATTATCACTGGACTAGTATATATTTGTTTAGGGGCCAGCTGAGGGACGCCTCCGGGTGCGGGAATTTCTCGCTACATTGAAGACCTGTTGGTGACCCTCTGCTGTTGTTTTTTTTTGGTCGGGTTGTTGTCTCTTTGACACATTCCCCATTTCCATTCTCAATTTTATTTCTTGCTTCCAACTACGATGTTCCGTTTGAGCTGCACGAATTGCTTTCCCTATAGTTCTCATGAATCTTTCACTTTCCGCGTTAGCGCGAGGCCATAACGGAGTTATTTTGCGGTGCTTAAAACCCATGTTATCTGCAAAATTTCGGAACTCTCCTGAATTAAACGGCGGTCCGTTGTCTGTTTTCAGTTCTTTCGGTATTCCAAAAATTGAGAAAGTTTTGTCTAATAGCGGTATGACGGATTTTGCGGTTAAACTGGTTAAGGTTTCTATTATAGGATACCTTGAGTATTCATCAATTATAACCATAACGTAATATCCATTCGGAAATGGTCCACAAAAGTCCATGCTGAGATTCTCCCATACATTATTCGGTATCTCAGACATTTGTAACGGTTCGAAAACATTTTTCGGGGTTGACGCTAAACATGGTATACATTTACACGACGTTTGTTCCACAAGTTTGTCTATTCCAGGGAAGTATACCTTTTCACGTAACAACTGTTTTGTACGTACTATGCCCTGGTGCCCTTCATGTGCAAGGTCAATTACACGCATCTGTAAATCTTTCGGAATGACAATTCTATTATCATGAAGTAAGATCTCCATATCATTAACGGGAACGACTGTTAATTCGTATCGTAATCTTGAGAATGTATCAAGCGTATTACTCTCATGCTTGTCCAACCTGTTCGATTTTAATGCAGTAATAACAGTTTGTAGATCTTTATCTTTTTGTGTACTGTCAGCTATTTCATTAAGGGTCATTGCCTTCGGCACAGCGTTGTCAGTTAAGTATCGAACATACTCTTCAGCTAATTGAGAATGTTAACATGCACTAGATGTAGTCGGGGTCGGATGTCTGGATAAATAATCGGCTGCGTTCACCTTTCCTGGTTTGTACTGTACTTTGAAATTGTATCTCTGTAATCTTAATCTCCATCGTTCAATGCGTGCTGGTGTTTTTGCCTAGCTTTGGACTGTTGAATATAGTTTCAAGCGGTTGGTGATCGGATACCAATGTAAATGATTGTCCGTACAAATAAAGGTGAAAATGTTCAATTGCCCATACAATTGCTAATGCTTCCTTTTCTGTTTGCGAATAGCGTGTTTCAACGTCTGTAAATGATCGGCTTGGGTATTCGATCATTTTCCCATTTTGTGTTAATAATCCAGCTAATCCAACGGGACTTGCATCTACTATCAACATTGTTTCTTTGTTAGGGTCAAAGTACGACATCACACGGTCAGCAACAAGTTCATTCTTTAGCTTGTCAAATGATTCCTGTTGTTCAGATGTCCATTCCCACTTGAAATCCTGCTTTGTTAATCTGCGGAGCGGTTCAGTAATAGTTGAATAATTTGGAATGAAACGTCCTACGTAATTGGTCATTGCTAGGAAACTACGAATTTCACCTACGTCTTTCGGTATTGTCGTGTTCCTGATAGCGCTTATTTTTCTTGGATCGGCTGATATGCCATCTGCACTAAAATATGACCATAGAATTCAAGTTTGTTCTTTTTAAATTCACATTTTGCCTTATTCAATGTTAAGTTCTTCTCTTTAAGACGTGCACATAGTTTTTCCAATCGTTTATCATGTTCGTCCTGGTTCCTTCCAAATACGATTATATCATCGGATATATTTCGAACTCCGTCTAATCCTTCAAGTGCATTACTCAGTGTGTTTTGAAATAACTCTGCGGCTGATGAAACACCAAAACTGAGTCGTCTGTATCTACGTAATCCTACGTGTGTCGTGAAGGTTGTGATGTTCCGCGATTCTTCGTTTAACTCCAATTGATGATATCCACTTCGAAGGTCCATTTTCGAGAATACTTTAGATCCGTTTAAATCCAAGATCATATCATCAAGTGTTGGTGTAATATGACGTGAACGCAAAATAGCCTTGTTCGGTTCCCTCATATCCACGCATAATCGAATTTCGTTCTTGTTTTTCGGTTTAGGGGCCACAACTATCGGGGACACCCAAGGTGTTGGTCCATCTACCTTTTCTATTATATCCTGTTTTTCGAGTTTCTCGAGTTCTGCTTCTACTTGCTTGCTAATGTGAAACGGAATACGCCTATGTGGTTGAATTACTGGTTTTACACTTCCATCAATATGAATTTTCACTTTTTCATCTTTTAATTTTCCAATTCCATTGAACACATCGCTATATTTATTGCATAATATTTTATGTTTATCTGCTACTGCCGAAATGACTGGCACTATGCTCAAGTCAACAGATGTATCATAGCACAATACATTCCCGTATCTTCCTTTCATCACATACACCGGTGCGGTTGTTATTTTATGGCCAGTCTCTATCGTAGCGTGAAATTTTCCCATTAATTTCAAGTTTTTATCTGATCTATATGCGAAGACTTTGGTGTCGGCGTGAGAAAGTTTGGGTTTACACTTGATGTTCTCGAATGTGCTTTCATCAATAACATTAAGGCATGTACTAAAACATTGAGTGGAGTGGAGTGGAGTCATGGAGTGAAAAAATAAGCAAATTTCAAATGAATCCTATAGAATCCAAGTGTTGTTTTTCTTACAAAAGACTTCTGTCTATACTGTGCTTTTTGTATAAACTTGTAGTTTATAACTTTAAGTTTGCTTTGCAAGTAAAATCATTCTCTCACTTAATAATTCAAAATTTGGTGACTATGTTGAACGCATCTATCCCATCGAACTTGAGATAAAGGATGCAACAGTTACAGTTAAGTTTGCCTCATATCTTGGCGTACATCTAGAAATTGACAATGAGGGTTAGTAGAAAACTAAACTTTACGTCAACAGAGATGATTTCAGCTTCCCAATTGTGAACTTTCCATTTCTATGTAGCAACATTCCAACAGCGCCTGCATACGCAGTATATATCTCCAAGTTGGTACGATATTCCAGGGTTGTATTTCCTATCATGATTTCCTTGATAGAGGGTTGCTGCTCACAAGGAAGCTATTAAACCAAGAGTTTCCAAGTGGTGAAATTGAAATCATCCCTTCTTAGGTTTTAGAGGACGCCATCACGAGTTGATTGACCTTTAAGAAATATCCGTTTTCACATATGATAGCGGTATGTACCTAATGTCGTAACTACAATCCCGTCCCCTTTTCCCGAATGTGACCAACCGGGACTTATTTTCAGATTTGTACTAACATGAGCCACACGATGGAAGAAACAAAGTTGAGCAGGATCTGCTTACCTTTCTGGAGCACCTGAGATCACCCCCAGTTTGTGTTGGGGTTCGTTTTGCTCAGTCTGTAGTTTTCTATGTTGTATTGTGTGTACTATTGTTTGTCTTTTTCTTTTTTAGCCATGGCGTTTTTTCGACTATGAGTTTGACTGTTTGACTGTTCCTCTGGTATCTCCCACCTCTCTTTTACACCAGAATGTTGTTAACTAAGGTAAAATTGCTGAAAGACCCCCTCCTAAATTATAGAAATCTATCACTTAATCATAATATTTTGGGGTGTAAATTAAATACATTTACTAAACACCTACTTGGGCTAACGCCCTCTTGGTGCATCTTACAAATTTCAGGACATGTTTAAATGTGCGTGCGACATAGACCGATGTTTGGAGATGTAACCTTAAATCATACCCATGGCACATTCAAGGTGAATTATACTGGTAGAATGTACATGAATGCAGTTGGAAGTTGTTGAGACCAAACATCCAGATTCATTCTATGATTTTTAAAGCTAAAAAAAATATCTTATAAATTGGTTCAATTTTAAAACTATTGACCCAACAACTCAACTACACTCCATTTATCAACTCCATGTTTTCACTCCACGACTCCACTTCAACACTCCAGCACTTCAACACTCCACCGCTCCACTCCACTCCACTCAACGTTTTAGTACATGCCTAACATTAATACTTGATCCGGTGTCAATTAAAATATCCACATTAGAATTATTGATTTTCACGTTTATTTTCGGTTGTCCTTTTTGTACTTTATTCACAGAATTTTCTCGTAATCCAAAAACGTAACCATCGTCAGAACTGCTATCACGATCATCATCATGTTCGTAATTGTCAACTTTGTTTACTTTTCGTTTGAAATTGCTAGTTCCATCCATACGTTTAGATCTACATACAGCGGCGAAATGATTTAACTTTTTACACGAGTTGCAACTTTTTCCAAAAGCTGGACACTTGTTTGTATGTGGAAAATCACCTCCACAGTTTCTGCAAGTATTCTTTTTCTTTACGTTGTGGTCAGTTTGTGTCTGTAGAAATCGTGGTCCGTTTCTACGTTTTCCAACTCCTTTTCTCACAGCATTTGCGGATTGTTGTCTGATTGTTCAATTTCCATTGCCTGCTTTTCGGAAAGTTCTAACGCTCTAGCTGATGAAATTAATCCTTCAATTAATTCTTCCCGAAGAGCCTTTCGTCTAAGTCTAGTTGAATGACAACCTTGGATTATTTGCGATTTCACTTCTTTAGTGTTTCCGTGAATTCACAGTTTACAGCTAGCTGGCGTAGTCTCGTGTGAAAACTGTCGATAGCTTCATCAGATGTTTGTTTGGCTTGCCTAAATTTGTAGATTTCATATTCCGTATTCTTTTTCGGAGCAAAGTAAGCGGTTAATTTGTGTTTAGCGGCAGCAAAGTCTTCTCCTGTATTGTCAAGGGTAACAAAGACTTCGTTTACATCTTCTCCAGCGTAATGCAACAAGAGTGCTCTTCGTCGTTTGCTGTCCTTTATGTTAAAACCGATGAATAAATTTTCAAGTCTACTTATCCATTTACGCCACCTTATTTCAGCATTATTCTCATGTACCGGAAAACTCAGAAAAGTTGGTAAAGATGCAGCCATGGTTTGATTATCATTGTCACTAATTATTAAATCCATAGAAATATATTTTTAACATTTCCAACTTTATCCTCGTCGCCAATGTAACGTTGGTAGCCTATATATATTAACTAAGAGACAAGCCATGTGTACTGATTAACATACTTTAATATAATGCTCGAGCTAAGTAATCAACACAAATACATAAAGAAATACGACGCGACCTTCTCTGCTATGTCCATCAACACAACACGTGCGTGAACTCTGAACTGTATAGATATTTATGAATGAATGAAAGTTACAATATTACAGGGGGGAGGGGGTTGCTATTGATATATGCAATTAAAAAAAAGTTTGTTACTTGTAAATGTGCAATAAATTATTTTCCCTCCCAAAAAGTAACAATTGAGTTATATTTAGTTACTTAGAGCTAAGATTTTCCTTTTACTTGAAATGGTATTTGGTGTGTGTGTGTGTGTGTGGGGGGGGGTGAACCAAAGCCCTCATAGCAGGTTCGGATCACTATGGAATCAATATGTAAAAAAAATATTTGTTTTTGATTGGCCATGCAAAAGTTAATGTGCCTGGAAAAAAATCTGGACTTTTTTTTGCTTAAAAACATAAAATAAGTGTAAATGCATTTTAGTTAAAGATTGGGGGTTGGACATTAATGGTGCCGTATTCTCTACATCAATTGTCTATTATAAAATGATTGAATGGATTCAAAGCTATGTTCTTATATATTATTATGTCGGATTTGTCAGTAAAAAGTGGACATGGAAATGTCTCGTTAGTTAGCATAACCACACAGATTTTTGTTGTAAACAAGATATACGGCAATTCAATGAAATTTACAATACGACCGACACGAAGAAAGACAAACAAGCAATTTTAATCCAAATATTTGGGTGGAGTGTTTCACTAACAAGGGAAGTAAGGGTTCCAAATCAACCAAATGCTACGGATGAGTCGGAAATTACAATGAATTTGTGAATGACGATCGGCATATGGAGACATATAGGCCACATGAAGCAGGCAGGTTGCAGTCGGGCCTTGAAAAAGTTATTCAGTATATCAGTTCGGCGAAACAGACATTCCGGTCAGCTATGGAATTCACATGAATCCCAACCCCCTTAAAAAAAATTTAAAAAAAATTACGCCCGGTATATATTCATCATTTTCAATGCTAAATAATTCTGTTGAAAAACATTTTTTTCTAATAGCAAATAAGTAGCCAAGATTATCATTTTTAATCCAGATACGGTCCGACATTTTAAGGCAAAAATCAGGGTCAGAATTTTTACTCTAAACTACATGTATCTCAGACTGTCCCCTCAAATGAAATGGTCCATACCTAACACTTAAAAGCTATAATATCTAGATCTAGAGCTTACTGAATGGGAATCACCATTCAGCAATGTTATGAATGGGCTGGAGCGTGTGGGGTAAAACAAGTTCGTTGGTAAATGATATTGCTGTGGAACACGCTGAGAGTGTCATAGAGCTCCCGCTCAAAAAATGATTGCTGCCTTAGCTGTCGAAGATATATGTAGACAATGATGGTGTGTCATAGGAAAGGATATATTCTGTAAATAGAAGTCAACTCCTCAATGCTTTGTCGCCGTTTGAGGGCGTCATGCTTGTCATCCTTAGCTTAATGTCTTTATCAGTAAAGAATTGACTCATAAAAATTAAATACACGGCAAAGTTCACGAAGTCTAGTCTAATTGATCATTTCACAAAAAAGTGCAAGCAAAAGGGAGCGTTCGCCCTTTACGCTCCCTCTGGATCCGCTACTTCTCTCCCCTAAAAAAAATGGCTGCTGCCTTAGCTGTCCAAAGATATATGTATACAATAATGGTGTGTCATAGGAAAGGATATATTTAATCCTACATATAAATCTGGGTCTGAACAAATTATCAGAGAATATAGAATTGACAATATTAGCTATAAAAGCCATTTTTACGGAGTTTATATATATTGATATATTACCTCGGACTTTCACTCACAAAGTATGCATATATAATCAATCCTTCTGACTTCATAAATTATGTAAGAGAGTCGGCTAAATTACGACTTTATACGATCAAAATTAATTAAAATCCTTCTGTGAAAATGCATCGCATATACAACAATAATGAATCACTCTACAGTGAAAAGGAAAGCCTGGCATCATTATTCAACAGTAAACATGAATCGCATCACAAAAACAACCGTTGAGTGGAATTTGATTCAATATAAACAAGCGGAACAACAAAACCTGTTTTAAGTTATACTACATTATTTATCATGTTAAATTAAAGGTACATTTCCTACAAATAATTACATTAGATGTACGTTTCATTATAATACGTTATTCTGATTGGCTAACTGCACATCACGTGCTATTCCTGAAACAATTATATTAGACAATAACATTTATCATTCATGATGACACGAGGTCCCACAATAAAGTGCACTGGTAAATTAAATGAAAACTTGATAAAAATCGTGTTTTCATGATTCTAGCTAAAAAAATGTAATTATAAGTATTGAATGCTTCTTTTTGTAACTTTATAGGTTTGTAAAAGCGTTGACCGTGCGCACATTTTTAGTATGAAGCGCTTCCGCGCGTCATACAAAATGTACTTCGGTCAACCCTTTACACCCCAATAAATTTACAAAAAGCAGCATTCAATTCTTAAATAAAACTTGACTGCTACTTTTAAAACTCTTGCACGTTCTGTTCGTGAACTATTCTTACTATTTACCTATCTGTGTATCAATTTTATACCTGGATAGCTGTAGGCGCCATTAAAACCCGTCCGCATCAAATACATTTATCATGAATTTAGAAAACAGTTTATATTTAAATATTATCGGTGATCATCTCAACGAGATTGATTTTCTCGCTTGAGCCGGGACGTCGAAAATTCCTAAATTGGAATCAGCAGATAGATAAAATGTCATGTATTATATCAAACAGAATCAATTTATTACAAAAGATAAGAAAATATTTACCTATGCATATAAGTATTATCTATTTTAATGCTTATATTCTGCCATTATTTGATTATTGTTGCAATATATGGGGAAACTGTTGTGAAAGTGGAATAAATAAACTTAATAAGTTATTAAAGAAATCTGCCAGGGTTATAGTAGAAGCTGACATAATGACATCATCCAGTTTATTGTTTAATAGTTTACACTGGCTAAATGTGGAAAAAAGCATTCAATACCAAAAGGCAATACTTGTATTTAAATCATTAAATGGTATGGTTCCTAACTGTTTACAAGAAAATTTTCATTTTACTTATAATCAAAATTATAACTTACGTTCAGCTGATGAAAAACTATTAAATCTCCCAAGACCAAAAACACATTTTTTAAAGAAAACATTTACATATTCAGGTTATCAAATATGGAACAGTTAACCAAATGAAATAAAAATGAATAACTTACTTGTATCTTTTAAAACAAAATGTTACAAATTTTTCATCAATTGTGCAAATTAATATGCTTTTTCATTATTATTTAAATACAATTGTATCTTGTGTATAATATAACTTTATAATACTCTATGTACTTATAAATATGTTATTATTATTTTGAGGACTCTCAGGAAGATAAGTTTTAACTAATGGGATCATCCTCTTGAAATAAAGATTATTTATTTTATTTATTTATTTAATCGAGTTGAGATGAAAAATGATAATATTTTTATCGCTATTTTACCTATGACGACGTTGTCAATTTCATGTCAATTTTGTTAGCAACGCCACGTGCAATGCTTTATAGTTTCTACCGATAATTTTCCATCTCAAGCGAGTATTACTCAATTTATTTCACTTGACTGAGCGGAGTTTAACCGGTTCGCTCATAATAAACCAGTCCATCTATAGATAGGTGTTTTAGAATAAACTCATCAATGAAGTGTCCAGTCATTCTTTTGTAAATTCCTTTGATAGGTGATTATAAATCAGTTATAATTATAACGGCAATTATCCTTATCACACACATCTTCAAATAGACTGTCCTTATGCAAATTTAAACGTAAGCTCCGCCCGATCAGTTGAAATAACATTGGTAATAGCACGATATGAAAATTATCTAAAAAAAAAAGATCAAAGGAAAAATGCACAAAATAGCGATAATGTATATTATTTCTTATTTTGTTAAAAAATCATGAATTTGTCGTCTGTTTATTTATCATTCTACATAAGAAATTCTTCACGGATACAGTGAAAATGACATTTCTGGATTCGCACATTACATACACTGGATACGCATACATTTGCATAGACGCAATATTTAAAAAAAATATATATTATAACGAGTTGCTAATTTGGTGAATCATTGTTATGTTTTTCTCAATTCATTAGTTTTGCTTGAAAAAAAAACCAGTTAAGCGTTTGAACTAGGATCGATGACCAAATACTACCTTGCAGACTTCTTAAAAACTATGACTTTCGCTTAAAAATAAAAGTTTGTAGATTGCAAATTGAAGTTTTTTTATTTCTACGCGCAAATTACCGGATTTGAGATACTAGCCAAACAATATAATTTGCCGCCCCACACTCTTTTTAGTAATGCATTTATGAGTGAATCGTTTATTGAGATGTTACCAGTGGCACATATTTCTGTGTGCGTCCAGTCGATTTGGGAAGACATTTTCAAATGAATTGTGTGTTTGGTAATGATGATGCTTTGAGTCTTGATAAGGGGCTAATCAAGCTACCTAAAGTTTTTTTTTAACAAGGCAATATATAAAGTTCACCCTGCAAACTTTAACTAAATGTTCCTTTGGGAATCTAGTTTATGAATTATATCCAAAGTTTTGATCCATCGACAAACATGTCAGCCATGACTACCACCCTGTATGTCCCCGATACAGATGAATACGGACGTTTACGCGCTTCGAATCGAAAACACCGTGTACCACTGAGTTTAGACAGTAAAGAATCAATATTTTTTAAAGAAAATCCAATATCTATTCTTCGGATATTTTG
Source organism: Mytilus edulis (assembly GCA_019925275.1). NCBI lineage: Eukaryota > Metazoa > Mollusca > Bivalvia > Mytilida > Mytilidae > Mytilus > Mytilus edulis. The sequence continues at coordinate 29,291,736 of CM034357.1, forward strand.
CTCCAATATATTCTTTGCCATAATACTCATTACTACTCAATGGTTTTTGAAATATGTGACATTTTTGTACACAAACATCACAAAACGCACGACAATATCACTGATAAATCGTGCCTGGTTTTTATAAATATTCAAAACTTAATGTTTGTCGTGACTCTTAGTTTTAAAACATATATTTTTGAAAATTTCATAGTTTAAAATTAACAAATTTATTAAAATCGTTGGTTTATGTTGTATCTAGAAACCAAAAAAAAAAAAGAAGACAAGTTTATTAAAGTGTCTTCGTTTTCATGTTGTGTACGCTTCGTCGTCATAACACCTTTTTATACTACATACGCTTCGTTGCGACACTATTGCGTTTGTCAATGAATTTTGAATGTATTTAACTAGGCTTTAATATGATTTTAGCCAATACACATGTTTTAAAAAAATAATTTACCCCCATAACATGTAGACAGCAATCCATAATACTCGTTGTATTGTCGAAACACTCATGGAGGTATTTTGTACATGCCAAAAAAATCCTTATGTATACGAAAGTGTAAATTGGTAGGAAAACAAAATTGCTCGAGATGCAAATATCACTGGCTGAACATTCAGATACACAGGTCCGATTGTTAATTTGATATCAATTTTGAAAGTGTTTACCATACGACATACAATGTACGGTTACACCACTGTCCCAGATTAGGCGCGGGTTGGGTGCCCGCTAACATGTTAATCTCGCCATATTCTGTATGTGCATGTCCGAAGCCAGAAGCGTGTAATTCAGTGGTTATACATATTTTTTTGTTCACCATTTTTATGCATAAATAGACCGTTAGTTTTCTCGTTTGAAGTGTTTATTTGTCATTTCGGTGTGGTTTATAGATGAATATGCAGTATGGGCTTTGCTCATTGTTGAAGGCCGTATATTGACCAATAGTTGTTCATTTTTGTGTCGTTTGGTATCTTGTGAAGAGTAGTCTCAAAAACAAATCTTCTTTTTAATATAGACAGCAATCAAAAACAATCAATGGATTATAGGCTTTTAGCCTGAATACCAAAGGCAGGTCCAAGGGGGTCATGAAATACAATAGATTACACTGAGGCCCAAGAATATGTGTATAACAATGAACATGTAATTTATAGACATCGTTGATAAGAAATACAGTTTTTTTAACGTGGAGATATACAGATGACGAGATAATTCTTAATATTAACTGGTTTGCTTTCTTCGATTATGTTTTATTTTTTTATGTTTAAGGTATAAAGAAAATGCTTAATTTCATCGAATATTTCAGTCTTTCTACTGTGGTGCCAAAATCTAACTAATGGTCAGTCTGGTTATTATAAGCATTTTAAAGTCTATACCCATCCATATGCATTTCATTGAAATTACGACTTATTTCGGAGAAGACCAAAGGGACGATATTTATATTCCACTGTTACCCTTGGCGTCATCGGTAAATTATGCGGTTGAGCAAATCATCACTCATCTACCTTACCATAGACATTTGTTTTGTTGCATCTTGCATGTCTTTAAAGTTATCAATAAAAAATTAAACGTTTCAAAGTTGGTACTGAACAACTTCTAGACCCCTTTATTTGTTAATGACACGCGTACGTAATGGCTCATTGTTGGTTGCTTAACGTTCACTTGCAAATATTCCATGCATGTTCAGGATAAGCACAAAGCAGCAACACATACTTCATGTAGGTCCAGGAATGAGGCCCTCTGGAATTACATCAAGGAAGTTTGGACTGCCACTGGATAAAATGAGGTATTATTGAATAAGGACACAAATTTTGCCTTGCAACAGGCCATTTATTGACCCCCATAAAGTTTTCGCACGGTTCGTACAGTGTAGTGAGCATACGGTGCTCTCTCTATATGATACATTGGATCTTGTATTCCCATTCGGACTGGACGCGACTGCGTACTTTTACATCCCACACATCTAAAAGGGTGACCAACTTCGGGCAGGTTTTACTGCCGGTCAGAAAAATACCAAAGTGACCATATCTACTAGTAGATATCTCAGTCACCCTTTACCAAATGCTTACATAGATGAACACAAATAATTTGGCTACAATGTAGAAAGTTTTGCTGTACCTGTTAAATCAAAACATCACTTAACATTATTACAATATATGCACACTTATGAGAACTCAAAAGATCGTATATGGGTCATTATGAAAAAAAGTGCAAAATTCGACGAAGTAATATTTTGAAAAATGATGTCATTGTTTAAAACATTTAAATGTGTCCCGCTATTCTATAGTATGGTAGCAACGATATTCAGAAGTATGCAATGGGAAAAATGAAGAGTTTCTTCAATTTTAACAATTTTAGATCATCCTTTGATAGAATCGTGTCAATGGTGTTACCAGTTTAAAGCATACATTTAAGTACTACAAATTATCGCTATATATATTTTGTGCATTTTTCGTTTGATATTTTGTTGCGATAATCATCATATCATACTACTCGCTTGAGATGGAAAACATATTGCTAGTAACTAAGCAGGCACGTGGCGTTGCTAACGAAATTGACATGAAATTGACAACGTCTTCATAGGTAAAATAGCGATAAACAGATTATCATTGTTCATCTCAACTCGATTGCCTTTCTAGCTTTCGCCGTCCCGGCTCAAGCAAGAAAATCAATCTCGTTGAGATGATCAACGATAATCTATAATTATTGTTTAACATCAAACAACTGTTCCAATTTGTTGTTTAGGTTTAAATTACGACTTATTGACATTATGCATATAGCTGTGCATTCTATTTAAACATAAATTTCAGAATATATTGTCGTAAAAAAGTTGGCTGTCCTAATTATGGTCGTTGTAAATACTAACAAATACACTCAAACTGAATATATGTGAATTGTATAAGATTAAATGATAATAATATACCTAATCCTTTGTACACGACCTAAAAACACTTTCATTTATGAATAAAGATTAAAAGAAATGTCGTTTTTTTATATAGTAACCCCACTGACCCTTCAGTAACTCGGAGTCTCCAATGACACAAAAGTAAAAGTATTACCATTGCCATTACATTTTAAATTTTACCTTTATCAAGCACTGAACACAAAGCCAAGATCACCGGGCAAAAGAAAAAGATGAAAAAATAATTCTTAGGCTAAAAAATCTCAAATAATATAACATAACATCCATTACTAAAAATGTCAATAGTGTTACTAAATAGTGTCATTGGTGTTACCCGAGGTGGAACAGTTACCAGCATACATCAGTTGTATATGTAATACATCATATTGTTAAAACTTTGTTAAATAAGTATTGTTTTTCATAAATAATATGATGTTTCGCTTGTTTAACATGAAAGAAACTCAAAACAATGCTGATTGTCATGATATATTCAGTGGTGTTACTAAACTGGTCACTGGTGTTATTTTACCAAAATGGTCTCACCATTGACAGTAACACCAATGATTTAAGATGTATTTTAAGATTCAGTTACGAAATAAGTGCTCCATTCCCCTATTCTATATGTTGTTACTGGTGCATGTTTCTATAATCAATATATTTCATTATTCAAAGATAAGGAAATGTTTTAAAAAATGATTTTTATAAAGGGTACACCATAAACACTATTTCCAATTACGATATAAGCTTTACTTACTTTTACGATTTTTTCACTAAATCTTCAACATAATTGTTTGTTTTCTTTTGCATAACATGCTTACAGGTAACATTACGAAGGAAGAAACTGTTGCAAATGCACAAATTTTGCAAAAGATAACTCTTATCCTACTAGTATATATTGGACGATGTATGTAGTCTTTCGGAACACCGGATGTTATTCGGAATACATCTGTCCTTTCTATTGCCACCTTTCATATACATGCGCAATAGCACCTGTTGAATAAGCATTAGCATCATGAGTTGCTATAGAGATGCAAAATTTATCATGACACAAGCTATGTTAATGAGCATTTGAATACTTCCTTGCACGCAATTGCAAGCTGCTAATATTTACCTTACATATATCCGTAATAATTATTTCAATTAGAGTCAAACGTTGAAACCTGGTTACCAGCTGTGTTAATTCATGAGATAAGAGTTCATGTAAACAAGCAATGACATAACAAATTAAATGTGCCGCTTTAATAACGATTGATAACCTTAAAATTAATCATGCATGCAATTTTAGCAGACTTTACAGGATCGACGTTAAGATATCAAATGTTTTTTTATAGACACCGAGTGATGATAGATGTAGACAGAGATAACCAATAATAATTTCTATCATATATGGTCAGGGAACAGATTATCTAACTATATGTTCCTATTGTAATTTTAAAGGCTCTTCAAAATGTTCGTAAAAATAAAAATAAATAATTATTATTTCTTGAAGACGATCAGATGATGAATTTTCGGTTTTAATATATATTAAGTACGACAATGAAAAATAGTGCAAGGGGATTTTGAGCCATCTCACTGATCAGTGTAGGCTACACAGTACCCCCAAATAAACAGTATAAAACTATCCAGCAAGAGAGAAAAAGATGGGTCAATATAGAAAAATTAACAAGGCAACTTCAGTTCAATTTCAATATATACATGTATTATTATATAGATTATTCTAATGAATAAGTCAAATGTCAGAGGGAATATCTTTTTAAATATGGCAGGAAAAACAATTAGACAACTCTCCATGAAGTGTTAGACACAGTGTAGTCAAAGTTAGCAGTTACATATATACTTTACATGTAACTGCTAACTTCAAACCAGAAACAAAAAGCAAATATGAACTGCACCAAAAAAAGACAACCACCAAACAACATGCTTCTTACTTGGAACATTCAGAAAATATCTTCAAAGCGAGTTAAAATTTTTAATAAGTTTTTGTTTTTAACAAAAGCGTTTTGCCATCTAAAACTTTTAAGAGCAGAAAGCACACAGCCTCTTGTACATTGGCTATATAGATCTGTCATAAAAAAGAACGGAAAACAAATATGTAGCACATCAACAAACGATAACCACTAAATTACAGGCTTCTTACTTAGTTTTCTAGTTTTATATGTTTCACCTTTTTTTTTATATATCGGGTCCTTTTATAGCTGACTATACGGTATAGTTTTACTATATATCGGGTCCTTTTATAGCTGACTATACGGTATAGTTTTACTTCATTGTTGACTTTTGTATGTTGAACTATAATAATTGCTTTATACACCTACATGTACTTCATTTAGACTTTGGTGGAAAGTTGTCTCACTGGCCAACACACCGAATCTATATGTAAATCAAAGAGCTGATAGCTCTGAGGATCAGCTCTGAGGTGGAAGAAGGTGAATAAAAGGTAACTTGAATAACCATAACAGCAGCCCCACTAACCCAGGCTGCTTTGTTCCATTATCGTTATGATGTATTTTTTTTCTTCAAACAAGAAAATGTCATGGATTTCCCATCCGTACAATCATTTTCTATGTTCAGTGGACTGTGATAATTAGGTAAAATCTTTAATTAGGCAGTAAAATTAATTTTAAGAAGATCATATCATAAGGAACACATGTGTAATAAGTTTCAAGTTGATTGGATTTCAACTTCATCAAAAACTACCTTGACCATAAACTTTAACCTGAAGCAGGACGGACGGACAAACCAGAGAACATAATGCCTGGGCTTGAGGATTGATGGAGTGATTTTTATCAGTTACATCACCACGATGTTTGCGTAAAAAATTATCAGCTGATTATGTAATGATAAAATTTGTTTGCACTTGCAGTTTTTAAGTCCTATATTTATTAAAATAAAATCAAATGTCCTGAAATATTTATGTGAATTATTATCTTCCATCCATAGTTTGTCTTTACTTGTTTGGTCAACAAATTAATATCCATTATTTATATTTTCACACAGGTAAACTAATTTGGCTATAAATAAATCAAAGCATGTCTGTGTAGAATCTCTAATCTAAAATCGTAATAATTATTGTTATAATTTTATTTCATTAAATAATCAAATTTAAATCTATGAAAATAATCATGATTGATAAAATAGTATTGCAAAAAGTTTACGTTTTCGGAAGACTATTTATGTTAAGGTCATGGTTCTAGAGGCTTCTTCACATATTTTTAAACAAACCAATATGACAGTATGTGTGGGTTCGTGGCCTAGTGGTTAAGACCGATGGCTACAGTGTTGAAGGTCCCGGGTTCGATCCTGGCTCGGGGTGCTGGAATTTCAGTACTATTAGTAGGGTGATTTTCACCCTCCCACACACATCTCTGGTACCTAGACCGGAGAATAAACTAGAATTTGTACTTTGGGGCCTCGGTAATAATAGATATCTCTTCGGTTTGTCTGTTCCTGCCGAGAAGCCCGGTGGTTTTCTCCGAGTTCTTTGGCTTCCTCCACCATAATAACAGACTTCCTTGTTTCTCCTAACACTCCCTCTGTGTTGGGTTAGGGATTGTCCTGGTGGTGAGTTGTTTATAAGTAAGTGACACATCTCCATTAATCCTGATAGGGAGTGTACACGGATTCCACTGTACCCTCGCAGGAATGGAGGGGTGCTCCGTTCACGGAGGGATCTTCGTACATACAACATACATACACACGTGATTACCTTTGCACGTGTGAAAAAATATCTCTGACAAAATCAGATTTCTCTTGTCAAAAGGGATTTATATTTATATTGCAATAAATTATTCAGAAGGAGGTACATTCAGTTTAGATTATATTATTTTATTCTATGAGTATTTAGAGTTTATTCAAAATTCTCCCAACAGCAACGTACTGCTCTTGTCAACTGAGTCTTGAATAATTTTATAAATAGATTCAAACCATTTGAAGTAGAAGGACGTCTAATTCACATGACAAAGGAAAACAATGAATAAAGACAACAATTTTATAAGAAATAGATCCTTTTTATTTATTAAAAACAAAATCTTCTTGTCTGCAAGATTTCAAATTCGTAACTTCAAGGGCGAACATGTAAACAGGGCGATTTGTCATGATACCAAATTCACGCATGCGTACTACAAATATCTACAGTAAAATCATCCGGTTACAAGTAAACAAATAACGTTCATGTAGATGAGATGAAATCTAATAAAAGGGTATATATTTACGATAATGATTGTTTTTCAATCCTAATTTACAAATTAAATGATTCAGATGCTTAATCATGTGTAAAACTCGGTGTCAGGAATCAGAAGGTGTTATGAAATTGTAATACATAGAAACGAATGCGGCTTACGGAGGTTCAATGATTTTAAAGTCGGCACCATAGGCCTTCAGAAGACTTGAAGTCTTCTTCCACCAAAAAACACAGGTGGAATGCCATCTAATTAAGGCACTCGGCAAACTAAGTTCAACGAGCTTTTATGGCTGCTTTCGTTTAGGCGAATTTGGACCAACATCGGCATTTGAAAGAGCTTCAAATTGTGAAAAGAAATAGTCATTAAAAATTTTTTTTTGGCAGTACTATACTTTTTGAAACTTTATTTATTAGCAGTTTATTTCATCTGGAATAACGTTGAAAGTCCTAATTTTCAATAGAAACATTCCTATAAGATGTACACTGGAATTAAACATTGTAATTTTTGGCTTTGGATGACTGATATGTTATGTTCAACTACTTCGACTAAGTTAACAGATAAAAATTTACAATAACATACAGAAAAAGGGTCGTCGATGCCATCTCGAATACCTTAATAAGAAAGTGATGTATGACGGTTTTTGTCAACGACCTGTACAGTGATTATTTAAAAACGCACAACGAACTCGACACATTTGGTAAGACGAACGATGTACAGTAAGAGAAAATTTAAGAAGTATGATATTGCGTTTATTTCGAGTTCTAGGGAACATTTGAAGGCATGCACGTAGTAATTCCAGTGGCGGATCCAGCCATTTTAAAAAGGGGGGGTTCCCAACCCAGAGTAAAAGGGGGAGGTTCCAACTATATGCTCCCATTCAAATGCATTGATCGGCCAAAAAAAAGGGGGGTTCCAACCCCCGGAACCCCCCTGGATCCGCCACTGAATTCAATGTATAGTTATTTATTATCGCTTAAGGTATTAATACGCAAAAGTGTATGCACGAAAACGTTTTCAGCATTGTTTATCTCATAAAACGTATGAAATTGCACCATGTATGTGCGTTTTGCATCTAGCAGTTTTGTCAATCGTTACCTAAACAATATCTAAAACTTACAACTGTATAATTGAATAAATAAACTAACTTGCACGTTGACATATATATATATACTCAAATAAGTTCTAGAGAGGCATTCGAAATTATTGTCATCCCAAATGTTGTCCTGATTATCGCTTCGAACGCATCAACGTCCGGATTAATTTGTATCGGGGTTATACGGGGTGATTAGGCTGTTGACTACTGTGGGTGTGGCACCTAAAGGTGTCATACCACCAATTAAAAGTCCCTATCTGTTCAACCAAATTTTGCAATTTTCACAGCTTTCTAAATATTTTACCTTAAGTTTAACTTCATGAAAACTAGGTATATCCTGAATTGTACAGGTGTCACCTTTCTGCATGCAAATTTTCAACATACATTCAAAATCATATAAGAAAGAAGATAGCTCCCGAAAGGAGGTACCACTTAAAATAACCCCTGGTTTTCTTGAAATCTTAAATTAGTATACCATTGAGCACATTAATCCTCAATTTTAAATGCAAACTCATAGATAGGTAACATTTGGCTCAAAATGGTCTTAATATATTTCTCTTTCAATAAAAGTTTCATTTCTGCAAATTTGTTGGTTAGTTTAGGTGAACAATGACATCAAATGCACTATTTTTTGTCCGAGTAGGCCTACTTTCAATTGAGCCAAAGAAGATCTTCCCTAACTCAACTAGTTAGACTACCTTTATATCTCCAGGTCTACAACAGAACTTATATAGTTTTTGTTAACAATAGTTAATGTGTAACTGATTTAGACTCTGTCTGTTTATAGCTCGGCCTATCGTATTGACGCCTGTCTTTTGTTGAGGACTGTATTTTGCCATCTAGATTTATCTTAATTATTTGTGTCGTTGCATTTGTATCTCAGTGACGAATATACACAAGTTAATTATGCATATCGACTTTAGATAAATCTTGACCTGTGACCAAAATCTGGAATACAGAGGAAGTCATCAACCATGGTAGAAAACATTAAAGTGATGATACGTTGTATAATCTGTATAAATAAGAATATCCCGAAAATGTCTGTTCACCTGTCTACAAAATATATTTGTTTCTGGAAGAAAAAACCCTATTATGTTTGATAATAACTTTTTATATCGGAAAAGATCTACGTAAATAAGTAAATAATGATTTTTCTATTTAATTTTGGTATTTCATTCTTGCTATTATTCATGTTTAACGTAAGTCATGACAGTAATAAGATACCCCGTACGCTCAGGTTGAGCTATTGTATTCAGTAATACAGCATTTTATATGTTTGAAAGGAAGAAGTAGTACTTGAGTGTTTATATTGTAAGTATAAATACGAAAGAAAGGAGACAGTATTAATTTTGTACTTCCCTATACAGGTAACAATTCCGTACCTGATTTCAGAATATAGCTACGTATTTAACTGTAATACAACTTCGCTCTGCACTAATTTGAGATTGAGTTGATGTTGTTATACAGCTAATAAAACATAGTCACAACGTAACTATATTTATTAATAGTGTGCTTGTCTAAAGAAAGAAAAGACAGGTGAAAATAAAAGGAATACACGACAGGTAAAACTATTGTTAACATTATACATATGACAAATCGTAATTATGTTTACAATAAATGACGTTTGTCGATAGTATGATGAAAAAACTCTACAGAAAGTTGAAAGACGGTTGATTTTGTCGATGTGTTTGAAGGTTTAGTGTCAAACGGTCCTGTCCGTAATGCAATGTTTCATTTAGTTTCATTGAAAGAAATGAAATTCTGTTATTTTTGGGTGTTTATTTTGAAGTTGTTAAATCAAAGAATTCCTGATTGTCATTCAAAAAACTTATAACAATCGCGTTTTCTGTTGTGTTTGAGACAAATTATATTAAAATTATATTCGGTTAGTTTTAAAGTACAAAAGATAGAAATTCTAACCGATAACATACAAATATATACAAAAAAATGAATAAAAGTCCTCTTCATTATTTACGGTGCAGCTTGTTTCACTTGAGTTTTAACATATTTCTCTTTCCAATGTATACACTCTATTCATTATAGATTCAACTTCAACATTGTTCAACCATTGAATCCCTATTCCGATATTGTATGCTTATGTTTATTCATCAAGGCGAATCTGAAGCGATTTGAAAAATACCAAAGTGACCATATCTACTAGTAGATCTCTCAGTCACCCTTTACCAAATTCTTACATAGATGAACACAAATAATTTGGCTACAATGTAGAAAGTTTTGCTGTACCTGTTAAATCAAAACATCACTTAACATTATTACAATATATGCACACTTATGAGAACTCAAAAGATCGTATATGGGTCATTATGAAAAAAAGTGCAAAATTTGACGAAGTAATATTTTGAAAAATGATGTCATTGTTTAAAACATTTAAATGTGTCCCGCTATTCTATAGTATGGTAGCAACGATATTCAGAAATATGCAATGGGAAAAATGAAGAGTTTCTTCAATTTTAACAATTTTAGATCATCCTTTGATAGAATCATGTCAATGGTGTTACCAGTTTAAAGCATACATTTAAGTACTACAAATTATCGCTATATATATTTTGTGCATTTTTCGTTTGATGTTTTGTTGTGATAATCATCATATCATGCTACTCGCTTGAGATGGAAAACATATTGCTAGTAACTAAGCAGGCACGTGGCGTTGCTAACGCAATTGACATGAAATTGACAACGTCTTCATAGGTAAAATAGCGATAAACAGATTATCATTGTTCATCTCAACTCGATTGCCTTTCTAGCTTTCGCCGTCCCGGCTCAAGCGAGAAAATCAATCTCGTTGAGATGATCAACGATAATCTATAATTATTGTTTAACATCAAACAACTGTTCCAATTTGTTGTTTATGTTTAAATTACGACTTATTGACATTATTCATATAGCTGTGCATTCTATTTAAACATAAATTTCAGAATATATTGTCGTAAAAAAGTTGGCTGTCCTAATTATGGTCGTTGTAAATACTAACAAATACACTCAAGCTGAATATATGTGAATTGTATAAGATTAAATGATAATAATATACCTAATCCTTTGTACACGACCTAAAAACACTTTCATTTATGAATAAAGATTAAAAAAAATGTCGTTTTTTATATAGTAACCCCACTGACCCTTCAGTAACTCGGAGTCTCCAATGACACAAAAGTAAAAGTATTACCATAGCCATTACATTTTAAATTTTACCTTTATCAAGCACTGAACACAAAGCCAAGATCACCGGGCAAAAGAAAAAGATGAAAAAATAATTCTTAGGCTAAAAAATCTCAAATAATATAACATAACATCCATTACTAAAAATGTCAATAGTGTTACTAAATAGTGTCATTGGTGTTACCCGAGGTGGAACAGTTACCAGCATACATCAGTTGTATATGTAATACATCATATTGTTAAAACTTTGTTAAATAAGTATTGTTTTTCATAAATAATATGATGTTTCGCTTGTTTAACATGAAAGAAACTCAAAACAATGCTGATTGTCATGATATATTCAGTGGTGTTACTAAACTGGTCACTGGTGTTATTTTACCAAAATGGTCTCACCATTGACAGTAACACCAATGATTTAAGATGTATTTTAAGATTCAGTTACGAAATAAGTGCTCCATTCCCCTATTCTATATGTTGTTACTGGTGCATGTTTCTATAATCAATATATTTCATTATTCAAAGATAAGAAAATGTTTTAAAAAATGATTTTTATAAAGGGTACACCATAAACACTATTTCCAATTACGATATAAGCTTTACTTACTTTTACGATTTTTTCACTAAATCTTCAACATAATTGTTTGTTTTCTTTTGCATAACATGCTTACAGGTAACATTACGAAGGAAGAAACTGTTGCAAATGCACAAATTTTGTGAAAGATAACTCTTATCCTACTAATTGCGTAAACCCCTGAGGGTTTACTCAGTATATATTGGACGATGTATGTAGTCTTTCGGAACACCGGATGTTATTCGGAATACATCTGTCCTTTCTATTGCCACCTTTCATATACATGCGCAATAGCTTATCAATTGACCTGTTGAATAAGCATTAGCATCATGAGTTGCTATAGAGATGCAAAATTTATCATGACACAAGCTATGTTAATGAGCATTTGAATACTTCCTTGCACGCAATTGCAAGCTGCTAATATTTACCTTACATATATCCGTAATAATTATTTTAATTAGAGTCAAACGTTGAAACCTGGTTACCAGCTGTGTTAATTCATGAGATAAGAGTTCATGTAAACAAGCAATGACATAACAAATTAAATGTGCCGCTTTAATAACGATTGATAACCTTAAAATTAATCATGCATGCAATTTTAGAAGACTTAACAGGATCGACGTTAAGATATCAAATGTTTTTTTTATAGACACCGAGTGATGATAGATGTAGACAGAGATAACCAATAATAATTTCTATCATATATGGTCAGGGAACAGATTATCTAACTATATGTTCCTATTGTAATTTTAAAGGCTCTTCAAAATGTTCGTAAAAATAAAAATAAATAATTATTATTTCTTGAAGACGATCAGATGATGAATTTTCGGTTTTAATATATATTAAGTACGACAATGTAAAATAGTGCAAGGGATTTTGAGCCATCTCACTGATCAGTGTAGGCTACACAGTACCCCCAAATAAACTGTATAAAACTATCCAGCAAGAGAGAAAAAGATGGTCAATATAGAAAAATTAACAAGGCAACTTCAGTTCAATTTCAATACATACATGTATTATTATATAGATTATTCTAATGAATAAGTCAAATGTCAGAGGGAATATCTTTTTAAATATGGCAGGAAAAACAATTAGACAACTCTCCATGAAGTGTTAGACACAGTGTAGTCAAAGTTAGCAGTTACATAATACTTTACATGTAACTGCTAACTTCAAACCAGAAACAAAAAGCAAATATGAACTGCACCAAAAAAAAAAAAGACAACCACCAAACAACATGCTTCTTACATGGAACATTCAGAAAATATCTTCAAAGCGAGTTAAAATTTTTAATAAGTTTTTGTTTTTAACAAAAGCGTTTTGCCATCTAAAACTTTTAAGAGCAGAAAGCACACAGCCTCTTGTACATTGGCTATATAGATCTGTCATAAAAAAAGAACGAAAAACAAATATGTAACACATCAAAAAACGATAACCACTAAATTACAGGCTTCTTACTTAGTTTTCTAGTTTTATATGTTTCACCTTTTTTTTATATATCGGGTCCTTTTATAGCTGACTATACGGTATAGTTTTACTATATATCGGGTCCTTTTATAGCTGACTATACGGTATAGTTTTACTTCATTGTTGACTTTTGTATGTTGAACTATAATAATTGCTTTATACACCTACATGTACTTCATTTAGACTTTGGTGGAAAGTTGTCTCACTGGCCAACACACCGAATCTATATGTAAATCAAAGAGCTGATAGCTCTGAGGATCAGCTCTGAGGATCAGCTCTGAGGTGGAAGAAGGTGAATAAAAGGTAACTTGAATTACCATAACAGCAGCCCCACTAACCCCGGCTGCTTTGTTCCATTATCGTTATGATGTATTTATTTTCTTCAAACAAGAAAATGTCATGGATTTCCCATCCGTACAATCATTTTCTATGTTCAGTGGACTGTGATAATTAGGTAAAATCTTTAATTAGGCAGTAAAATTAATTTTAAGAAGATCATATCATAAGGAACACATGTGTAATAAGTTTCAAGTTGATTGGATTTCAACTTCATCAAAAACTACCTTGACCATAAACTTTAACCTGAAGCAGGACGGACGGACAAACCAGAGAACATAATGCCTGGGCTTGAGGATTGATGGAGTGATTTTTATCAGTTACATCACCACGATGTTTGCGTAAAAAATTATCAGCTGATTATGTAATGATTAAATTTGTTTGCACTTGCAGTTTTAAAGTCCTATATTTATTAAAATAAATCAAATGTCCTGAAATATTTATGTGAATTATTATCTTCCATCCATAGTTTGTCTTTACTTGTTTGGTAAACAAATTAATATCCATTATTTATATTTTCACACAGGTAAACTAATTTGGCTATAAATAAATCAAAGCATGTCTGTGTAGAATCTCTAATCTAAAATCGTAATAATAATTGTTATAATTGTATTTCATTAAATAATCAAATTTAAATCTATGAAAATAATCATGATTGATAAAATAGTATTGCATAAAGTTTACGTTTTCGGAAGACTATTTATGTTAAGGTCATGGTTCTAGAGGCTTCTTCACATGTTTTTAAACAAACCAATATGACAGTATGTGTGGGTTCGTGGCCTAGTGGTTAAGACCGATGGCTACAGTGTTGAAGGTCCCGGGTTCGATCCTGGCTCGGGGTGCTGGAATTTAAGTACTATTAGTAGGGTGATTTTCACCCTCCCACACACATCTCTGGTACCTAGACCGGAGAATAAACTAGAATTTGTACTTTGGGGCCTCGGTAATAATAGATATCTCTTCGGTTTGTCTGTTCCTGCCGAGAAGCCCGGTGGTTTTCTCCGAGTTCTTTGGCTTCCTCCACCATAATAACAGACTTCCTTGTGTCTCCTAACACTCCCTCTGTGTTGGGTTAGGGATTGTCCTGGTGGTGGGTTGTTTATAAGTTAGTGACACATCTCCATTAATCCTGATAGGGAGTGTACACGGATTCCACTGTACCCTCGCAGGAATGGAGGGGTGCTCCGTTCACGGAGGGATCTTCGTACATACAACATACATACACACGTGATTACCTTTGCACGTGTGAAAAAAATATCTCTGACAAAATCAGACTTCTCTTGTCAAAAGGGATTTATATTTATATTGCAATAAATTATTCAGAAGGAGGTACATTCAGTTTAGATTATATTTTTTTATTCTATGAGTATTTAGAGTTTATTCAAAATTCTCCCAACAGCAACGTACTGCTCTTGTCAACTGAGTCTTGAATAATTTTATAAATAGATTCAAACCATTTGAAGTAGAAGGACGTCTAATTCACATGACAAAGGAAAACAATGAATAAAGACAACAATTTTATAAGAAATAGATCCTTTTTATTTATTAAAAACAAAATCTTCTTGTCTGCAAGATTGCAAATTCGTAACTTCAAGGGCGAACATGTAAACAGGGCGATTTGTCATGATACCAAATTCACGCATGCGTACTACAAATATCTACAGTAAAATCATCCGGTTACAAGTAAACAAATAACGTTCATGTAGATGAGATGAAATCTAATAAAAGGGTATATATTTACGATAATGATTGTTTTTCAATTTTTATTTACAAATTAAATGATTCAGATGCTTAATCATGTGTAAAAATCGGTGTCAGGAATCAGAAGGTGTTATGAAATTGTAATACATAGAAACGAATGCGGCTTACGGAGGTTCAATGATTTTAAAGTCGGCACCATAGGCCTTCAGAAGACTTGAAGTCTTCTTCCACCAAAAAACCCAGTTGGAATGCCATCTAATTAAGGCACTCGGCAAACTAAGTTCAACGAGCTCCTATGGCTGCTTTCGTTTTAGGCGAATTTGGACCAACATCGGCATTTGAAAGAGCTTCAAATTGTGAAAAGAAATAGTCATTAAAATTATTTTTTTTGGCTGTACTATACTTTTTGAAACTTTATTTATTAGCAGTTTATTTCATCTGGAATAACGTTGAAAGTCCTAATTTTCAATAGAAACATTCCTATAAGATGTACACTGGAATTAAACATTGTAATTTTGGCTTTGGATGACTGATATGTTATGTTCAACTACTTCGACTAAGTTAACAGATAAAAATTTACAATAACATACAGAAAAAGGGTCGTCGATGCCATCTCGAATACCTTAATAAGAAAGTGATGTATGACGGTTTTTGTCAACGAACTGTACAGTGATTATTTAAAAACGCACAACGAACTCAACACATTTGGTAAGACGAACGATGTACAGTAAGAGAAAATTTAAGAAGTATGATATTGCGTTTATTTCGAGTTCTAGGGAACATTTGAAGGCATGCACGTAGTAATTCCAGTGGCGGATCCAGCCATTTTAAAAAGGGGGGGTTCCCAACCCAGAGTAAAAGGGGGGGGGGGGGTTCCAACTATATGCTCCCATTCAAATGCATTGATCGGCCAAAAAAAAGGGGGGTTCCAACCCCCGGAACCCCCCCCCCCCCCCCCCCAGGATCTGCCACTGAATTCAATGTATAGTTATTTATTATCGCTTAAGGTATTAATACGCAAAAGTGTATGCACGAAAACGTTTTCAGCATTGTTTATCTCATAAAACGTATGAAATTGCACCATGTATGTGCGTTTTGCATCTAGCAGTTTTGTCAATCGTTACCTAAACAATATCTAAAACTTACAACTGTATAATTGAATAAATAAACTAACTTGCACATTGACATATATATATACTCAAATAAGTTCTAGAGAGGCATTCGAAATTATTGTCATCCCAAATGTTGTCCTGATTATCGCTTCGAACGCATCAACGTCCGGATTAATTTGTATCGGGGTTATACGGGGTGATTAGGCTGTTGACTACTGTGGGTGTGGCACCTAAAGGTGTCATACCACCAATTAAAAGTCCCTATCTGTTCAACCAAATTTTGCAATTTTCACAGCTTTCTAAATATTTTACCTTAAGTTTAACTTCATGAAAACTAGGTATATCCTGAATTGTACAGGTGTCACCTTTCTGCATGCCAATTTTCAACATACATTCAAAATCATATAAGAAAGAAGATAGCTCCCGAAAGGAGGTACCACTTAAAATAACCCCTGGTTTTCTTGAAATCTTAAATTAGTATACCATTGAGCACATTAATCCTCAATTTTAAATGCAAACTCATAGATAGGTAAAATTTGACTCAAAATGGTCTTAATATATTTCTCTTTCAATAAAAGTTTCATTTCTGCAAATTTGTTGGTTAGTTTAGGTGAACAATGACATCAAATGCCCAATTTTTTGTCCGAGTAGGCCTACTTTCAATTGAGCCAAAGAAGATCTTCCCTAACTCAACTAGTTAGACTACCTTTATATCTCCAGGTCTACAACAGAACTTATATAGTTTTTGTTAACAATAGTTAATGTGTAACTGATTTAGACTCTGTCTGTTTAGAGCTCGGCCTATCGTATTGACGCCTGTCTTTTGTTGAGGACTGTATTTTGCCATCTAGATTTATCTTATAATAATTATTTGTGTCGTTGCATTTGTATCTCAGTGACGAATATACACAAGTTAATTATGCATATCGACTTTAGATAAATCTTGACCTGTGACCAAAATCTGGAATACAGAGGAAGTCATCAACCATGGTAGAAAACATTAAAGTGATGATACGTTGTATAATCTGTATAAATAAGAATATCCCGAAAATGTCTGTTCAACTGTCTACAAAATATATTTGTTTCTGGAAGAAAAAAACCTATTATGTTTGATAATAACTTTTTATATCGGAAAAGATCTACGTAAATAAGTAAATAATGATTTTTTCTATTTAATTTTGGTATTTCATTCTTGCTATTATTCATGTTTAACGTAAGTCATGACAGTAATAAGATACCCCCGTACGCTCAGGTTGAGCTATTGTATTCAGTAATACAGCATTTTATATGTTTGAAAGGAAGAAGTAGTACTTGAGTGTTTAAATTGTAAGTATAAATACGAAAGAAAGGAGACAGTATTAATTTTGTACTTCCCTATACAGGTAACAATATATTCCGTACCTGATTTCAGAATATAGCTACGTATTTAACTGTAATACAACTTCGCTCTGCACTAATTTGAGATTGAGTTGATGTTGTTATACAGCTAATAAAACATAGTCACAACGTAACTATATTTATTAATAGTGTGCTTGTCTAAAGAAAGAAAAGACAGGTGAAAATAAAAGGAATACACGACAGGTAAAACTATTGTTAACATTATACATATGACAAATCGTAATTATGTTTACAATAAATGACGTTTGTCGATAGTATGATGAAAAAACTCTACAGAAAGTTGAAAGACGGTTGATTTTGTCGATGTGTTTGAAGGTTTAGTGTCAAACGGTCCTGTCCGTAATGCAATGTTTCATTTAGTTTCATTGAAAGAAATGAAATTCTGTTATTTTTGGGTGTTTATTTTGAAGTTGTTAAATCAAAGAATTCCTGATTGTCATTCAAAAAACTTATAACAAACGCGTTTTCTGTTGTGTTTGAGACAAATTATATCAAAATTATATTCGGTTAGTTTTAAAGTACAAAAGATAGAAATTCTAACCGATAACATACAAATATATACAAAAAAATGAATAAAAGTCCCCTTCATTATTTACGGTGCAGCTTGTTTCACTTGAGTTTTAACATATTTCTCTTTCCAATGTATACACTCTATTCATTATAGATTCAACTTCAACATTGTTCAACCATTGAATCCCTATTCCGATATTGTATGCTTATGTTTATTCATCAAGGCGAATCTGAAGCGATTTGAATTCATAGTCATATATTATGTATTCAAATATGTAGATTATACAGCAGAATATTTCGTTTAAGAATTGAGAACTAAAAGTGGTTTTCTTTAGTTGCCTAATTCACGCATCATACCATCCACGTTTGAGATCATAACATTATGTAATTGAATGGGCTAGATTATAATAAACAGTCTTGTTAGATGAAAAAAAAATTCACACCAATTAGTACTTGTGTTCTCCTGCTGTTTATTTTTGGCAAATGGAAGTGAATACGTCTGCATCTTAATAGAGCTTAAAAGCATCATTTCTTTAATCTTATACCTTTGTTGGGGGTGGGGGTGGGGTGGTGGGAGTAGTTGTTTTAAAATGGAAATGGAAACGAAATAGTTTATCTCCGTTGAAAATCAATAAATCAGTGGCAAAAGATATACGACATTAAGTTTAAAGTTCCAATATTTGTTTTCAACATTGATAGTTTGTTTTTGATTTAAGTCGAAAAACTGTGACAAGAACCCAAACTAACACAACAACCTCAAAAACGAATGGTCGATAACTTAATTTTTTCAGATGTCATCAACAGTCAGCTACCGCTCAATACATTCTTTATAATGTTTAGGGTGCAGATTTCTTTCACATTCCTTGTATATTTTAATTTTCTTGTTTTTGAAAGAAGATTTCATTTTTAAGAGAGTTTTCAGCTTCAGTTTTTACAAATGTTTTTATATATTATATATTACAAGTGTGGACACAGATGAGTGTGGATAGTATTTTTGGATGTTTGACAGTGTCTTATGACAAAAGGAGTTCTATGTTTTTCCTATATGGTGTTATTAACTGTGTTGCACGGTGACAACCGATCTGAGCATTAGGAGTGTTATTTTTTTATATTTTTTCAAGACAGGCATGGAGGAGACAGTAATTACATTAGTTACCAAATGGTTATGATAGAATAATATGTTCTACATCTTTGACTTCGGATACATTTTGTAGCTAGGAGAGCAACACATAAAAGGTTCATTTTTTCACGTGTTTTTTTCTAAATGGGAGATCATATCTAGATTTGAGAACATGGTATAAGGAGCCTGTAACTCAGTGGTTGTAGTTTATTTAAGTGTCACATATTGATTTCCTGTTTATTTTTTTAACATAGATAAGGCCATTAGTTTTCGCGTTTGAATTGTTTTATGTTTTCATTTTGGGGCCTTTTATAGCTGATTATGCGGTATTGGCTTTGCTCATTGTTTATGGCCGTACAGTGACCTGTAGTTGTTTATTTCTGTGTCGATTTGGTCTCTAATGGAGAATTGTCTCATTGACAATCATACCACATCTTTTTTATATGTATTTGCTTACTATTGGTATGGTTCTATTTATATTACTTTGTGGTGGACCGTCAGTATCATTAGTAATTTTTTTTGTTAAAATGTCGAATTGTTCCTCAGATTAGAATATATTTATTGGTTTTTAGTAATGACAATGCCTGACATGATGCTTGGGGCTAAATGAGCTAGGAAGTAAACTTCTGTGCTGATTTATATCAACTCTGTTATTATATCTCCTCCAAAGCTTGTCGAAGTAAAGAAAAATTTTGACCAATATGAAAATGATTTCACCAAAAGAATCTTTGTGAGCATGCTCCAAAGACTCATAACTGCTCCAAAAGTAATCTGATTGAATTTCAAGCATGTCACGCAGATATTATCAACATCTACTTAATTTGTCTTAATATGTCTAAATATCTAAAAAGTTATAGTATTCAAAAGGTATTGCAAAATTATTCCTTTTCATTTTTTGTTTTGTTATATGGATACAAATATAAGTGATACATGTACTATTACAATATTTGTTGTGGTATGAAAGTGTAGTAATTAACATTTACTGTAACAATGTTAATTCACACCAATTAAGAAATAAACAAATGAATGGAACAGATGCTCCGCAGGGCGCAGATTTATACGACCGCAGAGGTCGAACCCTGAACGGTTGGGGCTAGTATGGACACAACATTCCAGCTAGATACAGCTCTGAATTTGGATTGTGATTAAATAGTTGGCACAGCTTAGGTTACACAGAATGAATGTGGTCTTATGAACTTAAAATATTTTTTTTTCTTTTGAGCAATTCACCAAGCTGTTGAATATTAATCCTTTAAAAAAAAAATACTTATGAAATCTGAAATGAGAAAAATTCCCCCCCCCCCCCCTCTCCCTCAATTTTTTTCACCTCCCCCTTTCCCTTATTCCAACCAGATGCTCCACAGGGCGTAGCTTTATACGACCATAGAGGTCGAACCCTGAACAGTTGGGGCAAGTATGGACACAACATTTAACTTTGATACAGCTCTGAATTTGGACTGTGATTTTCAATAGTTTTTACAACGCCGGTATACCGACAGATTGCTATTTTTAGACAAACATGTTTGCTCTTAGAATCTAGCAAAGAATTTGGAGAAATTATTGGGCAGAGCTTAAGAAAGAATGATCACTCTTAGTGGGAATTGGGAGTTTCATCACAAGACAACAGTATAAGGTAAATAAAATTGAGAAATTTGCAAATTGACTAAAGTTTTCGTCACATGGGGGTATACCTGTGTGTCTCAATGCCTCATTTTCATTGGATGTTATATATTGGTAGAACCTGCGGCAAGTCTTTCAGCGGACAAAATAAAAATGACAAGGCTTCACAAGGAAGCGCAAATGGAAGCTAGACTTCTTTGTTATAAATGGGTAGATTCCAAGGTTGATGTCAAATTATGGAATACATGTGTTATGCCATGATATTGAATTTTGGAACCAGTAAATTATGTGTGATTTGTATGCTGCAGTGAGTGAACAAAATGATATCTACTATAATTTAAGAGTACTTTGATTTATAACTTGCCATACAACATATTAATAGACACAGTTGAAGACCATATGTTGCCCTATAGATGTCTTTTCTTTGTTATCGTTTAGTTGCTTATGTGCATTTTTCAACAGTTTTTATGATAATTAGCTAATTAAATATTTTTTTACTGCAAATGTCAAATTTCTTATGATGAAGAATGTAAGATGAAATGGTCAAATCTTATTAGAAACAGAACATTAAAAATTTACATTAAATGACATTTCAACTGAGATCAGTTTAAACGACGGTCATCCTCTTTATATATGGCTTGGGATCATGATAAAATTATTTATTTTTATTTTATATCAATTTATACATAAACATGATCCCGTGCCATATTTATTCTGGCTTGGAACAGACAGGTTTACACCTGGCAGAGTTATAGTCAGATTAGTATGAAAATATATTTTTTTTTTAATTCAAATGTATATCATACATATTGTAGTCAAAATCAAGTTTATTGACTGCCCTCCTCTTTTATTCGGGCTTGGGACCGACAGGTTTCCACCTGGCAGAGTTACAGTCAAACATTTAGCCTCATAATTTTTTTTTCTTTTTGTCTCTTTATTCTCTAATCAATGTGGAAAAATTCGGAATATGTCTCATAAAACATGTTTACAAACCTTAACAAAAGCATCAGCTAGCAGCTACACTTTCAAATGACAAACCATGACGCATGCTCTCAGTTACTACTTTTCCGGTAGTCTTCAATCTAGCAACCAATGGTTCATTATCTGAAATTGATACACAACCATAGGCGGATCCCAGGGGGTCAGTCAGTGCCCCCCTCTTTTGAAAAGTTCTGGATCCGCCACTGAATATAACTTGTAGATTTCAATAGTATTGCAATACCAGATCTTGAACCACTAACCTAGTGAATCAATGGTCTAAATAAATGAAGAAATTCATTGGATTTTTGCCAAATATTTCAGTAGTATATCTGATGACATAAATTCTACAGTACATGTAAACCGGACACGAAATGTTTCTTTATGAAATACAATTAAAATTCAAGCCAAAACAGTAAAAATATATTTTTTTTTAAATTTTAATTTAATGCCAAAAATGAGGGTCCCCAATCCAGACCTTCTTCTATATATATCGAATAATTTCAGTTTTGTAACATATCATTGATTTTCACATTGTTATCTTACGAATGAAAAAAAGGTCTCCCATTGATCATGACGTATTCAACAACTTTTAAATCCCATTCAAATTTCAAAAGACATACCATTATTAGTAATAATATACAAATTATCATATATTTAACTGATTCATAAGCTAACAAAAAAACGTTTATACAAACACTTCCCGGTAATCATTGTTTGATTCGGACCAACTCTGTCATTCACCATCTGAGCTTCTTTTACTTAAAGGGTCCCAATTCCCATATAGTGCTATATTATCTAAATTTTACCCTAAACCTTATCCTTTACCAGACCTAACCCTGACACCAGCCATAACCCTTAAGCTTAACCCAATAACCTACAACATCTTCTATCCATAACTATAATGAACCCTTACTCGTAAGAGTAGGGACACATAAAGTAAAAGAAAGCCCGTTTATCTAGCTTCTGTGATGATGTCTTTTAATTCCTTATTCCTTTGTGATATATCTTGTGGAGGATCCAGAATGTTCATAAGTGGGGGCCCACTGACTGTCTTAGAGAAGGTGCGCTTCGGTCATGCTGCAGTGATTCCCTATATAAGCAACCAAATGAAACCTTGCTCTAGGATGTGCATGGTTCTTCATTTTCTTATTCTCCATTTTTTTATGCTATTATTTTCTATCCTTTATTTTCTTATTTTTCTTTAATTGTTGATTTCTCAACACCCCATTATTCTCTATTCTTTATATTGTTGCCTAATTTTATTTATTGTTTATTGTTTCCCCTTTATATTTCGTTATTTTGCCCATAATCAATACATGTACAATGTAATTAATAGACAGAAGGTGTCCCCGTGCCTGTAGTGAGAGTTGCTTCATTGGCAATCATACAACGTCTTCTTTTTTATATTTACTTCAGGGTTTATTACTCGTGCTTTTTGGATGCAGTAGTATGTGTGCGTGTCTGTAGTGTATGCCCTTATAATTTTACAGTTGGGTTTTGTTTTTTGTTTGCTTGTGAGAAAGCTGTCTACATATTCAATTATCATGATTAATGTTCTATTTCTTTTACTGTATTTGTATTTATATTTCTGTGCCATTTAGTCTCTTGTGGAGAGTTGTCTCATTGGCAATCGTATCACATCTTCTTTTTTATAAGCACAGCAACACAGCAAATATCAATTCATAGACTTGATTTACATAATTAAGAAACACCGTACACGAAAAAACAATTTTTATAGACTTAAAAGACATTACAACATGTGGAAAGAGAATTCATTTTTAAAGTAGAACAGTACACATTAGCCAATGAAAGGAACACACGTTCAATAGACTTAATAGACAGTACAACACATGAAAAGAGAAATCAATGTTATAGTAGAACAGTACAAATTAACCAATGATAGGAACACACGTTCAAAAGACTTAATAGACAGTACAAATCGTGAAAAGAGAAATCAATTTTATAGGTGAACAGTTTAGGATTAAAATTAACCAGTAATAGGAACACGCGTTCAATAGACTTAATAGACAGTACAAATCGTGAAAAGAGAAATCAATTTTATAGTAGAACAGTACAAATTAACCAAAGATAGGAACACACGTTCAATAGACTTTATAGTAGAACAGTACAAATTAACCAGTGATAGGAACACACGTTCAATAGACTTAATAGACAGTACAAATCGTGAAAAGAGAAATCAATTTTATAGTAGAACAGTACAAATTAACCAATAATAGGAACACCTGTTTAATAGACTTAATCGACAGTACAAATCGTGAAAAGAGAAATCAATTTAAAGTAGAACAGTACAAACTAACCAATGATAGGAACACACGTTCAATAGACTTAATAGACAGTACAAATCGTAAAGAGAAATCAATTTTATAGTAGCACAGTACAAATAAACCAAAGATAGGAACACACGTTCAATAGACCTAATAGAGTACACCACATGAAAAGAGAAATCATAGACAGTACAAATCGTGAAAAGAGAAATCAATTTTATAGTAGAATAGTACAAATTAACCAATGATAGGAATATCCTTTCAATAAACTTAATAGACAGTATATATTATATACAATGTATTATACTAGAAAACACTGTATGTGCCGTGGACTTAATTGACAACACAGCATTATCATATACGAACAGTACAACATATGAAACGTAACAACACTTTCAATAGACTTATATATGTGACCCTTTAAAGTAAAACAATTTCAAGAGACAGTTGCAGTTCTAGGAACTTGAAAATTGGCAAGACAACGTTTGAATTGATACTTGTAAAAATTCTATGAATTTATTATGTATTTAGCTCCATCATCAGACCTCCTCCTTAAAGCCGCCTTTTATATTAGACTTAATAGACTTGATCAGACTTAACAACATATGACAGGAAAAAAACCCTAACTGTCCTAACTCTGCTTCTGAAAGAAAGAAAAAAAACAAAATTTCAATATGCTTAAAGTAACGACCATATTTAACTTAAAAGGGGGGAGGGGGGTATATGGTTGTTTTCCTAAAATATGACAAATATGTATATTCTAATCCCCCATTTAATGAAGAAAAAAATCTATTCAGGCTATTGCAAAAAAAAAATTATTCTGATTCCAGATGTTCACCACACCAAAAAGCGAAAATAATTGCACTGTACTTGGAAGACCTCGGAAAGACAGTTTAGAGAAAAATAAACATAATAAATATACATAATATTCTGTCGTTATCCTTGTTTGAAAAAAAAAGTTTTAATATCTATGATCATCTATCAGTGCACTTTAAAATTATTATTACTATAGTACACGGTGCATAACCATAACGGCCACTTCTGGCGGAAACGGATACTGCCACCAAAACCAACGGCGACTTTCGGCCTTTTTCCTATGATGGACTCGGACGACGATCCGAATAATGATGATTTAGACAAATCTGTTAGGTAAGTGATACAATTGCTGTGTCCACGGAATCCTCGGATGTTTTTTTGTCATCTACAAACCACTTATCCCAACGAAGATGTATTCCTTTTATATTTGATTAGCATTTTAAACTAGTGACTATGTGTTGTGCAACTCTTTTTCCACCAAAATGAGAATTATTTCCGCTTTAATTAGAACAGTATTAGCCATACTTACATGGTTTCGACGTAAACTTTCTTTTGTTAATAACATTTTGTGCATAATTCAAGATTTAAAGTCAAACTCCTTCCTTTTCAAAATTATTAGAAACGGACCCTTTCACCTAGATCAAATTACTGAAACCGGACCCATGTCAGCTTTATTGCAGGCACCGGACCCTTAATGATGTTTTGTTTTTGCTTTCAGGAAAAGGAAAAGGAAATCTGCATTATGGTTACATAAACCAAAAAAGCATAGGGACAGTATTAAAAAAATAATCAGCAATTCAAAGGTGGAAACTCCTAGAAATATATTTGATCCAAAATGAAAATAAATTAAGTTATGCGCCCTTCAAACGAAAGCCAACTAAAAACATAAGACAGAGAGGGAAGAAGAAATTATTTGGATCAAATTCCACAGAACAAATTGTTAACCAGCTCATTGAAATTATTCCTGCAGTAGTTTGTACATTGAAGAAAGTGAATCTTCTGGGAGACTTTGTTATACTCTTAAATCTGATAAATCAAAATAAATTTCCCTTACAAAATATAGCATTTCTTCTGCTGTTGGAAGTAGCAAGATGGTATTCACTGCCAAATACTTCTCAGATGTTTTATTCTTTAGAGACAATGAAATTTTGGAAGGTACTGTTCCGTTTATTTCACGGAAAAGCCCTTAGATTTATGTCGGGAACAAAATCTACCGGAAAATTATTAAGCGGTTCGTCCGTCAGTGGAATTTTTGATTCGCAGGAAACATCCATTAATTTTGCAGTCCCAAGTGCACAACGGGTTATTAGTTTTAACCCTGTTGACATTGATTTACCAAGTGAACTGCCAGCGGGAATTATACAACAAGCGATAGATTTAAAGCAAACATGTAATAGCTATGTCCTAAGCGTGGATGGCAAAAAACTGGCACCGGGCTTAAATCAGAAACACGGAGACCAAGACTTATTTGAATATGAAGAGTGCGAATCGAAAATGAAATTGGTCTAGTAGAAAATATAAGGTTACCAATCGATAAACAAATTACAAACATTACCAATATATTGGCTTTGGTATCTTGTCGCATAAAGGATTTAAGGATTTTATTCAAAAAAGGAAGTTCCAAAAGGAAGCAGGAGATAACTGGAGAACCTCGAGATATGTGTATGCCATCAGTAGTGTGCAGGCAATGATATTCCAAATTCAGGTTATTGTGAAACGTTTGCTGGACGTCAATAATTCCTTATTGAAAACAGGAGCATGTTTACAGTCATTTCAAAACATGTTTGTAGAGAGAAATAGCATCGACTCCTTCACACAAAAAAATTGGATATCATTAGAAGAGCCCGATGACTTACCTGATCAATATAAAGGGGATATCCGATTCACGAAGCAAAGGTCTGACCAATGGTTCGAGGCAAAAAAAGAGTTCTCAAAGTAACTGGAAGCAAAATATTTGAAGGAATAGGACTGGATAGTTTAAAGGCTTTGAATAAACATTTTGATAAAGTAATAAAGAAAATTAACATAGAGGAAGAATTCTCAGACGAAGCTAAACAAAGAATGGAACATGGAACCAAATGTGAAATCCATGCAGTCGCTACTTTGGTCGGCAAAATTTTGCCATTTTATTACCCAAATTTAAAGTTTATAGAAGAAGGGGCGCATGTTTTACACACTGACGACAAACCATTAGTAATTGTATCGCCAGACGGAAGTCTCTCTCAAATAGAAATTAATTCTACTATAAAATCAGAAGTGACAAAACTTGCCTGTGAATTCAAGTGTCCATAAAACACCAGTTCATTATGAAATTCCACAAAGGTATGTATTAATACTTGAACAATCATTATAGATTTTTAGCTCGCCTTGCCAAACTATCATGTCACCTTTACCAACACTTTTCCAGAACATAAACCCATAACCCCCCTTTTTCCTAAAAAATGGACAGCAAAACCAGGGATTAATCTGGATGCCCGGAAAGGTAAAAATGTTCTAGAATCATTAACGACACCCGTTGTGATGTCTAATAATAAGTATGTCACAATGATCTAGGGAGGAACACAACATGCTCATCATTATATGAGGGTTTGGATGGGGTTAAATGATTAGAGAATAATGCCCTTAAAAAATGAAGATTAGAGAATAATGGGCAAAAAAAAAATAAAGATTAGAGAAATGTGTGGTCTAAAAATATAATGAATATTGAATGATTAATAAAAGAAAACGCTAAAAATTAACTGTTAACAGAATTTTCCCTTCTTAAAATTTAAAGAAAATTATCAAAATTATCATTGTAAAAATATGATAAAAGTGAAAACAAACTTGGTAATTTAACACCTTTTTTGGTTTCGTGATAACAGACTATAGGATTCAGTCATTGTGAACTGGTTTCCGATACTTCTACTTGGACTTTTAATTCAGTGGCGGATCCAGAGGGGGGCGTAGAGGGCGTACTCGGATTTAAAAAAAATTAAATTAAATGATTAATCAGACTAGACTTCGTGTACTACTTTTTAATTTTTATACGACAATTCTGGACTGGAATTTACAGTTACTAATTATCAAAGTCATGTGATTCGATATGGTGGAGTTGACCTGCAGTGCGTCGAATAAAACGTCTCTTAGTCATTTTGAAATTCAAATTACAGTAACACATTGCGTAGGCTGAGGATGACAATCATGAGCGACACAGGATTTAGCAAGAACATATTGACTTCTATTTCACTATTCCACCAAACAGAAAGTAATGCTCTATAGACTATTACACTCTCATGAAAAAAAAGTTCCACAGCAATAGTATCTAACTACGGAAACATGTTTAACCCCAAACGCCCCGGCCTATTTTAAAACGATATATAGCTGAATTAATGAATTTTAAGTCGTAAGAACCGAACCATTTGATTTGAGGAGACAGTCTTAGATATTTGAGAGAGAAAAATTAACTCTGATTTTTGCCTTAAAAAAACATTCTAGACGCAAAACAAAAATCTTGTCCACTTTTTTGCGATTAGAAACGAATATTCCCAACAGAATGAATTAGTATTAAATGAACATGATGAATAAAAGAGGGCATATTTTTTGTGGCAGGGGTTTTCATGTCTGACCGGAATGTCTGTTTTGCCGAACTGATATATATGGAATACTTTTTTCAAGACCAGACTGCAACCTGCCTGCTGGGTGTGGCCATTATGTCTTCATTTGTCGGCCGGCATGCATAAATTCGTTGTCATTTCGAATTCAGACTCATTCTTAGCCTTTGATTGATTTGGAACCCTTTACTTCCCTTAATATTGTTGGGTGAAACATAAAACCAAACATTTGGATAAAAATTACTTGTTTGTCTTTATTAACTCGTGTCGGTCGTATTTTAAATTCAATCGAATAGCCCAGTGTATATCTTGTTAACAACAAGAACTCTGTGAGGTTATATTAACTGAACTTACAAAAAACGTGCGAGAATTTTCCATGCCTATGTTTTACTGACAAATCACACATTAAATGTATCAGTACATTAGCTCTTGGAACCAAACTATCATTTAATGATAGAAATTAATAGGGAGATACAGCATCTAAACTGTCCAACCCTTACACCTTACCAGCAACTACAAAATATGCATGCCCCACGCCAAAAACCGTTTAAAAAGTGCATATTTCACTTATTTTAATTTATGTTTTAAGTCCTAAAAAGGTAAAAAAAAAAAATGTTGCCTTGCTCCGCTCGGCAATCTTTACAAACTATACGGCCCTCTTTCAAAAACCTGAATCCGCCCCTGTTTTAGCTGACTATGCGGTTGGCTTTTGCTCATAGTTGAATGCCGTACAGTGACCTATAGTTGTCAATTTCTGTGTCATTTGGTCTCTTTGAAGAGTTGTCTCATTGGCAATTACACCACATCTTCTTATATGTAGTCAAAATCACTGGAAAGAAGTGATGAGAACTTGGACTTGTTACTTCAAGGAACTAGCACTGTAATCATGCAGAACAATACACATCAACACGTTATTGTTGAGAAACAAATGAAAGCCTTGCTGTTGTTTGGAAATCACCGTTCTCATTCATTTAAAAGAATGTTTTTTACACTTTTTTTTAATGATTAAAAAAAACAGAGATTAATGCGTAAAAAAATCACTTTTAAAGAAGAGACTTATTTTTTGAAGATTAGAGAAAAAAGGGGTGAAAATTTAATGTTTACAGAATAACAGACCCCCCATTCAGACCCTCTTATATGTGAGCACTTAATATATCGTCACTTTCATATATTTATTCTCCTGTATAGCCAAATTTTTGATTCATCTATGAATTCACTTTTTAAAATTTGTTTTGTGCTTTATCCATTCGGTTTGTATCATTTAAAATATATATGTGAAAGTTTACGACCTTGACTGGCTATACAGCCCGGTCTTTTGTTTACAAAATTTTATGATAACATTGGGTGTGTGTTAGTTCAGCATTTTGATTGGCTGTTTATGGTTTGACGTACTACAACCACAGTTCACTCATATATATATATATATACACACTGAGACTTCTATAACATATATATATAGTAGTCTCAGATATACAGTAACACAGGACACTAGTCATTTTGTAGTAAGCATAACGGAAAAGAAATTGAGTGATCACGCTTAGAAACCATGACAGAAGTGAGTATAATAATATTGGTATAAGTCTCAGTTTATTAAACAGTTAGTTAAATTTAAAATTTCATATCAGTGCATACAGTTCAGTTCAGTTTCTTGTATATTCCTCCATTAATTGTGGAGCACTACCCAAAGGGTATAGTTTTAGCAACTATGTACACATTAAAACATAAGGAAACAATTACTTATATACAGATGACTTAATTTGGTTATAATAATCACTAAATAATAAATATCATAATTAATTCATAGGATTGTCATCATAAAGTTTTAAAAGATATATAATAATTCATATGTGCTGCCAGGGTTGTAAGAAAATGTTAAGAAACAACTGCATATATTTACAAATAAGAATTAAAATGGTCTCAAATTAAAATTGCTTATAATTATTAGTTAAGAGTGCTATACATACACATTTCTGTCACATATATATCTTTTACCGTTTGGTATTAAATTGGAATTAAAAATTGTATTTTCCCATTGACAAAATGATTGAGTTTGAGGTAAAATCCCGAGAATTTCAGAAATTTAAAGTGCCAGGATGTTCAAAAATATGTTAATATTGTTTGTATGCTATATGCCCTTCAAGGCCCTAATTTATAGTAAAATAAAAATATTCTATTCTATTTTATTCCATCCTGGTAAGATCTGAAATTACACAACTTGTCATCCAGTAAAGTAAGTAATTTTTATTGGTTTAAAATCCAAAATTACAGGATTGATACCAAGACAATACAAATTTGTTATACACAAACATACAAACATATAAATATCATACCAATTTCATAAACATTATATGAGGAGGTGGTGCCACAAAGTTATTTAGTGCTTAATAAAGCATTTCTAGAAATGTACATGTCGCTTATAAATTTAACATTAATTCTAATTATATCAGTCTCAACACACGTATATAAAAATTTAAATCTTGCTTCATTAGTCATATTTAAAAAAGAGGGAACTATTTCACTAATTTTGGAAAACAGTTGGTCTCTAATTATATTTAGTTTTGTACATTTTAAAGTGAAATGAAATTCATCTTCAACTTCTAAGAGGCACAAAGGACAAATTCTTTCTTTTACAGGGGTTTTAGTGTGACGCCCTTGTTCAATTCTAAGAACACTATTACTAATACGAATTTTAGCAAAATGCCCTATTACTTTTCTGTCTATATTTAACAATAAATAGGTTTCCAATTTATAATTTTCTTTAAGCTGTCTATATGTTCTCAGCTTATAGTAGCTTGTAGTATTTCCTGGCCCATAAGGGATAATGATAGCCTTTTTAGAATTTTCACCACTTTTTAACACTGCACAAAATTCTACATTTACAGTTAACTGAAGTACTTTCATTTTACTATTCAGAAATGAATTTGAAAATGTATCATGACCGTTTACTGTATCTTTTGTCCAATCACACTGTTAAGATACATTTACCTAAGTAGGGTACACAAAAGAGCAACCTAAATTCTGGAATCCTTGTACTACCGTGCCACCTTTAACCAAGACATAACAAACTTGAAATCAGTCATGACACCTATGATGCATAGACTTCTTACTTTGGAACATATTACAATAAAGAATACTAGTCTGCACTCATTTCTTACCAAAAAAAAAATGAAACATTACATCCCTACCCCATCTGGCAGATTTTCACTTTTTTTCATCTTACCATTTTTACTTAAGCAGTGAACAAAACCCAAATATATGATGTTTCAAATCAACACAGAAGTCAAACATGGTGATTCAGGAGGAATTATTGGATTGCCAACTCTGTTTATGGTTAATCTGACTGAAAGAAACAGTTTAAGCACCAAATCATGAAAACTGATATTAAAGTCCATCCCACATTTTACAGCATGCCTTATATTACTTTAAACATTTCCAGGTTATGAGGGCAATACAACAAGAGTCTTTAAATTGCAGTTAACTATAATTACAAAATCTGTTTGACAATACATGTACTAGAATACATCTCTAAGTTGACTGTTTGTCTATTTCTCATGTATGCATTAAGTTAAATTATCTCCCCTTACATAATAAATTTGCCTTTATTGTGCTTTTCACTGTCAGAAAATCTTAACAACTAATGGTATTTGCATGGAAAATGATTAAACCATTTAATCTTGCTGATATAACATCATAAATACATTCTTTGTCAAAAATAATGTCTAGTCAATGTATAGAAACCCCTATTTCTATCTCTATTTCAGACCAATATGAGAGCTAAATGAATAAGTAAGGACCCCTTAACCACTTACTGGTTCCCCAAAAGCTGCTACTGGTGTCATGTTACATCAGAACTACCAATTAAACCTCAAGAAACTAGTATAGCTGTACTTGTGTTGGAAAAAATAAGAAATTATGCAATTTATTTATTTCGGTGAAAATAATAGGATGTACATTTTTTGTACATGCAACTGAAGAATGTCTCGTCTCAAATTTCAGTGGTTGCACATGTGTCAGACAATGCGAAAAGTTAAAGCGAGCACTTATAATTAAAAATGTATTGCAAGTTACATAAATATAATGAAGTTCTACTTTCTAGGTAAATTTTTACATTATTACCCACAGATCAGGCAAAATTTGCTGAATCAGCAACTTTACTCTCAGGGGTGGAATTTCAGGCTTGTTTTTATCATAGTTGCTCTTAATCAACTTTTTATTGATAAAATTACAAATTGCATAGGTAAAATAAATTCCTTTATTGATTTAGTGTAAAAATGTATATCCCCTTAACCAAGACATAACAAACTTGAAACCAGTCATGACACCTATGATGCACAGACTTCTTACTTTGGAACATATTACAATAAAGAATACTAGTCTACACTTATTTCTTACAAAAAAAATGAAACATTACATCCCTACCCCATCTGGCAGATTTTCACTTTTTTTTCATCTTACCATTTTTACTGAAGGAGTGAACAAAACTCAAATATATGATGTTTCAAATCAATACAGAAGTCAAACATGGTGATTCAGGAGGAATTATTGGATTGCCAACTCTATTTATGGTTAATCTGACTGAAAGAAACAGTTTAAGCACCAAATCATGAAAAATGAGATTAAAGTCCATTCCACATTTTACAGCATGCCTTATATTACTTTAAACATTTCCAGGTTATGAGGACAATACAACAAGAGTCTTTAAATTGCAGTTAACTATAATTCCAAAATCTGTTTGACAATATATACATGTACTAGAATACATCTCTAAGTTGACTGTTTGTCTATTTCTCATGTATGCATTAAGTTAAATTATCTCCCCTTACATAATCAATTTGCCTTTATTGAGTTTTTCACTGTCAGAAAATCTTAACAATTAATGGTATTTGCATGGAAAATGAATAAACCATTTAATCTTGCTGATATAACATCATAAAAACATTCTTTGTCAAAAATAATGTCTAGTCAATGTAAAGAAACCCCTATTTCTATCTCTATTTCAGACCAATATGAGAGCTAAATGAATAAGTAAGGACCCCTTAACCACTTACTGGTTCCCCAAAAGCTGCTACTGGTGTCATGTTACATCAGAACTACCAATTAAACCACAAGAAACTAGTATAGCTGTACTTGTGTTGAAAAAAATAAGAAATTATGCAATTTATTTATTTCGGTGAAAATAATAGGATGTACTTATAATTAAAAATGTATTGCAAGTTACATAAAAATAATGAAGTTCTACTTTCTAGGTAAATTTTTACATTATTACCCACAGATCAGGCAAAATTTGCTGAATCAGCAATTTTACTCTCAGGGGTGGAATTTAAGGCTTATTTTTATCATAGTTGCTCTTAATCAACTTTTTATTGATAAAATTACAAATTGCATAGGTAAAATAAATTCCTTTATTGATTTAGTGTAAAAATGTATATCCCCCTTAACCAAGACATAACAAACTTGAAACCAGTCATGACACCTATGATGCATAGACTTCTTACTTTGGAACATATTACAATAAAGAATACTAGTCTACACTTATTTCTTACAAAGAGAAATGAAACATTACATCCCTACCCCATCTGGCAGATTTTCACTTTTTTTTCATCTTACCATTTTTACTGAAGGAGTGAACAAAACCCAAATATATGATGTTTCAAATCAACACAGAAGTCAAACATGGTGATTCAGGAGGAATTATTGGATTGCCAACTCTATTTATGGTTAATCTGACTGAAAGAAACAGTTTAAGCACCAAATCATGAAAAATGAGATTAAAGTCCATTCCACATTTAACAGCATGCCTTATACTACTTTAAACATTTCCAGATTATGAGGGCTATACAACAAGAGTCTTTAGATTGCACTTAACTATTATTCTAAAATCTTTTTCACAACACATGTACTAGAATACATCTCTAAGTTGACTGTTTGTCTATTTCTCATGTATGCATTAAGTTAAATTATGTCCCCTTACATAATCAATTTGCCTTTATTGTGTTTTTCACTGTCAGAAAATCTTAACAATTAATGGTATTTGCATGGAAAATGAATAAACCATTTAATCTTGCTGATATAACATCATAAAAAATTCTTTGTCAAAAATAATGTCTAGTCAATGTAAAGAAACCCCTATTTCTATCTCTATTTCAGACCAATATGAGAGCTAAATGAATAAGTAAGGACCCCTTAACCACTTACTGGTTCCCCAAAAGCTGCTACTGGTGTCATGTTACATCAGAACTACCAATTAAACCACAAGAAACTAGTATAGCTGTACTTGTGTTGAAAAAAATAAGAAATTATGCAATTTATTTATTTCGGTGAAAATAATAGGATGTACATGCAACCGAAGAATGTCGCATCTCAAATTTCAGTGGTTGCACATGTGTCAGACAATGCGAAAAGTTAAAGCGAGCACTTATAATTAAAAATGTATTGCAAGTTACATAAAAATATTGAAGTTCTACTTTCTAGGTAAATTTTTACATTATTACCCACAGATCAGGCAAAATTTGCTGAATCAGCAATTTTTACTCTCAGGGGTGGAATTTAAGACTTGTTTTTATCATAGTTGCTCTTAATCAACTTTTTATTGATAAAATTACAAATTGCATAGGTAAAATAAATTCCTTTATTGATTTAGTGTAAAAATGTATATCCCCCTTAACCAAGACATACAAACTTGAAACCAGTCATGACACCTATGATGCATAGACTTCTTACTTTGGAACATATTACAATAAAGAATACTAGTCTACACTTATTTCTTACAAAAAAAATGAAACATTACATCCCTACCCCATCTCGCAGATTTTCACTTTTTATGCCCCACCTACGATAGTAGAGGGGCATTATGTTTTCTGGTCTGTGCGTCCGTTCGTCTGTTCTTCCGTCCGTCCGTCCATCTGTTCATCCGTCTGTCCCGCTTCAGGTTAAAGTTTTTGGTCAAGGTAGTTTTTGATGAAGTTGAAGTCCAATCAACTTGAAACTTAGTATACATGTTCCTTATGATATGATCTTTCTAATTTTAAAGCCAAATTAAACTTTTGACCCCAATTTCACGGTCCACTGAACATAGAAAATGAAAGTGCATGTGTCAGGTTTAAGTTTTTGGTCAAGGTATTTTTTGATGAAGTTGAAGTCCAATCAACTTGAAACTTAGTACACATGTTCCCTATGATATTATCTTTCTAATTTTAATGCCTAATTATATTTTTTATCCAATTTCACAGTCCATTGAACATGGACAATAAATAATGCGAGTGGGGCATCCGTGTACTTTGGACACATTCTTGTTTTCATCTTACCATTTTTACTGAAGGAGTGAACAAAACCCAAATATATGATGTTTCAAATCAACACAGAAGTCAAACATGGTGATTCAGGAGGAATTATTGGATTGCCAACTCTATTTATGGTTAATCTGACTTGAAAGAAACAGTTTAAGCACCAAATCATGAAAAATGAGATTAAAGTCCATTCCACATTTTACAGCATGCCTTATACTACTTTAAACATTTCCAGATTATGAGGGCTATACAACAAGAGTCTTTAGATTGCACTTAACTATTATTCTAAAATCTTTTTCACAATACATGTACTAGAATACATCTCTAAGTTGACTGTTTGTCTATTTCTCATGTATGCATTAAGTTAAATTATGTCCCCTTACATAATCAATTTGCCTTTATTGTGTTTTTCACTGTCAGAAAATCTTAACAACTAATGGTATTTGCATGGAAAATGAATAAACCATTTAATCTTGCTGATATAACATCATAAAAACATTCTTTGTCAAAAATAATGTCTAGTCAATGTAAAGAAACCCCTATTTCTATCTCTATTTCAGACCAATATGAGACCTAAATGAATAAGTAAGGACCCCTTAACCACTTACTGGTTCCCCAAAAGCTGCTACTGGTGTCATGTTACATCAGAACTACAAATTAAACATAAAGAAAACTAGTATAGCTGTACTTGTGTTGGAAAAAATAAGAAATTATGCAATTTATTTATTTCGGTGAAAATAGTAGGATGTACATGCAACCGAAGAATGTCGCGTCTCAAATTTCAGTGGTTGCACATGTGTCAGACAATGCGAAAAGTTAAAGCGAGCACTTATAATTAAAAATGTATTGCAAGTTACATAAAAATAATGAAGTTCTACTTTCTTGGTAAATTTTTACATTATTACCCACAGATCAGGCAAAATTTGCTGAATCAGCAATTTTTACTCTCAGGGGTGGAATTTAAGACTTGTTTTTATCGTAGTCCAATCTACTTGAAACTTAGTATACATGTTCCTTATGATATGATCTTTCTAATTTTAAAGCCAAATTAAACTTTTGACCCCAATTTCACGGTCCACTGAACATAGAAAATGAAAGTGCATGTGTCAGGTTAAAGTTTTTGGTCAAGGTATTTTTTGATGAAGTTGAAGTCCAATCAACTTGAAACTTAGTACACATGTTCCCTATGATATTATCTTTCTAATTTTAATGCCTAATTATATTTTTTATCCAATTTCACAGTCCATTGAACATGGAAAATAAATAATGCGAGTGGGGCATCCGTGTACTTTGGACACATTCTTGTTTTCATCTTACCATTTTTACTGAAGGAGTGAACAAAACCCAAATATATGATGTTTCAAATCAACACAGAAGTCAAACATGGTGATTCAGGAGGAATTATTGGATTGCCAACTCTATTTATGGTTAATCTGACTTGAAAGAAACAGTTTAAGCACCAAATCATGAAAAATGAGATTAAAGTCCATTCCACATTTTACAGCATGCCTTATACTACTTTAAACATTTCCAGATTATGAGGGCTATACAACAAGAGTCTTTAGATTGCACTTAACTATTATTCTAAAATCTTTTTCACAATACATGTACTAGAATACATCTCTAAGTTGACTGTTTGTCTATTTCTCATGTATGCATTAAGTTAAATTATGTCCCCTTACATAATCAATTTGCCTTTATTGTGTTTTTCACTGTGAGAAAATCTTAACAATTAATGGTATTTGCATGGAAAATGAATAAACCATTTAATCTTGCTGATATAACATCATAAAAACATTCTTTGTCAAAAATAATGTCTAGTCAATGTAAAGAAACCCCTATTTCTATCTCTATTTCAGACCAATATGAGACCTAAATGAATAAGTAAGGACCCCTTAACCACTTACTGGTTCCCCAAAAGCTGCTACTGGTGTCATGTTACATCAGAACTACAAATTAAACATAAAGAAAACTAGTATAGCTGTACTTGTGTTGGAAAAAATAAGAAATTATGCAATTTATTTATTTCGGTGAAAATAGTAGGATGTACATGCAACCGAAGAATGTCGCGTCTCAAATTTCAGTGGTTGCACATGTGTCAGACAATGCAAAAAGTTAAAGCGAGCACTTATAATTAAAAATGTATTGCAAGTTACATAAAAATAATGAAGTTCTACTTTCTAGGTAAATTTTTACATTATTACCCACAGATCAGGCAAAATTTGCTGAATCAGCAATTTTTACTCTCAGGGGTGGAATTTAAGACTTGTTTTTATCATAGTTGCTCTTAATCAACTTTTTATTGATAAAATTAAATTGCATAGGTAAATAATTCCTTTATTGATTTAGTGTAAAATGTATATCCCCCTTAACCAAGACATAACAAACTTGAAACCAGTCATGACACTATGATGATTGACTCTTACTTTGGAACATATTACAATAAAGAATACTAGTTACACTTATTTCTTACAAAAAAAATGAAACATAATACTACCCATTCTCGCAGATTTTCACTTTTATCCCACCTAGATAGTAGGGCATAATGTTTTGTCTGTGCGTCCTTTCGTTGTTCGTCTCCGCCGTCGTCTGTTCGTCGGTCTGTCCGCTTCAGGTTAAGTTTTTGGTCAGGTAGTTTTGATGAAGTTGAAGTCCAATCACTTGAAACTTAGTATACATGTTCCTTATGATATGATCTTTCTAATTTTAAAGCCAAATTAAACTTTTGACCCCAATTTCACGGTCCTATGAACATAGAAAATGAAAGTGCATGTGTCAGGTTAAAGTTTTTGGTCAAGGTATTTTTTGATGAAGTTGAAGTCCAATCAACTTGAAACTTAGTACACATGTTCCCTATGATATTATCTTTCTAATTTTAATGCCTAATTATATTTTTTATCCAATTTCACAGTCCATTGAACATGGAAAATAAATAATGCGAGTGGGGCATCCGTGTACTTTGGACACATTCTTGTTTTCATCTTACCATTTTTACTGAAGGAGTGAACAAAACCCAAATATATGATGTTTCAAATCAACACAGAAGTCAAACATGGTGATTCAGGAGGAATTATTGGATTGCCAACTCTATTTATGGTTAATCTGACTTGAAAGAAACAGTTTAAGCACCAAATCATGAAAAATGAGATTAAAGTTCATTCCACATTTTACAGCATGCCTTATACTACTTTAAACATTTCCAGATTATGAGGGCTATACAACAAGAGTCTTTAGATTGCACTTAACTATTATTCTAAAATCTTTTTCACAATACATGTACTAGAATACATCTCTAAGTTGACTGTTTGTCTATTTCTCATGTATGCATTAAGTTAAATTATGTCCCCTTACATAATCAATTTGCCTTTATTGTGTTTTTCACTGTCAGAAAATCTTAACAATTAATGGTATTTGCATGGAAAATGAATAAACCATTTAATCTTGCTGATATAACATCATAAAAACATTCTTTGTCAAAAATAATGTCTAGTCAATGTAAAGAAACCCCTATTTCTATCTCTATTTCAGACCAATATGAGAGCTAAATGAATAAGTAAGGACCCCTTAACCACTTACTGGTTCCCCAAAAGCTGCTACTGGTGTCATGTTACATCAGAACTACAAATTAAGCATGAAGAAAACTAGTATAGCTGTACTTGTGTTGGAAAAAATAAGAAATTATGCAATTTATTTATTTCGGTGAAAATAGTAGGATGTACATGCAACCGAAGAATGTCACGTCTCAAATTTCAGTGGTTGCACATGTGTCAGACAATGCAAAAAGTTAAAGCGAGCACTTATAATTAAAAATGTATTGCAAGTTACATAAAAATAATGAAGTTCTACTTTCTAGGTAAATTTTTACATTATTACCCACAGATCAGGCAAAATTTGCTGAATCAGCAATTTTTACTCTCAGGGGTGGAATTTAAGGCTTGTTTTTATCATAGTTGCTCTTAATCAACTTTTTATTGATAAAATTACAAATTGCATAGGTAAAATAAATTCCTTTATTGATTTAGTGTAAAAATGTATATCCCCCTTAACCAAGACATAACAAACTTGAAACCAGTCATGACACCTATGATGCATAGACTTCTTACTTTGGAACATATTACAATAAAGAATACTAGTCTACACTTATTTCTTACAAAGAGAAATGAAACATTACATCCCTACCCCATCTGGCAGATTTTCACTTTTTTTCATCTTACCATTTTTACTGAAGAAGTGAACAAAACCCAAATATATGATGTTTCAAATCAACACAGAAGTCAAACATGGTGATTCAGGAGGAATTATTGGATTGCCAACTCTATTTATGGTTAATCTGACTGAAAGAAACAGTTTAAGCACCAAATCATGAAAATGAGATTAAAGTCCATTCCACATTTTACAGCATGCCTTATACTACTTTAAACATTTACAGATTATGAGGGCTATACAACAAGATCTTTAGATTGCACTTAACTATTATTCTAAAATCTTTTTCACAATACATGTACTAGAATACATCTCTAAGTTGACTGTTTGTCTATTTCTCATGTATGCATTAAGTTAAATTATGTCCCCTTACATAATCAATTTGCCTTTATTGTGTTTTTCACTGTCAGAAAATCTTAACAATTAATGGTATTTGCATGGAAAATGAATAAACCATTTAATCTTGCTGATATAACATCATAAAAACATTCTTTGTCAAAAATAATGTCTAGTCAATGTAAAGAAACCCCTATTTCTATCTCTATTTCAGACCAATATGAGAGCTAAATGAATAAGTAAGGACCCCTTAACCACTTACTGGTTCCCCAAAAGCTGCTACTGGTGTCATGTTACATCAGAACTACAAATTAAGCATGAAGAAAACTA
This sequence comes from Mytilus edulis, assembly GCA_019925275.1. Lineage (NCBI taxonomy): Eukaryota > Metazoa > Mollusca > Bivalvia > Mytilida > Mytilidae > Mytilus > Mytilus edulis. The sequence goes on from CM034357.1 coordinate 29,332,728, forward strand.
GTATAGCTGTACTTGTGTTGGAAAAAAATAAGAAATTATGCAATTTATTTATTTCGGTGAAAATAGTAGGATGTACATGCAACCGAAGAATGTCACGTCTCAAATTTCAGTGGTTGCACATGTGTCAGACAATGCAAAAGTTAAAGCGAGCACTTATAATTAAAAATGTATTGCAAGTTACATAAAAATAATGAAGTTCTACTTTCTAGGTAAATTTTTACATTATTACCCACAGATCAGGCAAAATTTGCTGAATCAGCAATTTTTACTCTCAGGGGTGGAATTTAAGGCTTGTTTTTATCATAGTTGCTCTTAATCAACTTTTTATTGATAAAATTACAAATTGCATAGGTAAAATAAATTCCTTTATTGATTTAGTGTAAAAATGTATATCCCCCTTAACCAAGACATAACAAACTTGAAACCAGTCATGACACCTATGATGCATAGACTTCTTACTTTGGAACATATTACAATAAAGAATACTAGTCTACACTTATTTCTTACAAAGAGAAATGAAACATTACATCCCTACCCCATCTGGCAGATTTTCACTTTTTTTTTCATCTTACCATTTTTACTGAAGAAGTGAACAAAACCCAAATATATGATGTTTCAAATCAACACAGAAGTCAAACATGGTGATTCAGGAGGAATTATTTGATTGCCAACTCTATTTATGGTTAATCTGACTGAAAGAAACAGTTTTAAGCACCAAATCATGAAAAATGAGATTAAAGTCCATTCCACATTTTACAGCATGCCTTATACTACTTTAAACATTTACAGATTATGAGGGCTATACAACAAGTCTTTAGATTGCACTTAACTATTATTCTAAAATCTTTTTCACAATACATGTACTAGAATACATCTCTAAGTTGACTGTTTGTCTATTTCTCATGTATGCATTAAGTTAAATTATGTCCCCTACATAATCAATTTGCCTTTATTGTGTTTTTCACTGTCAGAAAATCTTAACAATAATGGTATTTGCATGGAAAATGAATTAACCATTTAATCTTGCTGATATAACATCATAAAAACATTCTTTGTCAAAAATAATGTCTAGTCAATGTAAGAAACCCTATTTTATCTCTATTTCAGACCAATATGAGAGCTAAATGAATAAGTAAGGACCCCTTAACACTTACTGGTTCCCAAAAGTGCTACTGGTGTCATGTTACATCAGAATACAAATTAAGCATGAAGAAAACTAGTATAGCTGTACTTGTGTTGGAAAAAATAAGAAATTATGCAATTTATTTATTTCGGTGAAAATAGTAGGATGTACAGCAACCGAAGAATGTCACGTCTCAATTTCAGTGGTTGCACATGTTCAGACAATGCAAAAAGTTAAAGCGAGCACTTATAATTAAAAATGTATTGCAAGTTACATAAAATAATGAAGTTCTACTTTCTAGGTAAATTTTACATTATTACCCACAGATCAGCAAAATTTGCTGAATCAGCAATTTTTACTCTCAGGGGTGGAATTTAAGGCTTGTTTTTATCATAGTTGCTCTTAATCAACTTTTTATTGATAAAATTACAAATTGCATAGGTAAAATAAATTCCTTTATTGATTTAGTGTAAAATGTAATCCCCCTTAACAAGACATAACAAACTTGAAACCAGTCATGACACCTATGATGCATAGACTTCTACTTTGGAACATATTACAATAAAGAATACTAGTCTACACTTATTTCTTACAAAGAGAAATGAAACATTACATCCTACCCATCTGGCAGATTTTCACTTTTTTTTCATCTTACCATTTTTACTGAAGAAGTGAACAAAACCCAAATATATGATGTTTCAAATCAACACAGAAGTCAAACATGTGATTCAGGAGGAATTATTTGATTGCCAACTCTATTATGGTTATCTGACTGAAAGAAACAGTTAAGCACCAAATCATGAAAATGAGATTAAGTCCATTCCACATTTTACAGCATGCCTTATACTACTTTAAACATTTACAGATTATGAGGGCTATACAACAAGTCTTTAGATTGCACTTAACTATTATTCTAAAATCTTTTTCACAATACATGTACTAGAATACATCTCTAAGTTGACTGTTTGTCTATTTCTCATGTATGCATTAAGTTAAATTATGTCCCCTTACATAATCAATTTGCCTTTATTGTGTTTTCACTGTCAGAAAATCTTAACAATTAATGGTATTTGCATGGAAAATGAATAAACCATTTAATCTTGCTGATATAACATCATAAAAACATTCTTTGTCAAAAATAATGTCTAGTCAATGTAAAGAAACCCCTATTTCTATCTCTTTTCAGACCAATATGAGAGCTAAATGAATAAGTAAGGACCCTTAACCACTTACTGGTTCCCCAAAAGCTGCTACTGGTGTCATGTTACATCAGAACTACAAATTAAGCATGAAGAAAACTAGTATAGCTGTACTTGTGTTGGAAAAAATAAGAAATTATGCAATTTATTTATTTCGGTGAAAATAGTAGGATGTACAGCAACCGAAAATGTCACGTCTCAAATTTCAGTGTTGCACATGTGTCAGACAATGCAAAAAGTTAAAGCGAGCACTTATAATTAAAAATGTATTGCAAGTTACATAAAAATAATGAAGTTCTACTTTCTAGGTAATTTTTACATTATTACCCACAGATCAGGCAAAATTTGCTGAATCAGCAATTTTTACTCTCAGGGGTGGAATTTAAGGCTTGTTTTATCATAGTTGCTCTTAATCAACTTTTTATTGATAAAATTACAAATTGCATAGGTAAAATAAATTCCTTTATTGATTTAGTGTAAAAATGTATATCCCCTTAACCAAGACATAACAAACTTGAAACCAGTCATGACACCTATGATGCATAGACTTCTTACTTTGGAACATATTACAATAAAGAATACTAGTCTACACTTATTTCTTACAAAGAGAAATGAAACATTACATCCCTACCCCATCTGGCAGATTTTCACTTTTTTTTCATCTTACCATTTTTACTGAAGAAGTGAACAAAACCCAAATATATGATGTTTCAAATCAACACAGAAGTCAAACATGGTGATTCAGGAGGAATTATTTGATTGCCAACTCTATTTATGGTTAATCTGACTGAAAGAAACAGTTTAAGCACCAAATCATGAAAATGAGATTAAAGTCCATTCCACATTTTACAGCATGCCTTATACTACTTTAAACATTTACAGATTATGAGGGCTATACAACAAGTCTTTAGATTGCACTTAACTATTATTCTAAAATCTTTTTCACAATACATGTACTAGAATACATCTCTAAGTTGACTGTTTGTCTATTTTCATGTATGCATTAAGTTAAATTATGTCCCCTTACATAATCAATTTGCCTTTATTGTGTTTTTCACTGTCAGAAAATCTTAACAATTAATGGTATTTGCATGGAAAATAAATTTTAAACCATTTAATCTTGCTGATATAACATCATAAAAACATTCTTTGTCAAAATAATGTCTAGTCAATGTAAAGAAACCCCTATTTCTATCTCTATTTCAGACCAATATGAGAGCTAAATGAATAAGTAAGGACCCCTTAACCACTTACTGGTTCCCCAAAAGCTGCTACTGGTGTCATGTTACATCAGAACTACAAATTAAGCATGAAGAAAACTAGTATAGCTGTACTTGTGTTGGAAAAAATAAGAAATTATGCAATTTATTTATTTCGGTGAAATAGTAGGATGTACATGCAACCGAAGAATGTCACGTCTCAAATTTCAGTGGTTGCACATGTGTCAGACAATGCAAAAAGTTAAAGCGAGCACTTATAATTAAAAATGTATTGCAAGTTACATAAAAATAATGAAGTTCTACTTTCTAGGTAAATTTTTACATTATTACCCACAGATCAGGCAAAATTTGCTGAATCAGCAATTTTTACTCTCAGGGGTGGAATTTAAGGCTTGTTTTTATCATAGTTGCTCTTAATCAACTTTTTATGATAAAATTACAAATTGCATAGGTAAAATAAATTCCTTTATTGATTTAGTGTAAAAATGTATATCCCCCTTAACCAAGACATAACAAACTTGAAACCAGTCATGACACCTATGATGCATAGACTTCTTACTTTGGAACATATTACAATAAAGAATACAGTCTACACTTATTTCTTACAAAGAGAAATGAAACATTACATCCCTACCCCATCTGGCAGATTTTCACTTTTTTTTCATCTTACCATTTTTACTGAAGAAGTGAACAAAACCCAAATATATGATGTTTCAAATCAACACAGAAGTCAAACATGGTGATTCAGGAGGAATTATTTGATTGCCAACTCTATTTATGGTTAATCTGACTGAAAGAAACAGTTTAAGCACCAAATCATGAAAAATGAGATTAAAGTCCATTCCACATTTTACAGCATGCCTTATACTACTTTAAACATTTACAGATTATGAGGGCTATACACAAGTCTTTAGATTGCACTTAACTATTATTCTAAAATCTTTTTCACAATACATGTACTAGAATACATCTCTAAGTTGACTGTTTGTCTATTTCTCATGTATGCATTAAGTTAAATTATGTCCCCTTACATAATCAATTTGCCTTTATTGTGTTTTTCACTGTCAGAAAATCTTAACAATTAATGGTATTTGCATGGAAAATGAATTTTTAAACCATTTAATCTTGCTGATATAACATCATAAAAACATTCTTTGTCAAAAATAATGTCTAGTCAATGTAAAGAAACCCCTATTTCTATCTCTATTTCAGACCAATATGAGAGCTAAATGAATAAGTAAGGACCCCTTAACCACTTACTGGTTCCCCAAAAGCTGCTACTGGTGTCATGTTACATCAGAACTACAAATTAAGCATGAAGAAAACTAGTATAGCTGTACTTGTGTTGGAAAAAATAAGAAATTATGCAATTTATTTATTTCGGTGAAAATAGTAGGATGTACAATGCAACCGAAGAATGTCACGTCTCAAATTTCAGTGGTTGCACATGTGTCAGACAATGCAAAAAGTTAAAGCGAGCACTTATAATTAAAAATGTATTGCAAGTTACATAAAAATAATGAAGTTCTACTTTCTAGGTAAATTTTTACATTATTACCCACAGATCAGGCAAAATTTGCTGAATCAGCAATTTTTACTCTCAGGGGTGGAATTTAAGGCTTGTTTTTATCATAGTTGCTCTTAATCAACTTTTTATTGATAAAATTACAAATTGCATAGGTAAAATAAATTCCTTTATTGATTTAGTGTAAAAATGTATATCCCCCTTAACCAAGACATAACAAACTTGAAACCAGTCATGACACCTATGATGCATAGACTTCTTACTTTGGAACATATTACAATAAAGAATACTAGTCTACACTTATTTCTTACAAAGAGAAATGAAACATTACATCCCTACCCCATCTGGCAGATTTTCACTTTTTTTTCATCTTACCATTTTTACTGAAGAAGTGAACAAAACCCAAATATATGATGTTTCAAATCAACACAGAAGTCAAACATGGTGATTCAGGAGGAATTATTTGATTGCCAACTCTATTTATGGTTAATCTGACTGAAAGAAACAGTTTAAGCACCAAATCATGAAAAATGAGATTAAAGTCCATTCCACATTTTACAGCATGCCTTATACTACTTTAAACATTTACAGATTATGAGGGCTATACAACAAGTCTTTAGATTGCACTTAACTATTATTCTAAAATCTTTTTCACAATACATGTACTAGAATACATCTCTAAGTTGACTGTTTGTCTATTTCTCATGTAGCATTAAGTTAAATTATGTCCCCTTACATAATCAATTTGCCTTTATTGTGTTTTTCACTGTCAGAAAATCTTAACAATTAATGGTATTTGCATGGAAAATGAATTTAACCATTTAATCTTGCTGATATAACATCATAAAAACATTCTTTGTCAAAAATAATGTCTAGTCAATGTAAAGAAACCCTATTTCTATCTCTATTTCAGACCAATATGAGAGCTAAATGAATAAGTAAGGACCCCTTAACCACTTACTGGTTCCCCAAAAGCTGCTACTGGTGTCATGTTACATCAGAACTACAATTAAGCATGAAGAAAACTAGTATAGCTGTACTTGTGTTGGAAAAATAAGAAATTATGCAATTTATTTATTTCGGTGAAATAGTAGGATGTACATGCAACCGAAGAATGTCACGTCTCAAATTTCAGTGGTTGCACATGTGTCAGACAATGCAAAAAGTTAAAGCGAGCACTTATAATTAAAAATGTATTGCAAGTTACATAAAAATAATGAAGTTCTACTTTCTAGGTAAATTTTTACATTATTACCCACAGATCAGGCAAATTTGCTGAATCAGCAATTTTTACTCTCAGGGTGGAATTAAGGCTTGTTTTATCATAGTTGCTCTTAATCAACTTTTTATTGATAAAATTACAAATTGCATAGGTAAAATAAATTCCTTTATTGATTTAGTGTAAAATGTATATCCCCCTTAACCAAGACATAACAAACTTGAAACCAGTCATGACACCTATGATGCATAGACTTCTTACTTTGGAATATTACAATAAAGAATACTAGTCTACACTTATTTCTTACAAAGAGAATGAAACATTACATCCCTACCCCATCTGGCAGATTTTCACTTTTTTTCATCTTACCATTTTTACTGAAGAAGTGAACAAAACCCAAATATATGATGTTTCAAATCAACACAGAAGTCAAACATGGTGATTCAGGAGGAATTATTTGATTGCCAACTCTATTTATGGTTAATCTGACTGAAAGAAACAGTTTAAGCACCAAATCATGAAAAATGAGATTAAAGTCCATTCCACATTTTACAGCATGCCTTATACTACTTTAAACATTTACAGATTATGAGGGCTATACAACAAGTCTTTAGATTGCACTTAACTATTATTCTAAAATCTTTTTCACAATACATGTACTAGAATACATCTCTAAGTTGACTGTTTGTCTATTTCTCATGTATGCATTAAGTTAAATTATGTCCCCTTACATAATCAATTTGCCTTTATTGTGTTTTTCACTGTCAGAAAATCTTAACAATTAATGGTATTTGCATGGAAAATGAATAAACCATTTAATCTTGCTGATATAACATCATAAAAACATTCTTTGTCAAAAATAATGTCTAGTCAATGTAAAGAAACCCCTATTTCTATCTCTATTTCAGACCAATATGAGAGCTAAATGAATAAGTAAGGACCCCTTAACCACTTACTGGTTCCCCAAAAGCTGCTACTGGTGTCATGTTACATCAGAACTACAAATTAAGCATGAAGAAAACTAGTATAGCTGTACTTGTGTTGGAAAAAATAAGAAATTATGCAATTTATTTATTTCGGTGAAAATAGTAGGATGTACATGCAACCGAAGAATGTCACGTCTCAAATTTCAGTGGTTGCACATGTGTCAGACAATGCAAAAAGTTAAAGCGAGCACTTATAATTAAAAATGTATTGCAAGTTACATAAAAATAATGAAGTTCTACTTTCTAGGTAAATTTTTACATTATTACCCACAGATCAGGCAAAATTTGCTGAATCAGCAATTTTTACTCTCAGGGGTGGAATTTAAGGCTTGTTTTTATCATAGTTGCTCTTAATCAACTTTTTATTGATAAAATTACAAATTGCATAGGTAAAATAAATTCCTTTATTGATTTAGTGTAAAAATGTATATCCCCTTAACCAAGACATAACAAACTTGAAACCAGTCATGACACCTATGATGCATAGACTTCTTACTTTGGAACATATTACAATAAAGAATACTAGTCTACACTTATTTCTTACAAAGAGAAATGAAACATTACATCCCTACCCCATCTGGCAGATTTTCACTTTTTTTTCATCTTACCATTTTTACTGAAGAAGTGAACAAAACCCAAATATATGATGTTTCAAATCAACACAGAAGTCAAACATGGTGATTCAGGAGGAATTATTTGATTGCCAACTCTATTTATGGTTAATCTGACTGAAAGAAACAGTTTAAGCACCAAATCATGAAAAATGAGATTAAAGTCCATTCCACATTTTACAGCATGCCTTATACTACTTTAAACATTTACAGATTATGAGGGCTATACAACAAGTCTTTAGATTGCACTTAACTATTATTCTAAAATCTTTTTCACAATACATGTACTAGAATACATCTCTAAGTTGACTGTTTGTCTATTTCTCATGTATGCATTAAGTTAAATTATGTCCCTTACATAATCAATTTGCCTTTATTGTGTTTTTCACTGTCAGAAAATCTTAACAATTAATGGTATTTGCATGGAAAATGAATTTTTTAAACCATTTAATCTTGCTGATATAACATCATAAAAACATTCTTTGTCAAAAATAATGTCTAGTCAATGTAAAGAAACCCCTATTTCTATCTCTATTTCAGACCAATATGAGAGCTAAATGAATAAGTAAGGACCCCTTAACCACTTACTGGTTCCCCAAAAGCTGCTACTGGTGTCATGTTACATCAGAACTACAAATTAAGCATGAAGAAAACTAGTATAGCTGTACTTGTGTTGGAAAAAATAAGAAATTATGCAATTTATTTATTTCGGTGAAAATAGTAGGATGTACATGCAACCGAAGAATGTCACGTCTCAAATTTCAGTGGTTGCACATGTGTCAGACAATGCAAAAAGTTAAAGCGAGCACTTATAATTAAAAATGTATTGCAAGTTACATAAAAATAATGAAGTTCTACTTTCTAGGTAAATTTTTACATTATTACCCACAGATCAGGCAAAATTTGCTGAATCAGCAATTTTTACTCTCAGGGGTGGAATTTAAGGCTTGTTTTTATCATAGTTGCTCTTAATCAACTTTTTATTGATAAAATTACAAATTGCATAGGTAAAATAAATTCCTTTATTGATTTAGTGTAAAAATGTATATCCCCCTTAACCAAGACATAACAAACTTGAAACCAGTCATGACACCTATGATGCATAGACTTCTTACTTTGGAACATATTACAATAAAGAATACTAGTCTACACTTATTTCTTACAAAGAGAAATGAAACATTACATCCCTACCCCATCTGGCAGATTTTCACTTTTTTTTCATCTTACCATTTTTACTGAAGAAGTGAACAAAACCCAAATATATGATGTTTCAAATCAACACAGAAGTCAAACATGGTGATTCAGGAGGAATTATTTGATTGCCAACTCTATTTATGGTTAATCTGACTGAAAGAAACAGTTTAAGCACCAAATCATGAAAAATGAGATTAAAGTCCATTCCACATTTTACAGCATGCCTTATACTACTTTAAACATTTACAGATTATGAGGGCTATACAACAAGTCTTTAGATTGCACTTAACTATTATTCTAAAATCTTTTTCACAATACATGTACTAGAATACATCTCTAAGTTGACTGTTTGTCTATTTCTCATGTATGCATTAAGTTAAATTATGTCCCCTTACATAATCAATTTGCCTTTATTGTGTTTTTCACTGTCAGAAAATCTTAACAATTAATGGTATTTGCATGGAAAATGAATAAACCATTTAATCTTGCTGATATAACATCATAAAAACATTCTTTGTCAAAAATAATGTCTAGTCAATGTAAAGAAACCCCTATTTCTATCTCTATTTCAGACCAATATGAGAGCTAAATGAATAAGTAAGGACCCCTTAACCACTTACTGGTTCCCCAAAAGCTGCTACTGGTGTCATGTTACATCAGAACTACAAATTAAGCATGAAGAAAACTAGTATAGCTGTACTTGTGTTGGAAAAAATAAGAAATTATGCAATTTATTTATTTCGGTGAAAATAGTAGGATGTACATGCAACCGAAGAATGTCACGTCTCAAATTTCAGTGGTTGCACATGTGTCAGACAATGCAAAAAGTTAAAGCGAGCACTTATAATTAAAAATGTATTGCAAGTTACATAAAAATAATGAAGTTCTACTTTCTAGGTAAATTTTTACATTATTACCCACAGATCAGACACATTTGCATATTAAAAAGCATATAAATGATATGGGAGATGGAGATATGCTTCTTTTTGTTTAAATCTGTGCTTAGATATGACAAAACATGGAGCCTGGATGTAACAAGACTGTCACTTTCAACTATATATGTAGACAGTATGGTTTGATGCAAAGTTTATTAACTTTACTGTTTAAAACCTGAATGAAATTTCAGCCTCAAAAGGCCAATATTTTAACCACTAGCTATCCAACAGAAGAAAATAAAGGTAGTCTGTGAAACAGAAATGGTTAAACAACCAGTAATAAGTGTTTTTGATATAGATTCAGTGCAATCTGTTTAGGAATACAACTTTTAAGTGCATAGAACTTCACATTTCACCTGCTGCGTATACTGACCGTTAGACTTAGACTAGTAAAACAGCACATTTTGCACTCTTTTTATGTTTTTGTCTACTTTTTTTTGTGTTCAGAGTTCAAATGAGTAAAACAACTGAAATAAATACCACAAACACAAATAGATATCAGAAAAAACCTGTCAGAGAGAAATTAAGCATGTTGTTTTTGCAAAAATATTAAAAAAAGTAAAAAAGCTACATTTTGGTCTTTTAACCTGAAAAGTGACTTTTTCACAAAATTTCTATCAAATGAAAGTGAAAATCATTTCTTCTCATGTAGTTTGACAAATTAATACCAATAGATCATTCAGAGAAGATGTTAAAGTAAAAAAAATCTAAATTTGCTGAAATGCACCTCTTAGGCCACAGACCACAGACCACAAGTAATTCCTCTATCAGTTCTTTAGAACGTTTTGTATCATTTAATAAATTGCACCATGCACTTTTGTTAATTTTTGTGTGTGTGTGTAATGTATAGTCCTAGTCCAAATATGTATCCAAAACTAGAAAGATTGAACCAATCACTTTTACAAATTTAGCCAATACACATCCAAGTCAAGAGATTTTCCGAAAACTGTAAATATGACCTTTTTGCACTTGGCCTAATCACTCATTCCATATCAAAATCAGTTTAAATCCAACATCCAAAAATTTATTTCACCTCTCTTCTTTCATTTCCACCCCAAAAAATCTAAGAAACTATGATGAGTGAGGAAGGGAAGGAAAAAAAAATTAAGGAAAAATACACTCTAATTAAAAGGAACTATATTCTTGGACAACGAAAAGCGGGGTCATTAATTGTGGTCTTGGGCCAACAAGTTTGTTGGCTGTACGGATACGCCAGCACCTTCACTGGGGTAAAGCTGATGACCGTAACTGCATTCACGGTCATCCCAAGATGTCGGATGAAAAAATAGGTCAGTATCTGTATTGTCTGTTACAGTGTTTCTATATCATTTTCTTTACAAAGGAGACATTGATACGATGTAAAGTTATAAAAGATTCAAACGGAAATCACAAATAACTTCCGAGAAATGTGCATGAAACAGGAAAATCGATTAAAAAAAATCGCTAAGATGACCGTAAATCACAATCGAGATGACCGTAACAGAATCAGCAATTCATAACAAGGGTGACCGTAATTGGTTAAAAGATGACCGTAATTTGTAAAGGATGACCGAAATTTCTAAATGATGACCGTAACTTTTAAAGGATGATCGTCAATTCTAAGAAATATCCGTATTTGTATAACTACTTTTTTTGTATCAAATGATTAATGGTGTTGATATAAATATTATATGAAAGTATTATCCTATAGGTAGGAGAAAATAAGACGTGCTTTAAATACAAAGTTTACCATATATATCTTTTTTCACGGTAGAGGGTATAATTTTTAAAATGAACATACAATAAGACATGCACATGAAAAAGTGGGGAAAACATGCAACAAAAGAGCGATTAAATGACACCTTACAAGTATAATAAAAAAAAAGTGTGCTGCACAGCCTCAAACTAAAAGCCAAAATATTTTTTTTAATTTCTGGAATTCCTTGTAATGACATAATAAATGCACTTTTTTAAAAATACCAATGGATGTACACCCATTGATATTATAGCGTCTTTGATTCGTCTTCTATTTTGTCTTGCAAGTAAAATAACAGAACCTCTTTTTAAAATACTACGACCAAACTAGTGAAGGCGAGCTCCAGCAAAATAGATCCTTAAAATAGTCTTGTGCGTATAGCGTATCACAAGGGGCAGGGGCGGATTAAGCTATTTTCAAAAAAAGGGGGTCCCAACCCAGGGAAAAGGGGGTTCAAACTATGTGTCCCAATTCAAATGCATTGATCGGTAAATAAAAAGGGACCCCGGACCCCCCTTTGGATCCACCATTGAGGGGAACCTTCTCAATTTGTATATACCGGCCGCAATGTTATTCATATATAAAGACAAACTAAGATTTTAATCTGCTTCCTCTGGAACCATACACAGTAACACACAGGCTCGATTACCGGATATTCATATGTTTGATTAGTGTTTTTTTATGCTCCATTCATGGGCATTATGTTTTCTGGTCTGTGCGTCTGTTCGTTTGTTTGTCCGTTCGTCTGCTCGTTCGTCCGTCTATCCCACCTCAGGTTAAAGTTTTTGGTCGAGGAGGTTTTTGATGACTGAATTCCAATCAACTTGAAACTTAGTACACATGTTTTCTATGATATAATCTTTCTAATCATAATGCCAAATTACAGTTTTTTCCCATTTTAACGGTCCACTGAACATAGAAAATTATAGTGTAGATGAGGCATGTACTAGAGACACCTCAGAGGGACACATTTTTGTTTCTTCAACTTTTCGTCGTATCTCTGTCAATTTGATTTAAAATTTTAAAGTCGTTATCAATAAATATTTCATTGTGTACGAGAAATTTGCAATTTACTATCATTGTCATGAACTGAAAATACGGCAAATAGTTAAAAATAAATTGAAGAAACATGTTTATATCCGCTAACTAAGCCCCTATTGAGACAAACACAACAAAAAGCTATGAATACAAATACGGATATTCTTAGAATTGAGGGTCATCATTTAAAAGTTACGATCTTCCTTAAAAGTTTATGAATTACAGTCAATCTTTACAAGTTACGGTCATCTTTTACAAGTTACGGTCATCTGTTTACCAATCACGGTCATCCTTGTTTTATGTTACGGTCATCTTGAAAATATTTTGATAATGATTTTCGGACATCTTAGCGATTTTTTCAAATTGAATTTCGCGTTTCCTGAACATTTTTCGGTAGTAATTTGTGATTTCTGTGTGACTCTTTTATAAATTTACATCGTATCAATGTATACTTTGTAAAGAAAATGATACAGAAACACTTAGTTCAATATGGAGTGGGCTTACTGTTGCGTTGTTTAATCATTTTTTAGTTATCAACTTTTGTATTTGATTTATAGACAGGAAGGAGTGCTTTACACATACATACTAAGGTATCTTAAAATCATGTTCAACCCAGTCTGGAATTATGTTGGTCATTGGTGCATCAAGTTGTTAAAATTTTTCTAACTTTACGTCAGATGCAAATTTTTGAGGTTTTTTTTTTACCATTGTGGGGTGTCTATGTCCCAAATATCATCAGTATATAAACACAAAAAGATTTGGTATAATTGCCAAAGAGACAATTTCTTATTGAAGAATTGAAGAAGTAAATATATATGCAATAGTAGGTCACAGTACTGCCTTTTCTGATGTCATATATTCCTTTTAATCATTTCTGAAATAACCTATGTGAGAATCATAGTGGTTATCTTGTAAGAAGCCGGAGCTGCTATTCCTTCCAGTGCACCTGAGCTCAAGGTAACCCTAGTTGTTCATGGTCTGTGTTTTTTATTAGCTCACCTGGCCCGAAGGGCAAAGTGAGCTTTTCTCATCACTTGGCGTCCGTCGTCCGTCGTCGTCCGTCGTCGTCGTCGTCCGTCGTCGTTAACTTTTACAAAAATCTTCTCCTCTGAAACTACTGGGCCAAATCAAACCAAACTTGGCCACAATCATCATTGGGGTATCTAGTTTAAAAAATGTGTGGCGTGACCCGGTCAACCAACCAAGATGGCCGCCACGGCTAAAAATAGAACATAGGGGTAAAATGCAGTTTTTGGCTTATAACTCAAAAACCAAAGCATTTAGAGCAAATCTGACAGGGGTAAAAATGTTTATCAGGTCAAGATCTATCTGCCCTGAAATTTTCAGATGAATCGGTCAATCGGTTGTTGGGTTGCTGCCCCTGAATTGGTAATTTTGAAGAAATTTTGCTGTTTTTGGTTATTATCTTGAATATTATTATAGTTAGAGATAAACTGTAAACAGCAATAATGTTCAGCAAAGTAAGATCTACAAATAAGTCAACATGACCAAAATGGTCAGTTGACCCGTTTAGGAGTTATTGCCCTTTATAGTCAATTTTTAACCATTTTTCGTTAATTAAAGTAATCTTTTACAAAAATCTTCTCCTCTGAAACTACTTGGCCAAATTAATCCAAACTTGGCCACAATCATCTTTGGGGCATCTAGTTTAAAAAATGTGTGGCGTGACCTGGTCAACCAACCAAGATGGCCGCCACGGCTAAAAATAGAACAAAGGGGTAAAATGCAGTTTTTGGCTGATAACTCAAAAACCAAAGCATTTTGAGGAAATCTGACATGGGATAAAAATGTTTATCAGGTCAAGATCTATCTGCCCTAAAATTTTCAGATGAATCGGTCAATCGGTTGTTGGGTTGCTGCCCCTGAATTGGTAATTTTGAGGAAATTTTGCTGTTTTTGGTTATTATCTTGAATATTATTATAGATAGAGATAAACTGTAAACAGCAATAATGTTCAGCAAAGTAAGATCTACAAATAAGTCAACATGACCAAAATGGTCAGTTGACCCGTTTAGGAGTTATTGCCCTTTATAGTCAATTTTTAACCATTTTTCATAAATTAAAGTAATCTTTTACAAAAATCTTCTCCTCTGAAACTACTTGTCCAAATTAATCCAAACTTGGCCACAATCATCTTTGGGGTATCTAGTTTAAAAAATGTGTGGCGTGACCTGGTCAACCAACCAAGATGGCCGCCACCGCTAAAAATAGAACATAGGGGTAAAATGCAGTTTTTGGCTTATAACTCAAAAACCAAAGCATTTTGAGGAAATCTGACAGGGGATAAAAATGTTTATCAGGTCAAGAACTATCTGCCCTGAAATTTTCAATTGAATCGGTCAATCGGTTGTTGGGTTGCTGCCCCTGAATTGGTAATTTTGAAGAAATTTTGCTGTTTTTGGTTATTATCTTGAATATTATTATAGTTAGAGATAAACTGTAAACAGCAATAATGTTCAGCAAAGTAAGATCTACAAATAAGTCAACATGACCTAAATGGTCAATTGACCCCTTAAGGAGTTATTGCCCTTTATAGTCAATTTTTAACAATTTTCATTAATTTGGTTAATTTATGTAAATTTTTACCAAATATAGTTCTCTGTTACTAATGGGCAAAGTTCATGATAGATATAATTGTAAGAAGCAAAATCGTTCAGTAAAGTAAGAACTTCAAACACATCACCATCACCAAAATACAATTTTGTCATGAATCCATTTGTGTCCTTTGTTTAATATGCACATAGACCAAGGTGAGCGACACAGGCTCTTTAGAGCCTCTAGTTTGTTTTTAGTTTTTGTAGTTGATTGGTATGTTTGTCTTTGTGTGTCTTATCTCTTCCACAGTTTGTCTTTGGTGATAATGTTAGTACATTGGTGATAAATGTACCTTTCTTTTGTAATTAACGAATTCAATACAGTACAGTTGCATTTTTTTGGTTGGACTTTAACACCTTCCTACCCTATTTTTAAAATTCCATGTAATAGGAAACACACATATTTTTTTTTTGGCCTAAACATGAGAAAGCTAACATAGTCCGTTTCAAAAAGCATTCTCCCAAGATATATCAAGTGAACCTACATGTCATTGCATGACTATTCTGGACATAAAGGGAAATTAAAACTAAACTAAAATGAAAAACATTACCCGTGATTTCAAAGAGGGGTGTTATAAAATTACTGTACAAGATCAGTTCTAAAAAAGCAACTGGTTCAGATCAAATTTGCGGAACAGTACTTTAAGAACTTAGTAGTGAAATTTCTACTGCAATCATTTTCATCAGTCAAAACTTGATAGACACAGGAAAAATCACTAAAGATTGGAAATATATATGCAAATTAAATTGAGAATGGAAATGTGGAATGTGCCAAAGAGACAACAACCCGACCATAGACAAAAACAACAGCAGAAGGTCACCAACAGGTCTTCAATGTAGCGAGAAATTCCCGCACCCGGAGGCGTCCTTCAGCTGGCCCCTAAACACATATATATACTGTTCAGTGATAATGAACGCCATACTAATTTCCAAATTGTACACAAGAAACTAAAATTAAAATAATACAAGACTAACAAAGGCCAGAGGCTCCTGACTTGGACAGGCGCAAAAATGCGGCGGGGTTAAACATGTTTGTGAGATCTCAACCCCTCACCCCCCTAATACCTCTAGCCAATGTAGAAAAGTAAACGCATAACAAATACGCATATTAAAATTTAGTTCAAGAGAAGTCCGAGTCTGATGTCAGAAGATGTAACCAAAGAAAATAAACAAAATGACGATAATACATAAATAACAACAGACTACTAGCAGTTAACTGACATGCCAGCTCCAGATTTCAATTAAACTGACTGAAAGATTATGATTTCATCATATGAACATCAGGCACCATCCTTCCCGTTAGGGGTTTAGTATCATACCATCATAACATATATGAGAAGAACATAACCCGTGTCATGTCAACAACTGGTTTTTTAATAAATGTGTTTAGTTCCGATGCAAAGACCCTATAAGTGAATCAATATTAACGCCAAAATATGGAATCTTTAATGACCTGACAACAGTATCGTAACTATATCCCTTCTTAATAAGTCTATTCAAAGGTTTTGTTAGTTTTTGAGGTGAATACTGACACCTTTGTGATTTATATAAAGAATATTTCCATTAAAAATTGAATGTGAAATACCTGAATGTATAAGAAGTCTGCATGTTGAGTTATATTTACGAATGATGTCCTTATACCGATGATAAAATTTAGTAAATGTTTTAACTAGTTTGTGATATCGAAAACCCTGGTGTAATAATTTTTCAGTAATACATAAATTTCTCTCGTTAAAATCTAAAACATTGTTACATACACGAGCGAATCGTACAAGCTGAGATATATAAACACCGTAAGATGGTGACAAGGGAACGTCACCATCTAAAAATGGATAATTAACGATAGGAAATGAAAAATCATCTCTTTTATCATAAATTTTAGTATTCAGCTTTCCGTTTGTGATATAGATATCAAGATCGAGGAAAGGGCAGTGGTCATTGTTAGTATTAGCTTTATTTAAAGTAAGTTCAACAGGATAAATTTCTTTAATATACATACTGAAGTCGTCATTATTGAGAGTCAAAATATCATCCAAATATCTAAAAGTATTATTAAATTTGTTTATCAGATGTTGTTCCGATGGGTCTTTGCTTATTTTTGTCATAAATTGTAACTCATAGCAATACAAAAACAGGTCCGCAATATGTGGTGCACATGCAGTTAGTCCCCATTGGAATTCCGATAATCTGACGATATACGGAATTCCCAAAGCGAACAAAAATGATATCTATTAAAAATTCAAGGGAATATATAGTATCAAAGCATGTCCAATTGACATATTTTTTTTTTTTTATTGTTACTAAAAAATGACCTAAAAGAGTTTGAACATATACATTGTTACGCCCCGGTGATTTGAAAGCTGATATTTTACTGTGGTCTTCGTTCCACACTTGATACACGCAGATCTATGTCCGTTGTTGTGTTCTGATTCGTAATTTACAGAAGAAGTAGCTTACTTTGACCTTAAATTATATGCTGCCTTCTTTAAATCTATATATACCGACTCTATTTATATGTGTAATTATTCATTTTTGTATTTGTTTATACTTAGTTTCAGTATAGCGCGCCAAATGTAACGTTACGTGTTCTTGTTTAGGAGTAACTTGGGTATTACGTCACACGTAGTATAAAATACGGAACGCATGTTCCTACGTTAAGCTTCTCTCCAAAAACCTCCATGCAGTTAGCAGTCTCTCTTAAATACAGTGCACCAAGTAGATTTGCTGCACCATGTAAAGTTGTTTGGTGAAAGTATTTAAATGCAGTGCACCAAGTAGATTCATGCACCAAGTAGATTTGCTGCACCAAGTAAAGCTGCTTGGTGAAAGTATTTAAATGCAGTGCACCAAGTAGATTTTCCTGCACCAAGTATGAGAGTTTTTAGAAGCAGTGCACCAAGTAGAATTGCATGCACCGAGTACGCCGAGTATTCAAGTTGAATGCAGTGCACCAAGTAGATTTGCTGCACCGAGTACGCTGAGTATTCAAGTTGAATGCAGTGCACCAAGTAGATCTTCTTGCACCGAGCAATTGTTTTATTTATCTTAGTGCAAGTAATGCACCTTGCCGTATTACTTATTGTATATAATTATTAACGTATTTTGTTTCTTGAACCGCTGTATTTGATGTATTGTTTAAAAAGAAATAATACAATTAATGAACTTCCATTATGATTATTATTACTTCCTTCACCAGAGGCCCACAAAAGTAACTACGGGTGTATATTAAATTTGTTTATCAGATGTTGTTTCGATGGGTCTTTGCTTATTTTTGTCATAAATTGTAACTCATAGCAATACAAAAACAGGTCCGCAATAAGTGGTGCACAGTTAGTCCCCATTGGAATTCCGATAATCTGACGATATACGGAATCCCCAAAGCGAACAAAAATGT
This sequence comes from Mytilus edulis, assembly GCA_019925275.1. Lineage (NCBI taxonomy): Eukaryota > Metazoa > Mollusca > Bivalvia > Mytilida > Mytilidae > Mytilus > Mytilus edulis. The sequence continues at coordinate 29,351,522 of CM034357.1, forward strand.
TATCTAGTAAAAATTCAAGGGCATATATAGTATCAAAGCATGTCCAATTGACATAGTGTTTTTGTTTATTGCTACTAAAAAATTACCAAAAAGAGTTTGAACACATATATTCACATTCTGACTTTTTAAATGCCCATTTAATTAGGTGTGTGAATTTTTTCTTAATGAGATATAAATGTCCGTCCTGTATTTAAACTTGAGGCTAAAGAGCACGTGTCGCTCATCTGTATTTACTGATGCTTTGGAAAACATGTAAAATAAGGTTAAAATCATAATTAATAGTTACTGAGCTTTTCTCATCACTTGGCGTCCGTTGTCTGTCGTTAGCTTTTACAAAAATCATCTCCTCTGAAACCACTGGGCAAAATTTAACCAAACTTGGCCACAATCATCATTAGGGTCTCTGGTTTAAAAAATGTGTCCGATGACCCAGCCAACCAACCAAGATGGCTAAAACTAAAACATAGGGGTAAAATATAGATTTTGGCTTATATCACTTAAACCAAAGCATTTAGAGTAAATCTGACAGCGTAAAACTGATAATCAGGTCAAGTTTTATCTGCCCTGGAATTTTGAGACAAATCTGACAACGTGAACCAGTTGATGTTTTGCTGCCTTTGAATTGGTAATTTTACAGGAATTTTGAAGTTTTTATACGACCGCAAAAATTGAAATTTTTTTGATCGTATATTGGTATTCCGTTGGCGTTGTCGTCGTCGTCGTAGTCCGAAGACTTTTGGTTTTCGAACTATAACCTTAGTTTAAGGAAATAGAAATCTATGAAATTTAAACACAAGGTTTATGACCACAAAAGGAAGGTTGGGATTGATTTTGGAAGTTTTGGTCCTAACAGTTTAGGAATTAGGGGCCAACAAGGGTCCCAATAAGCATTTTTTTTGGTTTTCGCACTATAACTTTAGTATAAGTAATTAGAAATCAATGAAATTTAAACACAAGGTTTATGAACACAACAGGAAGGTTGGGATTGATTTTGGGAGTTGAGATCCCAACAGTTTAGGAATAAGGGGCCAAATAAGCATTTTCTTGGTTTTCGCACCATAACTATAGTATAAGTAAAATAGAAATCTATGAAATTTTGACACAAGGTATATGACCACGAAAGGAAGGTTGGGATTGATTTTGGGAGTTTTGGTTCCAACTGTTTAGGAATTAGGGGCAAAAAAAAAGGGCCCAAATAAGCATTATTCTTGGTTTTCGACAATAACTTTAGTATTAGTAAATAGAAATCAATGAAATTTAAACACAAGGTTTATGAACACAAATTTGATATCAAGAAGATCAGTTTTGAAATGAGAGAAAGGGGGATGTGACAAAAATGGGGGGGGGGGGGGGAGGGGTGGGGAGGGGGGATTTGGGGTTCAATTTTTCTCATTTCAGATTTCATAAATAATAAAAAGAAAATTTCTTTAGACATTTTTTTGAGAGGATTAATATTCAACAGCATAGTGAATTGGTCAAAGGCAATTATTAGACCACACTCATTCTGTGTCAGAAACCTATGCTGTGTCAATTATTTAATCACAATCCAAATTGAGTGCTGAATCCAGCTTAAATGTTGTGTCCATACTTGCCCCAACCGTTCAGGGTTCAACCTCTGCTGTCGTATAAAGCTGCGCCCTGCGAAGCATCTGGTTTTGTTATTATCTCAGGATGAAAAATTGTGTCCTGCCTTTTTTTTAGTTGAAATCTCTATCCTGCCAAAGGGCCAAGTGAGCTTTTCCCATCACTTGGCGTCCGGCGTCCGGCGTCGTCCGTCGTCGGTTAACTTTTACAAAAACCTGCTCCTCTGAAACTACTCGGCCAAATTAAACCAAACTTGGCCATAATCATCATTGGGGTATCTAGTTTGAAAAATGTGTCCGGTGCCCGGCCAACCATCCAAGATGGCCGCCATGGCTAAAAATAGAACATAGGGGTACAATGCATTTTTTGGCTTATAACTCAAAAACCAAAGCATTTAGTGCAAATCTGACATGTGGTAAAATTGTTTATCAGGTCAAGATCTATCTGCCCTCTAATTTTCAGATGAATTGGACAACCGGTTGTTGGGTTGCTGCCCCTGAATTGGTAATTTCAAGGAAATTTTACTGTTTTTGGTTATTATCTTGAATATTATTATAGATAGAGATAATCTGTAAACAGCTATAATGTTCAGCAAAGTAAGATTTACAAATCAGTCAACATGACCGAAATGGGCAGTTGACCCCTTTAGGAGTTATTGCCCTTTATAGTCAATTTTTAACCAATTTCATAAATATTAGTAATCTTTTACAAAAATCTTCTCCTCTGAAACTACTGGGCCAAATTAATCCAACTTAGCCACAATCATCTTGGGGTATCTTGTTTAAAAAATGTGTCCGGTGACAAGGCCATCCAACCAAGATGGCCGACACGGCTAAACATAGAACATACGGGTAAAATGCAGTTTTTGGCTTATAACTCAAAAACCAAAGCATTTAGAGCAAATCTCATATCGGGTAAAATTGTTTATCAGGTCAAGATCTACCTGCCCTACAATTTTCAGATGAATCAGACAATCCGTTATTGGGTTGCTGCCCATGAATTGTTAATTTTATGGAAATTTTGCCGTTTTTATGCCCCACCTACGATAGTAGAGGGGCATTATGTTTTCTGGTCTGTGCCTCCGTTAGTCCGTCCGTCCGTCCGTCTGTGCCTCCGTTCGTCCGTCCGCTTCAGGTTAAAGTTTTTGGTCAAGGTAGTTTTTGAAGAAGTTGAAGTAGAATCAACTTGAAACTTAGTTCACATGTTCCCCATGATATGATTTTTCTAATTTTATAGCCAAATTATAGTTTTGACCCCAATTTCATGGTCCACTGAACATAGAAAATAATAGTGTGAAGTTCAGGTTAAAGTTTTTGGTCAAGGTAGTTTTTGATGAAGCTAAAGTTATATCAACTTGAAACTTAGTACACATGTTCCCTATGATATGATCTTTCTAATTTTAATTCCAAATTAAAGTTTTGACCCCAATTTCACGGTCCACTTAACATAGAAAATGATAGTGCGAGTGGGGCATTCGTGTACTATGGACACATTCTTGTTGGTTAATATCTTGAATACTATTATAGATAGAGAATAAAATGTAAACAGCAATAATGTTCAGCAAAGTAAGATCTACAAACAAATCAACATGATCAAAATGGTCAGTTGACCCCTTAAGGAGTTATTGCCCTTTATAGTCATTTTTTACCAATTTTTCATAAATTTTGTAGTCTTTTACAAAAATCTTCTCTGAATGAAACTTCTAGACCAAATTTTACCAAACTTAACCATAATCATCATTGGAGTATCTAGTTCAAAAAATGTGTCCGTTGATCTGGCCAACCAACCAAGATGGCCGCCATGGCTAAGAATAGAACATAGGGATAAAATGTAGATTTTGGCTTATAACTCTGAAACCAAAGCATTTAGAGCAAATCTGAAAGGGGTTAAATTGTTCATCAGAACAAGATCTATCTGCCCGGAAATTTTCGGATGAATCGGACAACCCGTTGTTGGGTTGCTGCCCATGAATTGGTAATTTTAAGGAAATTTTGCCGTTTTTGGTTATTATCTTGCATACTATTATAGATAGATATCAACTGTAAACAGCAATAATTTTCAGCAAAGTAAGATCTACAAATAAGTCAACACGATCAAAATGGTCAGTTGACCCCTTTAGGAGTTATTGCCCTTTATAGTCATTTGTTACCAATTTTTCGTAAATTTTGTAGTCTTTTACAAAAATCTTCTCCTCTGAAACTACTACGCCAAATTTTACCAAACTTAGCCTAGATCATTATTGAAGTATCTAGTTTAAAAAATGTGTCCGATGACCAGGTCAACCAACCAAGATGGCCGCTGTGGCTAAAAATAGAACATAGGGGTAAAATGTAGATTTTGGCTTATAACTCTGAAACCAAAGCATGTAGAGCAAATCTGAAAAGGGGTTAAATTGTTTATTTAGTCAATATTTATCTGCTCTGAAATTTTCAGAGGAATTGGACTATGGGTTGTTGAGTTGCTGCCCCACAATTGGTAATTTTTAAAGAAATTTTGCTGTTTTTGGTTATTATCTTGAATATTAGTAAAGATAGAGATAAACTGTCAAGAGCAATAATTTTAAGCAAAGTAAGATCTACACAAATAAGTCAACATGACCTTAATGGTCAGTTGACCCCCTCAAAGAGTTATTGCCCTTTATAGTCAATTTTTAACAATTTTCATTAATTTTATAGATTTTTGTAAATTTGTACAAAATATTTTCCTCTGTGTAACTACAGGGCCAAGTTTTTATAGATAGAGAAAATTGTAAGTAGCAAGAATGTTCAGTAAAGTAAGATCTACAAACACATCAGCAGCATCAAAACACAATTTTGTCATGAATCCATCTGTGTCCTTTGTTTACATGTATGCACATAGTCCAAGGTGAGCGACACAGGCTCTTAAGAGCCTCTAGTTTTTCTTAGCTTATCCTGACTTTTTTACAACAATTGTCATCCTGACTTTTGTTTTTGCCAAGTTACTCATCCTGCCTTTTAATTTTTAACTCAAAATCCTGTCCTGCCTTTTTTCAAATTTCATCCTAGCCCCCCCCCCCCCTAAAAATCAAATGGTAGCTCCCTCAACATCTAGATACATTCTTCAATGTATATATATATCATGTATGGGGTTTTTCAATAAAAACGTATTTTCTTGTCCCAGCCACTTTAAAAAAATGTATTTGATCTTTGCAAGTAATTTTTTGTGCTGTCAGTACATTGAATTAGATTTAACATTTTTAAGCAAAGAAACAGTTTATTTTTAGAGGGATTGATAAGATATTGACTCCTGAATGGTCCAAAACAACCAAAATGACATGTCCCTAGACCGCCTGTTCAACATTCATACTCTAAAATATCGTAAAAAAATGAAGAAATAAATGTTTTTTTTACTTTACATCAGTTCTTTAATAATTCAAAAGTATGTTCATAGCCAACATATTTTAATAAACAGCTTTCAATATAGGTTTTTTAATTTCAGAAGGTGTGTCCCTCACAAAATGTCCACTACGAAACGAAGTCATTAATATTTGCCAATCAACAGTTTTATAAAACAATTAAATTTTTGTTTGCAAGAGATATAAACATTAGGGTCTTACAAAAAAGTGATGCTTTTATAACGGCAATTAAATTGTTGGTAAGAAAAATTGAACACATCAAATGGACCAGAGTGATACCGTATGTTTGTTAATGTCCACTACGAAACGGGTCAAATCTCCTTCAGTATCTGGTTTTAAAATTATGAAAAAAATATCAGTGTACAGCTTGATAAATGCTTTGATGAATACAATCAGTCTTGTTACTATTGCAATATAGAGATTGTGGGGAAAAAATAAAACATGCGAATACGTCTCTTACGAAACGGTCCCCTACGAAACAAGTATGGGAGAAAAACGTTTCGTACTGGACACTACCACTACCATGCAGTCTTTTTTTCAATTATATTCGTGCAGAACAAATAACAAGGGTTAGTTTCATGTAATTTTTATTATGTTTTTATTAGCATATAAGATGGTTGATGTCAACTACGAAACTTTTTGTCCACTACGAAACGGTTTTGTCCACTACGACACGCATCAAAATGTCCACTACGTAACATGAGTTGAACCTTCATATGTGAAGTACTGTCTAATCTTTATCGATAAAAATGGTTTTCCAATTCAGAAAAAAATTAGATTTTCTAGTATTTAAAGTAAACAAACTGGAATATCTATAGGAAACATTTAAAATTGCAAAAAATATGTGTGTTTAGAAGAAGTTTCGTAGGGGACAAGTCCCCTACGAAACAGTACACAAATTATGAAAATAATATCATTTTAAAGAATATTTAAGATTGCACTTTTTGTTTACAAACAGGTCTATTATAGAGGTATTCAAAATAACTCTTGAAATTAAATTTTAGACAAGTTGATTTTCCATTTTTTTTAGGTCTGAAATTTACGCTTTTATTGAAAAACGCCCGTATAGTTTAACCAAAATCAGTCAGGGGTAGGTACTACTTGTACAAGATTTTTAATTACTTGAAGAAGTATAATATTAATATACTTATATAAGTAAATTTGTAGGATACTTATACAAGTAAGGAAAAAAAAAATATATGTCCCTCAGACATTCAGACTACTTTACTTGTAGAAGTAAAAAAGTCATCCTTTCTTCTTTTATTGAATTCTTAGGATTTCTTTGTTCTAATATAATTTTAAATTTACTGCCCTTTGCAGATGTCTTTACCAAACATTTAAGTGTAATTTCATGGACAGTGAAAATCCCATTTGTCTGTTATCTTCAGAACACTGCTCATTTACCCCAAAGGAGCAATTTTTGAAAGCTTTATTCAAACACTTAAGATTTTTGTGATCTTTGTGGCAATCAGTTTCTTTGTTGAATTAATGACAGGTGAAACATTGAACTCTAATAAAAAAAAATGAGCTAACCTGGGAAAAATCATTAAAGCAGTGATTTGACATCTCAAAACTTGAGAATTTTGTGGAATTGTAATAAAAAGTTACTAATACAAGTAAATTTTTGAGAAAATTAAAGGGAGACTATTTAAACATTATAATTAACTTATATATACGTGTATATATTTTTTACTTCTTTAATTAAGTAAATAAAAATAACTTGTACAGGTAGTACCCCTGACTGAAAATGTTAAGTACAAAAACAAAAGAAAAAGAAAATCTGTTGATTTTTATTAATTTTTATTTTGTATATAATTCACTGTAAAAAGAAATTAAATCTAACCCACATGCGGCATAGTAAAATCAGTGCCCAGGACTTTTATCATCAGTATATTCATGATGTTGACACATGGTTGATGGAGTGCTAATTTATAAAGAAGAAGAAATAGAATTAAAGATACCTGTTTAAACCATTGTAAACACTTCAAACACAATATTTTATGGCCCCGCAACGAAAATGTCGTTGCCATCTAGTTTTATCCTTGTCCGAAATTCCGTTAATACGGAATTCCGTAATTCCTAAATTTCGTAATTCCGTCATTCTGTCATTCCGCAACAAACCATTATACGGAGTTTATTTCTAAATGCCCTAATTACTGATATTGGGCTGATTTTTGGTATGTGAGTTAACCAAGATGAGTTACAGATCAAGATTAAGTTTTATTTTGCTCGGCTAATTTTTGCCGAAATTACGGGCTATGGACTTTGATAAATTGTTGAAAATCACAGTTATACGGACTTTTTTTGTAAACATTTTCTGATATTGGGCTGATTTTTGTGTCGGTAGACGAAATAATTACGATTGACATACTTGGGTAGGATTGCTACAGATGATTCCGACAACAAAAGTAGGCGTGATATACACCATAGTGAAGATAAATCAATTTAGATTTACGGCACAGTGCCTGTGACCAGTTGGCATAGTTAACAGTAATCATAAACAATCAAAATAAATATAATTTAATAATTGATCAATATAAATCACCCCAAAAATATTTTATTTAAAAATTTCTGAATTAAATTTTACTCATGAAAATTTAAATATTTTGATATTCAACCAGTTTTTGGGTGCAAACAAACCCAGGGGATGAACGTGTAAATTGTTGGGTGCTAACATATAATTTGGGATTGAATGGACCTCATTATTATATGACATACCGTATAAACTTACATCAATAATTACCATATTCAACTGTATCATGTGTATGGACATGATGGAAGAACATGGTAAAACAGAAAACAATGGCTACTCAGTGGCGGATCCAGGGGGGGGGGGGGTTCCGGGGGTGCGCACCCCCCCTTTATTTTTGCCGATCAATGCATTTGTATCGGGACATATGTTTTGCACCCCCCTGCACCCCCCTTTGCCCTGGGTTAGCACCCCCCCTTTCGAAAATTCCTGCATCCGCCCCTGCTACTGGAAGAAAATAGTGGAAAAAAAGATGCAGCAAATAACATGAATAAGTCAAGTTTGGTATATATCTAAATCGCACTGTACACTCCACAACATTTTGATGTACACTATTGTATCTGAAGGTCTAGAAAGCGTGTCAATCATGATGTTTTCTTTTAAGGAAGAACATGTATATAGAGTTATAGTTTTTACCTAATTTATTGACAAGGCAAGTTTGATTTTCTGATTTCTTTTTTTAAATTCTGCAGATTGGTACCTGGCCTAAGCTAGTAACTGATAAACAGGAAAAGAATGGGGTAGTTGTGTAACTATTAATATGGATAAAATGGATTTCTGGTGGATAATACCACTTCTTCTTATTTTCTTATTGCACCACAACAATCTGGAAATAACCAACATAAAATTTCCAGTACCTCCTATCCTTTATTTGAGCTCAAAAATAACAAAGACAGGAAGACCACTTGATTTTTTTGGAAAATACTTGGATTCCAATTGTCGATTTCAGTATATGAGCACAAAGAAGTTACATTCAAAGAAATGTTATTCAAAGCACAATTTTTTGTTTGAAAAAATGAAGTACTTGAGTTATACATGTAAGATAACTGCTTATGCAGTTATTTGGATGCCAACAGACGATTCTATTCCTCTTCATGAAGACGATGTGATGATTCCATCTACACAAGAACATGCTGTAAGACACACAGAAGGCATGGATCCAATTATGAATGCCATAATTCCAGGAACTGTACAAAGTGTTATAGACAGTTGTGATGTGACAACCATAGCAATACAATGCACTGAAGGACAGCCGGATATCCCAAATGTTATTACTCAAAGTGCTGGACAAAGCTGTAATGTGACTTCATGGCCAGTACAATGTACCGAAGGACATTCTGACATCCTGAATGTAAAAAATCAAAGTACTGGAGAAAGTTCTGATGTGGATACAAGCTCAATACACATTACTGATGGATATTGGGACACCCCTAGTGGAACAATTCCAAGAGCTGCAGGAATTTTTAATGTGAATACCACTGCAATACAATGTACTGAAGGACCTTTGGATATCCCAGATGTAATAACTCAAAGTACTGGAGAAAATTCAGATGTGGACCCCAGGGCAGTACACATTACTGATGAATATTGTGACATTCATGCTGGAACAGATCAAAGTGCAGGAGAAAGTTGTAATGTGACTATTACGGCAATACAATATACTGATAGACCTACGGAAATCCCGTCTGGAATAATACAAGTGGGAGCTGCTTGTACATGGCGAAGTTTAGTAGGAGAGTTGAGCATGTCTCCTAATTTTGAAGGGAACTCAACCACTCATAGAATAGAACAAAGTACAGATATACCTACATTCATCCGCATCCCTGGTTCAAATTTATTAAGAGGATTTCAGAATGTTTGTCTCCACTTTGAAGCTGATCAACATGATCAACATGATCAAGGTAATAGAAGAATCCTAACTGTTAGGCCTGTCGAAAGATCTGTAATCAACGCCTTGAGTAATACTCCACAAAGCCATAACACTTCTAGACAGGAAACTTCCAATACTTGTAATCCTGTGACTTCCAATAGATCAACTGTTTCTACAGTTACCATGGTTCCTGGTAGAGGAATTAATAGTGAGTCAAATCCAGTCAGAATGAATGAGCAGCCAGTGGGAGTGGATGATATGACAAATATTATACAACGATTATGTCAACGGGGTAAGACCATGCTTTAGTATTGATTTTTGATCTAGACTGAACAGCCTAAATTTGAATCATCAAATTCTGCATTTGTGTCATTTAAACAATAAAATTTACTTTTAATTATGTTCAATTGCATGCAAATAGATTTATACCGTGTAAACACTGAGTATACCTTTATGAAACAGCAGTCTCAAGAAAGAAAAACCACTTGCTTGATGAATAGGTCAAGCTCTTCAATGCAAACTGCCCCAATGTAGATAAAAATATGAATGAAAATAGATTGCTATTAAATATATTATATATGAATATAAAACAGTCATATGAATTCTGTTAATGGATCATGGAAGGGGGGGGGTTAATATTTCTTCACATCAACATGGTCAATGCATGTGAGACATAGTCAGCTATAAAAGGCCCCATAGCGACCATGTAAAACAATTCACACGAGAAAACTAAGATAAGATGCTGACAGCATCAGAAATTATTCTTGTACACAACATAGTTTTTTAAAATAGATTATTCACATCACTTGAAAAGTACCCTCATTTAGAAATATTCAACATTTTGTTTAATTAAGAGTAACATCTATCAAAAGATAACATTTCATGTTTGGTTGACAATATTCTTGCATATATATTTGTATTGTAGGACTAGGATCAATACTAAGAAGTGCGCCTATTGCTGGGCATCATAGACCTGATATGTGTTCCCCAGATACAGTTGCCACCATTTTGACATTGGCTGTAGCTCTTAATCCAGAAATCCTTGATGACTTTAGAACAAGGGACTTCAATGGAGTACAGGTTGGTTGATTAAGATTAATAAAAAAAAAAAGATGTGGTATGATTGCCAACAAGACAACTCTCCACAAGAGATTTTAAAACAAGGGATGTCACTGGAGTACCGTTTGTTGATTTAGATTATATAAAAAAAAGATGTGGTATATTTGCCAACAAGACAACTCTTCACAAGAGATCAAAATTATAACAATGACAAAGTCAATTAATGTTAAAATTTAATAAATGTGAATTTATATGAAGAAGAAGAAGAAGAAGAAGATATTTTATTTCCATTAAATGGTCCCTCTAAGTAATACTGTGGATTTATTATATTTTGTCGAGCCTTCGTCTTTAGTCAAAAAAGCGAGACTAAGCGATCCTACATTCCGTCGTCGTTGGCGGCGACGTCCACAAATATTCACTCTGTGGTTAAAAGTTTGGACAGAAGCTTGTTTATGATCATAAGATAATATCCAGAAGTAAATTTTGTAAAAATAAAATTCCATTTATTCTTTATTTTACTAATATAAATGGACTTAGTTTTTATGTGGGGAAACATTACATTCACTCTGTGGTTAAGTTTTTAGAATTTTAATAACTTTCTCAAGCTATCCTGGTTTTGTACCAAACTTGGACAGAAGCTTGTTTATGATCATTAGATAGTATCCAGAAGTAAATTTTGTAAAAAAATCAATCCATTTTTTCCATATTTTACTTTTAATGGACTTAGTTTTTCTGAGGGGAAACATTACATTCACTCTGTGGTTAAAGTTTTTAAAATTTTAATAAGTTTCTAAAACTATCCTGAGTTTGTACCAAACTTGGACAGAAGCTTTATTATGCTCATAAGATAGTATCCAGAAGTAAATTTTGTGAAAAAATCAATCCATTTTTCCGTATTTTACTTTTAAATTGACTTTGATCAAAGAAAGCATGATGGGACTATAAGGACAACTATACAATTACTGGTGTTGACCCTGTAATATTTACTATTATTTTCCATAACACTCTTTTTTTTGAACTAAACTTGGCCACAAACATCATTGGGGTATCTAGTTTAAAAAATGTGTGGCGTGACCCGGCCAACCAACCAAGATGGCCGCCATGGCTAAAAATAGAACATAGGGAAAAAATGTAGATTTTGGCTTATGACTCTGAAACCAAAGCATTTAGAGCAAATCTGACTGGGGTAAAATTGTTTATTAGGTAAAGATCTATCTGCCCTGAAATTTTCAGGTGAATCGGACAACTGGTTGTTGGGTTGCTGCCCCTGAATTGACAATTTTAAGGAAATTATACCGTTTTTTTGCTATTATCTTGAAATAATTATAGATAGAGATAAACTGTAAACAGCAATAATGTTCACCAAAGTAAGATCTACAAATAAGCTAATATGACTAAAATGGTCAGTTGACCCCTTAAGGAGTTATTGCCCTTTATAGTCATTTTTTTACCAATTTTTCGTTATTTTTTCTAATCTTTTACAAAATCTTCCACTCTAAAACTACTGGTCCAGATTTAATCATACTTGACCATAACCATCATTGAGATATCTAGTTAAAAAATGTGTGTGTGACCCGGCCAACCAACCAAGATGGCCACCATGACTAAAAAAAGAACATAGGGAAAAAATGTAGATTTTGGCTTATAACTCTGAAACCAAGCATTAAGAGCAATTCAGACATGGGGTTAAAGTGTTTTGCAAGTCAAGATCTATCAGCCCTGAAATTTTCAGATGAATCCGACAACTGGTTGTTGGGTTGCTGTCGATGAATTGGAAATTTTTGAGGAAATTTTGCTGTTTTTGGTTATTATCTTGAATATTATTATAGATAGAGATAAACTGTAAACAGCAATAATGTTCAGCAAAGTAAGATCAACGAATAAATCAACATGCCCTTTATAGTCAATTTTTAATAATTTTGTAAATTTTGTAAATTTTTGTAAATTTTAACAAAACATTTTCCTCTGTAACTATTGGGCCAAGTTCATTATAAATTGAGATAATGAGATAATTGTAAGAAGCAAGAATGTTCAGTAAAGTAAGATCTACAAACACATCGACATCACCAAAACACAATTTTGTCATGAATCCATCTGTTACCTTTGTTTAATATACACATTGACCAAGGTGAGCGACACAGGCTCTTAAGAGCCTCTAGTTACAGTGACCTGCAAGTTTGGACACCATGAGCATGATGAGTCAGTTTCACAAAAAAACTTATAACTAAGATTTATCCTAACAATGCTTAAGTGTACTGAGTTGTTCATGGCTTAAGATCAATCTTAATTGTAAGTTTTTTTGTGAAACCGACTCCATATATTTATTTACAACTCTCAGGGCATTGAAAACGGTGCTTCACTTTATTTGGATAACAGTACTATGCATGATTAAAAAATATATATATGTAAAATGTTTGTTTTTCCCTAGGTTTTGGAAATTGTAAGTAATTTTCTTGAACGCAATCATGGTGGTGTAATAACTGATATCCGTCGCTTGGTAAGGGAAAGATATGGAGAAAGTGGAGACATTTATTGTGAGGCTGACGTGGTATCAGCTGTTATGGGAGATACAACGATTGAGGAATTGACATCATGTTCCAACAAAAAATGTCATACAATCCCCACCAGAATGATTGATTCTTCTTTGTCAATGTTGTAAGTCAGCCACAACTTATTTATTTGTTTTATGGATATTTTAATTCCCTAAAATGAAAGGAGACATTTCCATTTTGTTTTCCTCATCAATCTTTCTACTTCATGTACTTATTAGATTATAATAAAATAAAATATAGAAGTTGGGGAGATTTTGTAGCTGAAATCTTTGAGGAAAAAAGCAAAATGAAGTTTACCATTCTTATTTTTAGCTTCACAGACTCAAACGGGTAATTTCATTATTCTCATGACCATGATTACTTGGGCTCTGTTGTCTGTTATCATCTTCCGTTAACTTTTACAAAAATCTCATGTATGAAAATATGTAGACTTTGATTTAATAGTAAAAATGATCTACAATGTACAAATGTTATCTTAAAAAATAATTAACAAATTGACAATTAGCAGCTTTAGAAAGAAAGATACATAAAATAACATTTGAAACACATGATTGTAATATTTTTTCTTTATCTGAACAGAAATTGATTCCAGTTAGATATAGTAAGATAGATCAAGCAATTCTTCTCTCTCAGTTCAGGAGAAAGTGTGGATTTGATATGTATTTCAATATATCCATGTCACAGACCCATGTTAAATATACCTTACTTATACCTCATTTTGTCTATGCATTACCTTGTGTTTTTCCTCTTGTATAGTTCTGTCAAACTGAGAGTTTTATCATACCTTTTTGCCCAATACCCCTTTTCCTCTTGCAACAAACTTGATGTTTTTATTTGTGAAATTTATCAATCACATGTCCAAATTAAACCTTTCAACCATATTCAATTGTGTATGTTACAACTGTCAACTTTGGATGTTAAGCATTCTAATTGGCTGACAGTACAGTGTTTTGTCTATCATCTCATAGATATAATTATGTCATGTGACTGTAACGTAATCAACTTTTTCATGATTTACTACGGCTTGAAATAGAATTTAGAATTAATTATAAGGAATGACTGTAAGAAATTTTTTCTGTCTTGTAATTTGAAATAATATAAAAAAAACATATTTTTAACAAGTAATTGGGGTATTACCATTGGAAACACTTGCTAATGTGTTCCTTTATTTCTTTATTCTTATGGGGAAGACTTCATACAGTAGCTACTCAGATAAAATGAAAGAAGCTAGCATTACTCTTTAACTTCATGTTCAGCTATATAGATAATGTTATTTCTTTAATAATTTCATAAGTTGGCGTCTGCTGAATGCGTCTATCTCATCCACATTAAAATAAAGGATACAACAGACACAGTTAAATCTGCCTTATATATTAGACTTGTATTTAGAAACAGACAATGAGAGTTTGTTAAGAACAAAATTTTCTGACCAAACATGATTTAAGCTTCCTAATTGTGAACTTTCCATTTCTTTGTACTACATTCCAGTATTTCCTGCATATCTCTTGTTGATACTTTACTCTAAAGCATTCTTCCATATTATGGTTTCCTTAATAGAGGGTTTATGCTTACAAGGAGGCTGCTATTAAACCAAGGGTTCTTATTGGTTGAAGGCCTTTTACCTTAAACACATTATGGACACGTCAAAGTTGGTTTGCTGTTATGAGATATCTGTGCTGATATGTTTCAATTGTCATATTCACAATTCCATCCTCTATTCCTTTAATTAAACATCACCATTTATTGAGTAAGAGCTGTTAGCCCTTTAGATCACACATGATCAACTCCAGTGTTGTATGGGGTTGCTTCTCTTTTGATCAGTTTTCATTATTTGGTTATGGTGTTGTCAGTTAATCAGTTAATCATTTAATCTAATATTATCATGATTATCCCTGTGATATCAGAATCACCCCCTTTTGTATTGGTTGAACATAAATTATTTTCTTGTTTCAGCAACAGACATGACAGAACAGTTTTGACATCAAAAAGTTTAGCAGGATATCTGAATCAACATTTGATGAGAAGAGAAGAAACTTGCAGTCATTGTTCAGGGTAGGACAACATTAAACAAAGTTGTGTTAGTAAGGGGTTAGAAATACAAAGAGTAATTCAATGTAACATTGTAAAAAGTAATGAATCACTCAAATGACTTTTGCTGGTAGTCTTTGGTTAAATGATACATTTATGATCATCTCTGAACTTGTAGTTTGAATGGTCTTAATCAATTTCAAAACGTAGATGTTAATGGCAAGAACAGATTCTTTTCAAATAAAGAAATCATTCATGCAAGCCATAGATTTGTTACAAGGGAAACATTTCAGGCCAATACCCAATATATATTACTTGTATGAATTATTTTAATTCTAATAGGACAAATTTGGTAATTTTAGAAGAAAAGTTGGGCTGTCATGGCCGTGTGTGGGCCTTTTTTTTTAATTAACTCCCTAATTAAGCATGTTACAATAAAAGTCATAAGCAAGAATCAATTTTTTTCTTGGTGTATCTTTAATATAGGATACATTGATACTCTGACTAATATTTAAATGACTTTTTATGCCCCCCCCCCCCCCAAGAGGAGTAGGCAAAAAGTTTAACCATTGTCTGTATATACCAAAATAAGTTTCTGTTCTTCAACTTTACTTTGTTACAACCAAATGTACTAAAACTTATACACAATGCTGACTACCACCAAACACAGATCATGGTTGCATATGGGTGGCTTCACTTTTGTCCTTCTCAAGTAATGTTCCTTCATGAATAAAAAAGTTGGCAAATTTGCAGTTTCCATTTTTAACCCCCGCTTTGAAAAAGTGGGTATACTGTTTTACCCTGCTGATCGTCATCTGTCATTGTCAGTCAATTCGTAGTCGTCCGTCCATGAATATTCGTCGCATTTTTCAAATACAATGCAGGATTCTGAAATTTGTTCAGGGTAATCATGTTATATAAGCCAGCTATACCGTGATGCATTCAGATCATCACTCGACAACTTCCGGTTGAACCGAACAATTGTATCATTTTACACATGATGCCAAGTGAAAATTATTGGTCAGCATTTTTCTCGGAACTACAATACCAGATCTGAATATTTGTTTCAGGTTAAAAGTCACTATACCTTGATGCGTTTCCAATTCATCACTACAACAAACTTTTAACGAAACCCATATATTTACACTATTGACATTATCCACTTGCGGGGGTTCTCATGAGGGCAGTAGCTCACATAAACTTGTCTACTTGGACTTGCATATACAATTATAGCTTTATGAGTTGTTTCAATACATAGTCTAAGTCAATGACATATATAAAATGATGAGAAATGTGTCATAGAGACAACACCGACCAAGAGAGGGAACACTCATGCATCAATAGTCTTATTTATCAAATTGCACCTAGAGCAGACATATCTACCTCTAAACAATATGTATAGTCCAAATTGACATCACATTAACTCCAAACAACATATTAAAAAACATAAGATTAAGAAGTAGAGTTCTCACTTAGAAGGTGCAAAATTGTGATGAGTTGTATATAAATTCTGGATATTGAGTGTCTTACTATTTGTTTCATTTAAATAGTCAATGATTGAGATTACTGACAATGTAGTTGCATACAGTGGGTTGATGGCAAGACACAGACTTTTATCTATAGATAATAACTTGAACATGAATACACATTTTGTAAGGTATTGAAAAGGTATTTGTATACGGTAAAAATTTAGTACTTAAAAATTCATATAAACAAAATATATATGATTGTATAATTTTAATATATAGCATTATATGTCAATTAATAATTGTAATTCATAAGTATAAAATGTCTAAAGTTAGTTAAAAAAAGTAATTTAGATATTTTAGAACTATTCTAGTTTTGATGTTTTGTACAACATGTACAAATGTATATTAGAATATACAGTTATAATTTGATTAATAGCTGATGTTGTTAATATTTATTTTCCCTCACTGAATTAGCATAGTTGTTACCCCTACACTGAAAGTTTTTAGGGGTATGTTAGAATCCCACTATCTGATTGTCCTTGAACCTTAAATGCAACTCCTAGCTATCAGCTCAACAGATAATGATGAAACTTGACACTACCATAGAGTGTGCATAACTACTAGAATTCTAGTTCAACAAGTTAAAGGGGAGATAATTCATTTGAAATTTCTTGTGCATAAAGTACCCATTTTAGTAAAAAATATATGTATCTGATTGATGAGGTAAAAATTGGTCTTCTGGGCATTAAAGTTAATCACCTACACATATGTAGTAAAGATTTTGATTTGATATGAAGCTGTAATCCAGAATTTAATACAATAGAGTGATACAAATAAGGGGTTTGCTCCACTAATAAAAATGAAAAGGGTATCCCTTCTTACTAAATATCTTATATGCAAAGGGAAATATCTGCTATTGCTATAAATTTGCTATCATGTATTTCTCTTTGTTATGCTCATTCAATTATCTACATGAATAATCATATATTTGACTTGGTAAAGGTATTGGCCATACATTTTAATATGTTTTACTGCCTCTTACATGTTACATATATTGTAAAAGTTGTTTAGTTCCTTTTTTGGATTCGAGCGTCACTGATGAGTCTTTTGTAGACGAAACGTGCGTCTGCCGTATATTATAAAATTTAGTCCTGGTATCTATGAATAGTTTATTTCCAAGAGTTGACGATGACTGCAGTTGTTCAAATACAGTATAATTATCTATAGCTAAAGAGGGAAGGAATTTTTACAATTTAAAACAAAATACAATGTTTTAATGTCTGGGAAGTAACTCCTTACTAACCCCATATGGTTGCTAACCCGATATGGTAACGTACCATGTATTTTTTAGGGCACCCTATATCAAAAATACACAGTGGCCATGTGTAGTCTGTTAACCAATCATATCCCCATAAATCTATAGGAGGTTAGATAAATATATATATATATACGTTTAGATATGAGACGAACTTAAATTAGACATTCTGCATCTGATAACATGTGGACATACAGGGCTAACACCATGATTTATGAATATGTCTCGTCTCAAATTTAGCCCAACAATGTAAGATCTGCAAATTCTCCCTTGGGTGGGATTCAAACCCCTACATCTTAAACATCATGGCAACACCAACTGCACTGTATCCAGGCACTTGACCACCCATCAAACTAGGCTAAATAAGTGTTAAAAAACTAATTTACAAACATTATTTTCTGGTACTTTATATTTTTTTTCATTTTGATTAAATTCATTGTTATGATTCTCTTCTAATTTATTTACAGGGCTAGAGCTGGTTATGGTACTAGGCAAAGCAGAAGAATGATTGATTCAAGGCTTATATATATAAATGCCTTCCATGCTAAAATATCAAAGGCCAATATACATGATATAAAAGATATGCTTAGTCAATTCAAGTTGGTGATTCTGTCTACCAAGTTCATGCTTTGAGCTTCTGGAATGATCATCACTTCACAGCAAGAATAAATATAAGTGACCAATGGTGGACCTATGATAATAAGACAGGATTTAATAAACAGGAAGATGATGATGAAGAGCGCGGACTTCTGTCAGGAATATATATAAAGAAGATCCGGTAGATTTTTAGTACATTTTTATTTCTTAATAATAATTATGTAATTTGCAAGTTGATTCAAAATATTTATCAACAAGGTCTTTGGGTAAATTTTAACCAGTTTCTGTTGTGCTTATTGTTTGAAAATTGGAGAAAAGATAATAAGAAGCCAGCTCAGAAGTTTATATAGTAATATGAATAACTGGGGGTGACATTTGAAACTGCTCAATAAGTTGTTTGTCACCTAAAATTTGGCAATGGACACTGATTTAATCATGCTGTTAAGGACAAGTGCCAGAGTATTGTGATTTCTAATCAGATAATGAATTTCAAAGGTATTTTTAAGCTTGTTGCATGTTGAACATGTATAGATTTTTATAAAGGGTATGTCGGGTATTATTTATTGATCTTAATTATACTGACTAAAGGGTATGTTGGATATTATTTATTGATCTTAATTATACTGACTAAAGGGTATGTCGGATATTATTTTTGATCTTAATTATACTGACTTGACTTACAAATTATTGTTTTTGTTTTTTGTAATACTGTACATACTATTAGTTATCTCTGTGTAATCAGGGTGTACAGAATTTTACCGTTGTTGAAAATTCATACACCCTGAGGCGCAGCCGAATGGGTGTATGAATTTTCAACAACGGTGTAAATTCCGTACACCCTGATTACACCAAGATAACGATTTATTTCTTGAACAATTCCTTTACTCATTTTGAAACAGATTAAAATGTAAAATGGTAATAAAAGTTTGCAGCGAATATTTTTCAATGTCCATGTTGCTGCACATTGTCAAATACTTTTTTACTTTATTTTTGACAAAGTCAGAAAATTTTTTGTGTTTTGAGTTAACAAAAAAAACAAATAAACAAATATTTTTAAAATTTATAATTTTTTTTTTTTTTATATTTTTTTTAGCATTTTCTTATTATTATTTTTTTTCTAAATTTTTTTATTTTTTTTTTATTTTGGCAAATTTAATATTATATTTTTTTTTTTTTGGCAAAATTTCATTTTTTTTTAAATTTGGCAAAATTTTATTTATCCCGGGTGAACAAGGTGGGTGTTATTTACACCGGGTAATCAACCAATCAGATTGCAGTATTTTTGCTGCATAAGAAATAAATTTATTTATTTTTTGTGGGTACCAATTTTTGTTGATTGAGAAACTTACACTTTTGTTGATATGAATTTTATGGTATTGCTGTCTTCATACAAGCCTATAGAAAATTTATCATTCGTTGAACAAGTAATTTTGTTGTTCACTAGTACCACGAAATCCATGAGAATTGGAATTAATGAATCCATAGTACTAATATTTGAAAAACACCTATCTTATATTTTTCCATTTATATATTACAGGATAAATTGAAAGTAAGTACAAATGTTAAGTGTATAGTTGTTGGTTTTATGATTGGTTGTGCTGGATGTTTGATGCATGCATTGTTCACTCATATTTTTTTTATGTAATTAAATAATCAAAATATAGAAACAATGTCTGGATTTATGTAGGGAATGTTTCAAATAATTTGAATGCAAAAATATATAAGAAACTTCTGAAAAGAATAAGTCAATTGGCTAAAAAGGATTTAATTTAACCAAATTCCTACACATTTAATTTTAAAAGGACAAGAAAAGTGCATTGCCAAAGGGCTATATACCTAATACAGACCAGACATACATTACAAATCTCTGTGACAACAGCTTATTTCAGTGTTTGTATGTTGTGAATGCTGTTGTATCTGGTATCTATGAGTTTATTTACACAATTATACAAGATTAGCTAGAGGTTTGGATGCCTGCAAACAAGTTAAGCTTGCCACACACTGTATGTGACTGTTATTTTTGTTGTTGTTATTTATCATATTTGTTTTGGTTTATTAAGTCTCCCAAACGAAGTTTGGAAACTTACTGTTTTTGCTCAGCTCTTATTATTTTTATTATTCTTCTTCTTCCTCTTCTTCTTTCTCTTCTTCTTCTTCCGCCCCTTTAAAAATTAACTTGTCTGCAGCAAAACCACTTGTCAGATTTACCTAGGATTTCATTAAATGTTAGACTGATATGTCTAGGGGAGCCATCAATCTTTCGTTTGTGCATTGGGGTCTATTAAAGGGTATTGTGGGGGGGGAGGCATAAAGAAGGGAGGGTTTACTATAGAACCATATGGGATTTTAATTTTTTTTTAATTTTAAATGACTAACTTGAAAACTGTATGTGATAGGCACACCTGGTCTTCAGAAATGATCACAGGACAATAAAACAAATCATGTGAATATATGGTGAGTCCCTGAGGGCCCCCTCCCCCTTCAATTTTAGAATATACTATTATCTTATAAACGGTTCAGATCCCCACCCCTAAACCATATATATTCATGTATGGGACAATAAAACAAATAAAAGAAAATAAAAGAAAAGTCCCTGGGGGTAACCCCACCCCCTTCAATTTGAGAATGTGCTATGATATTGTAAACGGTCAAGATCCCCACCCCTAAACCATATATATTCTTAGATGGGATAATAAAACAAATCAAGTGAAATAAAAGGTAAGTATCTCGGGGGGGGGGGGGGTGTGTCACCCCCATCCCTTCTTGTTTGAAAAATTGAAAATGGTCAAGATCCCCACCCCTTAACCATATATATTCTTGTATGGAATAATAAAACACATTAAATGAAATATAAGAAGAGTCCATGGGGGTCACCCCACCCCCTCGTGTTTGAAAACATTTGAATGGTTGAGATCTCCACCCTTAAACCATATATGTTTTTATATGGGACAATATAGCAAATCAAATGAAATAAAAGGTAATTTCCTTGGGGGTCACCCCACCCCCTCTTGTTTGAAAACTTGTAAACGTTCAAGATCCTCACCCCTAAACCATATATATTCTTGTATAGGGAGTCCAAGGGGGTCACCCCCTCTCACTCATGTTTGAATTATATTTTGAGATCCCCACCCCTTAACCCTGTATGTTCTTGTATGGGACAATAAAACAAATCAAATGAAAAAAAGGGAAATTCCTAGGGGTCACCAAAACCTGTTTAATTTTTTGAATGTGCTATTATCTTGTTTATGATTGAGATCCCCACTCCTAAACTATAATCTTGTATGGGACAATAAAACCAATCAAGTGAAATATAAAGGGAAATCCATTGGAGTCTCCCCCACCCCTCAAGTTTGATAAATTGTAAACGGTCAAGATCCCACCTCTAAACCATTATATTCTTGTAGATAAATTTTGCCTATAGGAACATAAAATTGGATGCCAAAAGGTAATTTTATTAGATACCCCAAATCATGCAAATAGTGTTGACTTGACCTGAGATTTTAAACTTAAATTTATACATGCAGAATTTAAAAAAAAAGATTAAATCTATAAATTTTATTATTTACATTAGAATTGAATAGAATAAAATTGTTATTTCATGGATAACAGTAAAAACATATAATTTGATATCATGAACATGTTCAGAAATCATTTTTGTTGAGCCATCGACTTAAGTCGAAAAAGCGAGACATAGCGATCCTACATTCCGTCGGCGTCGTCGGCAGCGTCCACAAATATTCACTCTGTGATTAAAGTTTTTGAAACTTTCATAACTTTTTTAATCTACCCTGGATTTCTACCAAACTTGGACAGAAGCTTGTTTATGGTCATTAAATAGTATCCAGAAGTAAATTTTGTAAAATAAAATTCCATTTTTTTACGTTTTTTTATCTTATAAATGGACTTAGTTTTCTACCAGGAAACTTAACATTAACTCTGTGGTTAAAGGTTTTTAAAATTTTAATAACTTTCCTCACGTATCCTGGATTTTTACCTAACTTGGACAGAAGCTTGTTTAAGATCATAAGATAGTATCCAAAAGTAAATTTTGTAAAAAAAAATCATTTTTTTCAGTATTTTACTTTTTAATGGACTTTGTTTTTCTGCCAGTTAACATTACATACAGTCGGCAGTTAAAGTTTTTAAAACATTTATGAGATTCATAAAACATCCTGGTTTTTAACCAAACTTGGACAGAAGCTTCTTACAATCCAAAGATAGTATTGAGATGAATATTTTTATTGATTTTTTTCCTCATTTTTGTTGTGAGTGCGATTAACAGCAAAAGTAAGCGAGACACTGGGTTCCGTGGAATCCTAATTTTTTTTTATACAAAAGCTGACTCTTATTGAACTTGGAACTTAGTTATAATGTTTAACTGAACAGTTTATTGAAGTATTATACAATAAAATGATAGAAGATCATTTATGTTAAACATTCAAACTAGTCACCAACAATAAGAGTTGCCCAGAATTGTACCTGCAGGAACAGGGATACAGTATTTATGCATGAAAAAGAGAGAAGGAATAGCATCTTGTATTATGTAATATGTTGTAGCATATAAAACCAGATGTAGCTTTTGTATACTGTTGTATATATTTAAATATATTTATTTGTACATATTTTTTATTAAATTCATAATTTCTTAATTTATTTTACATTGTTTTTAGTTAAGAAAGTGATTTTAGTGTTGTGCTTTGTAGTGTATTTTCATAGCTTTTTCATGTTTTTTTAAGGCGTGTTGTCTGTTTCTTTTTTACTTAACAATTGGAATGTTCCTTTTGGTATCATATGGTGCCTCTGTATTCTCTCCATTTTTTTTTCAAAATAATTTATATGATTAAAAATAAAGATTTCACTTTAATTGAAATATTCCAGAAAATTAAAGTTTTTTAAAACCTTAAATAATAGAATCAACCCCTCTTTTCTCCAATATGGAGTTATGCAGAGATTCCTACTTCCCTACCCCTTCTCCACCTTCCCTCCCCTACTCCCAATCCCCTTCTCACTATTACCACTTTCCTTTTACCTTACTCCCAGATGAAAATTGGTCATAATATTTCCCTAGAATATCTATATGTTTACTCCCCTTCCCCCTTAGTTGTCAGCCCATCCACTGACTACCACTTCCCACTCTTTTCCCCCTAGAATATCCATATTTTTGCTCCCCCTTTCCCCTCGGTTCCCACCCCATCCCCTTACTCCCACTTCCCACTTTAATTTTCCCTAGAATATCCATATTTTTGCTCCCCCTTTCCCTCGGTTCCCACCCCATCCCCTGACTCCCACTTCCCACTTTAATTTTTCCCTAGAATATCCATATTTTTGCTCCCCCTTTTTCCTTGGTTCCCACCCCAGCCCCTGACTCCCACTTGCTACTCTTTCATTTCCCCCTAGAATATCCATATTTGATGACCTTCAATAGGAGTGGAGTGCACTTACCAAGTGCACGTTACGAACACCA
The DNA here is from genome assembly GCA_019925275.1 of Mytilus edulis. Classification (NCBI taxonomy): domain Eukaryota; kingdom Metazoa; phylum Mollusca; class Bivalvia; order Mytilida; family Mytilidae; genus Mytilus; species Mytilus edulis. The sequence continues at coordinate 29,375,366 of CM034357.1, forward strand.
ACCTCAGTGTTGACAGGCTAGTTATACAGTTTTTTGACTACTTAGACCAAATTATACAGCTGAGGCCCCTTACTTTGTGAGAAAATACATATGCATAAGCTAGATTCACATCCTCTGAAAATAATCTCTATGCAAGTGTTCACTGTATCTAAACCTTATCTTCAGGCATGTGTAAACTGAATTATCAAGATTTATATTCGCGTTATTCTTCTACTCGCGAAAGTCGCGAAAATAAATTGCTCGCAAAAATAAGTTGGTTTACAGTAATTATTATTTTAGCTCTTATTTTAATTTAATTGTATATAGACATATTAGACGTAATCCCTTTGGGACTGAAGACTTTGTTTCTTTAAATACTTTAGTACTGTAGATCACTTTTAGTAACACAAAATTATATCATGCATTTGAAATAAAATTATGCAAATAAATGTATCAACAGTTATTGGTTTTGGATTAATTAGAAGCATATTATGAATGCTGTTCTTGACATGCCATTTCCTTATAAAGCATTTTGGCATAAAATAAAAGAGGAATTTAGTATACATCAATGAGAAAGCATCCACGCACAACATGTAACCAGAATATATCTAGAGGGTAGATTGTCTTCAACAGTAGGTGTCAAACAATTTATCTGCTCTGAAAGAGATTTAAGGTGGTATTGGTGTCTTTTGATATTCTCAAAGCATATTGTAAAAGCTATCTTCTCGTATCTATTTTACAATTCTGTCATTTATTTTAGCTTCTAATACCATAATGATATTTTTTTCCTGTATAATCCATAAAAAAATGTGTCATTTTGACGCAATCTATAGCTTGAGAAAATGCACAGTGACCTATCATTTTTATTATATTTTTTATCATAAATCAATATATACTACCTTTTGACAAAGTATGAACACATTCTTTCATTTTTGATTTAGACACCAATACCATCTAAATGTATTTATTCACATGTCCTCCAAGAGTCCGTTTGGAAATTGGAACACTTTAAGCATTTGTCTCTTTTTATATGACCCCAACATTTTTTTGGGACTGTATAATGGTATGATGTTGTACGAAGACACATTGGTTTCCGTATAATAACTTTAGATTAAGTGAATATATCTTTATGAAATTTTTTCAAAAGGTTCAATACTACAAAAGGAAAGTTGGGATCGATTTTGATGATGATGGTCTAAACCGTTTAGAAATTAAGGGCCAAAAAGGGGCCAAAACAAGAATTTTTGTGTAATTGTATGGATCTCTCTGAAATTGTACCACAATGTACCATATAACAAAGGGGAGGCTGGGATTAAGTTTTGGGTTAATTGCCCAAAATATGTAAGAATCAGGGGCCAAAAAAAGGGCAAAAAAGAAGCATGTTTCTAGTTTCCAAACAATCATGACAATAACTTGTCTTTAAGTGTATGGGTCTCTCTGAATTGTACTACAAGGTTCAATTCTACAAAGGAAAGCATGGGATTGAGTTTAAGGGTTTTTGCTCCAAGCGGGTTTCAATAAGTTGGGTGGGGGGATTTTTTGTTTACCATTTCTTCAAGGGATTTATTTTTGAAAAAAAAAAATCGAAATTAAAAAAGTTACAAGAAGAAATCTTCAATTGCACAGTATTGTGCAATAGATTTGTTAGATCTTTGACCACATTTATTTTAAGACAAAAACCTATATTTTGTCAAAATTTTTATCACAATTTAAATTCAGACAGTATCAAGCTTGAATATTGTGAACAAATTTGCCCAAACTGTTCAGGGTCCGACCACTGGGGTCGTATAAAGCTGCGCCCTGCGGAGCACCTGGTTCAACACTTTGTTTGTGTCATTTGCGCAATTGCTGTTTTGTTCATATAGCAAAGATTGTGCACTGCTTCGGTGGTTCCATGCTTGTGCGTTCATTTCAAATGCATGAGGTCTTGTGCTTTATCCGGACTTTGTCAAACAAAGACTTTAAATTTGTTATTTGCTGTTACTCAACTAAGAATGAGCAATGAACAGCAAAGCAAAACTGATCGGCTCAGAATCAATATAGTTTGTCCATGTTAGGTACTTGTCTTCCTGCCGACAGAAAACTTTCATGTTAATAATCTGGATCAGCATGCATATACAAAGTAGTGTTACTATTGATATAGTATTTACCACTGAGCGGTCATCTAACATTATCATTGGTTGTGCACACGAAAAAGGATTTATGTGTGTTCATTATTTTCATTTATTTAGATTCAAGATATCTTATAAATTAATTGAGATATATCATATAAAGTATATAAGATGTCTCAATATGATATGAAGTTTCTTGTTTAATTAAATAAGATATCTTATATACTTTATAAACAGGAAAACAACAAAAATACTGAATTCCAAGGACATCTTAAAAATGAAAAGTCCTTATCAAGTAGCAAACATCATAGCTCAAACCCACCAAACGAATGGAAACATTGCCATATTCCTGACTTAGTACAGACATTTCCTTATGTAGTAAATGGTGGATTAAACCTTGTATGACAGTCTCTTAAAATTTCATTAAATCGACAAAAATGTGTGAACAAAACCAACAGACAGAATAGGTCAAACTATCAAAAATAGGGGTACAGCAGTCACTATTGTGCTATAACCTTAATCACTATAAAAACAAACGAATATTTGATCAAAGAAATGTCACGAAGCCAAAGCTCACAGGCAAACATGAACGACAAGAATAAAACAAAAACCCCGACCATAGCACTAATACATGTTATTACTGAATATTTATCAACAAGGTCTTGGTATCTACCGATAGATTTTTTTTAGAAAAAAAAATGGTACATTCTTTGACATAACACTGATGCGTTAACTTTCTGCTCAGACACTGATGAAGTTTTATAAAGTCTGAGTAGCAGCTGCAATTAAAGATAGAATAAGTTGTAGGAAACGTATATCACATTTGCAAGTTAAGTTGGTAGATTGCTACTAATGTTGGAGAAACTGAAAATTTCAAGATTATAATCATAGATTCTGGTACTGAGATTACCACGACAAAAGTTCCTATCGTTTAACTGTTGTGAGAAGGTGATGACTACGAGGTACAAAGCTACAGGCATTTACTTGACAAATAGCTATGAAAAGTATGTGGTTTATCTAGTGTTCTGTCATTTTATATAACTAGCTTGAACTAATAAATTTAATCAGGAAAATCTATTATATCTGTTTAGTAGAAGTCATTATCAAGTGATATTCTGTAAATATTTTATTGCCTCGATGTTTTATAATGACCTTCGATATTCTTTGTTTCAAAGCTGATCGCAACTCACTTTAATGAACATTTTTCAGTTTTATCCTACTTTGAGAAAACGCAGATGTATAAACATAGACCTTTTTAGCTTGAAGTTTTTATCAAATATAAATATTGAACACATGCATGTAGAAAAATGGACAAAATAAACAGTTAAAATGATTTACATGATATCCCCAAGAAATTGCATTCAAAACAATTTCAACACTTTAGAAAGGTGAAAACACATGATCAGAAGTTTTGCTAACTCATTGTTTCTTGTGGTCAAAACTAGGAAGAAATTGCTAAGCCATTGCCATTATAATGATTTTAAATTTACCCATCCTATGAATATGACTGTGACAGATTTACTGCTCCTGGGAGATTAGGCATACATGATCTTGCTGATGCTGTTCAATCATTTATTTATGACAGCAATCATTTAAGAGGTTGCACACTCATTTCAATATCGTCAACAGATCATATACTTTCAGAGATAAAAAATCATTTTGTGAATAAGCATTTTGATAGGAACCTCCTATTGGTATGATATTTTTGGTAATTCCCCCCTCTTAAATGTATTGAATCTCGGATGATAAATAATGACTTTTCTCTAAATAAACTATCTTGGGATTGTGATAAATTTCGTAAATTCAGAGTAAAACATGAGAGGAGAAATAATGAAAGGACACTGTAAAATGAGAAAAACAATTTCATTTACAGAATCAACCATTTCTTATGCTCAAAGCTCGTACCCTGCTTCAAACTCACACAACCGAATAGTTGATCTTGAATACATTAAATATTTTTGATTGACATGAAATTCATTCAATATATATATATATATATATATATATATATATATAAAACTCGTCTAAACATCAACCCAACAATGTTAGATCTGTAAATTTGCTTTCGCAAATTTTTGGTTCTTCCCTCGCCGGGATTCGAACCCATGCTACTGTGATATCGTGACACCAAATCGCCTGCACTGCAGCCGTCCTGCTAGACCACACGACCACCTGGGCTCTCATAAAAAGAGCTTTCGCTGGCCGTGTGTTACCTTTCCTCGTCAGTTTTAATCTAGCGGCGTACTACAGTACATGATATATAAGGCATGAAGATGTTATTGTTACAGATCAGCTAAATTATCTATAGTAAAGGATCCTACAAATTAATGTAATATACAGTCACAGAAAATAATTATATTTATAAGTACGTCTGAGTCAGTGACAACTCTACAACAGATGTATCCATCGGATCGCCATCAATGATGGTGATACATGGTTGTGTACATAATGTATATAAAACTCGTCTAAACATCAACCCAACAATGTTAGATCTGTAAATTTGCTTTCGCAAATTTTTGGTTCTTCCCTCGCCGGGATTCGAACCCATGCTACTGTGATATCGTGACACCAAATCGCCTGCACTGCAGCCGTCCCGCTAGACCACACGACCACCTGGGCTCTCATAAAAAGAGCTTTCGCTGGCCGTGTGTTACCTTTCCTCGTCATATAGAAAGATGTAGTATGAGTGCCAATGAGACAACTGTCCATCCAAGTCACAATTTAAAGTAAACCATTATAGGTCAAGGTACGGTCTTCAACACGTAGCCTTGACTTACTCCGAACAGCAAGATATAAAGGGCCTAAAAATTACTAGTGTTTACCATTCAAACTGGAAAACCAACTATCTAATCTATATATAAAAACGAGAAACGAGAAACACTTATGAACCACATCAACAAACGACAACTACTGAACATCAGATTCCTGACTTAGGAAAGTTGCAAATAATTGCAGCGGGTTTAAACGTTTAACATGTTTAATTGTAACAAACTTTCTCGGAAAGATTCATTCAGAATATACACTACTATACAAACCGCCATATATTATAACAGTATAAGTGTCGATGTAAGTATCTGTATAGATAACTTTCTGAAAATATATATTTAATAGTAAAATAAACCACTACCATAACACATTTACTTTAATGTGATTTATTTCCTTGTTTTGTGTAGTAATACATACTATACCATGTATATTACACATATATTTTAGTCCTGTTATGTCATGAAAGAAATTGATGCATAAGAAACATTTAGGATCAACAGGTAACAAGCTAAGTGAGTATACACATAACTGAGACGTTACTGAGAAATAATTAAGGTAGTAGTTATACATTATATGAATTGATACAATGCATTGACTCATCTACTTATTTCAAATTAAAATCATGATGCCATATAACATGTATAAAAAAAAAATTTAAAAGTACATTTGAATACCATCATATCTGGGAACAAGTACGTTACAAAAGAATCAGGAGCAAATACTTCATACATATATAAAGGACGATAACAAATCGAGAATTTAATTGAAGAAATAGATTATTTAGATGCACTTTGGATCTATCGGAATGTTAGGCGGAATTTTTTGTAGAAGAAGGACTTGAAGAACAAGCTATGTTTGATATGGTTAGTTATCGATTTTTTTTTATCGTTGAGTTGAAGCATGCGTTCAAAAAGGTACGTCGCTCGTGTCACCCAATGGCTACCAGAACACGCTATGGTCAAACTTGCCTTTTCAGGCCATATGTGGTATCAATGACTTTCACATAGCCGACCGGATTTCTCTACACCATGAACCTTTTTATTCTAAACTGGAGAAAAATGGTCATATTCCTAGTCACCATAGTTGACAAACAAAAATGAAAATTGAATGGAAATTGGGAATGTGTCAAAAAGACAACAAACCGGCCATAGAGCAGAAAACAGCCGAAGGCCACCAATTGGTGTTCAATATATTGCAAGCGTTTTTACTGATCGTCACATATCAACGTAAGCTATGTACAAATCGAACAGATTCTGAAATGCAAATACCAAGTCACAAATATTACATATATTTTCCATTCGTTTCGTTGGTTGATACAGTCTAAAGTTTGATGGTGCCAGGTTTTTTTTTTACTTTCTATTGTCAAAATAAATTGGAGTTTAGTATGTTTGTTTTACTTTTGTTAAGTTATTAACAAGTTACAGCTATTTGTATGACCAAATTTTAGTCGAATACATATGTGAGAAACGATTAAGACTCTGTCATTTGAAAATTATGATAGAAATGACAAATGTGGCAAATTTTAGTTTAGTACACACAATATTGATACAGCTTAAATGATACAGGGACGTCCAAACAAGGTCACAAATTAAAAATAATTTATATCTAACGTGACAATGCATTATTATGATCTATTATAGACAATTTAGAATTACATATTACAACAACAAAAAAAGACCTCAGAATCGGCAGCGTCTAATCGGCAATGATACCGCATCTCCTTATTTTCATGTTTGTGATAAAACATTGAATTGTTTTTTTGTGTACACGAAACGCGCGTCTGGCGTATCAAATTATAATTCTGGTACTTTGATAACTATTTTCTACAAAAAACTAAATTTAGTTTAGCAAAACAATTTTCTATCTTCTCATATTTAAGTATAAGGAAATGCAACTACACGTAGCTTAGAATTAGAGTTTATAATCTGGATATGCAGAAGGGTATATTTTCAAGAATCCTTGACACGATTAATTCGTGAGGGTAACATGAATCGTCACGATTACTCTTTGTTTAAGCTCTTGAGAGTTTATTGAAAATGTGGCATTTGTCAAAATTTTTAATGTCCATTCGAAAGCGTTACTGGTTAAGCTAAATCGAGAAAACTGCAACATTTTAAAAGTATTATATTCAACTTGAATCAATTTAGTGAAAACTTTGGAATAAAGGCTTATTGATGCAGAAAAGGGTTCAATCGGGTATAGACATATGGCCACCTTCGAGATTTTGGACTTCTAAACTGACAGGAAAAACCATAACGACAGTTTGGATGAACAGGATATATAACACATGAAAACAATTACCTTCCTACAATTAACAAAACATTACAATTGATGACACACATAAAGAAGCACGTTTATGATTTTAATATACGTACGAGCGACTCGTCTTCTTTAAAGATGACAATACTTGATACTTTCCAGCTCTAGAAGCTTTACTTAATTGCTTGTTTTTTTTTATTTAATTTTTCTTGATTGCCAAACCTTTGGTGTCGGCGTTCGTTAAATTTTACAAACAATTTTCAACTACAGGCCAAATTAGAGCCACACGTGACCACAATCATCTACGAGGTAATTGTAAAAAATAAGGTCGAGATCCCTTTCAGCAACACTGTCAAAACTTACAAATATCTCAGGGTAACTTGAAACAGTCATTTAATTTTATCAAGACAACTGTTATTATTAGATAGGCAAATTCTGACAAGTATCATTGTTGGATATTTACTTGAAAAGTATACAAGACAGTGTGCAACTGTTAAAAGCTGTAGTAATCAGCAGGTCAATGATTATAAATCTGCTAAAGATTGTACTTTTGGAAATATAAACAATGTAATTTCCCATAGGAAAGGCCTTCACTATGAAGTTTCGTAAAACATGTATTCAAGAACGGAAAGTTGACTGATTTGTTTTACTCACAAGTCAAAAATAGGGCACCGGTATATTTTCAACGTTTATTTGGCCCTAATTTCTACGAGTTTAAACTTCTATTCTACCCATACCTTAACTTTCGGTCCCCCTGTGAATTCATCTATCGCTGGCACCATATGTTTCACACTGGCAACATTCCCAAGTTATTTCTCTATGAGATGAAACACAGAGATCATATCTGGGAACAAGTACGTAACAATTAAAACACAAATTCTATGAATATCATATATCTCCTACAAGAAGGCGCGTGGCTGTATTTAGAAAGTGCAACTTATAGGAATTATGATGCTTAACAAACTATTCGACTTATTTATGTGGTTTTGCGGAAACCATATATATTAAACGTAAAAAATAATTCTACATAGCATAAAGTATCAGCGAAAACAAGATAAAGATATAAAAAGAATCCAACTCACAAAAAGGTTTATGAAGTTCTTGCTTTAAAATTGAATTTCATCCATTTTGCGTGTCATGAATAACGATTTTTCGTTTCAATTTGTAAAAACCTATTCGATTGCTTTTACATAGTTACTTTTTGACTCTCGCAGGAATCAAACAGTGTTTATTTTGGATACGAAAATTTGTTCAAAACTATGAAAGTTTATTCATTGTATTTGAATGTTGCGCTAGTTGATATTCCGCTTCAAGTTTAACGAATTCTCCTTTAGGCTCTCTATTTAAGATTTGAATTTAATGAAAATGGTGCATTTTTCAGATGCAAATCGTTCCTAATTGAAGTAAATCGACCAAAGCGCTACTGAGACACATAATGTTTTGTATAATTTACATTTTTGACCATTTTTGTTAAAACTATAACTTTTAAAAATGAACGATCATTCATGCACACAAGGGTTAATTCGTGTATAGTCATGTTGGAATCCTCGAGCAGAATGACAGGAAAGCCTGAACGTCCATTTGTATTTGCGGGATGTATAAATACAAACAAACACTTAAAATTGAGAATGGAAATGGGGAATGTGTCAACGAGACAACCCTTCTATACAGCAGACAACAGCCGAAAGCCTCCAATGGGTCTTCAATGTAGCGAGAAACTCCCGCATCCGGATGTGTCCTTTATCTGGCCCCTAATCAAATCTGTATACAAGTTCAGTGATAATGGACGTCATACTAAACTCCGAATTATACACAAGAAACTCAAATAAAAAATATACAGGACTAACAAAGGCCAGAGGCTCCTGACTTGGGACAGCCGCAAAATTGCGGCATGTCTTGCATGTCTTTTTTTTTTAATAAATAACACTTTTCAATTAATAATACAAGAAGAACCTCTGTGGATTTTATGCACGTGTACTAGAACTATTCTTCATCTAAGATGACCACATTTTATATTTTCCAACCCTAGTAGGTTTGCCTAACTTATTTGCGTAATCTTTGTATTATTTGTTGTTTCGTTTGAAATTTTTAACCTTTGTCGTCCGACGTCCGTTAACATTTACAAACAATCGTTTCTCCAGGGCCATTTTTAAATCAAAGTTGTCAAAATCATTCATGAGGTAATTGTTAAAAAATGCGTCCGATAACCCTAAAATTGCCATTTTATTGAATGTATTACACAGAACAAATATATACGACAAATTGGTCGATTGAATTTTAATATGGGTTCTGGTCTGCAAATAACATAACAATTGTCAAAAATATTTTCTGGATGGAAGAAGAAGAACTGAAACTAATGTTATCGATTGCTATAAATAATATACAATATATAAAATTTTGAAATTTTGAAATACTAAGGCTTTTCTACCTCAGGAATAGATTACCTTAGCTGGATTTGGCAAAACGTTTAGGAATTTTGGTCCTCAATGTTCTTCAACTTCGTAATTTATTTGGCCTTTTTAACTTTTTTGGATTCGTGCGTCACTGATGAGTCTTTTGTAGACGAAACGCGCGTCTGGCGTTTGTACAAAATTTAGTCCTGGTATCTATGATGAGTTTTTTTATATACACGTTTTGTAAATTCACATACTCTTACTTCATGTTGCGTCACTCTGATTTCAAAATTTTAGATTCATTTCTTTGAACTTTTAGATGATAAATGCTACAGACAGGCATGCATAGTAGATATATAACAATGATTGAAAACTGATGGCTGACGTAACATTGCCAGAGAGAGCAAGTGTGTTGATAATTGGTGATTTCAATGTGGGTAAAAGTACTTTAATCAAGTATCAACGGACCAAAAAATTTGATGATACAATCATTCCTACAATGGAAATTGAGCCGAGTATAATAAGTGTTCCTGTAAATGGCAAAGAGTTGAATATTACTGTTAAGGACTCTCCCGGTATGAAAAAGGATTCAATGAAATTCGGGTGAGTGAAAGGAGCTGAGACTTATAATGATACATGCATGTTTTATTTTTTCTTTAATTCTTTCGACTGATACTTTAAGATTTGTCATCAGAAGAAATAATATTTGTAACTAGTTTGAAACTTTTTTTACAAGTATTAAATTTTACATTTTTCGCTTACCTGGTCCAATTATTTATTGTGAGTTGTTGCCATCACTTGACGTCATCATCGTCGTTGTCGTAAACTTTATCAAATTTCATCAGCTGTGAAACATCTGAATTAAAATTTAATTAAACAGGAGGTATATGATTCTTCAGGTATCTGATACAGATTTTGTATTTTACCTTAGGTCAGTGTAATAGGTATTAAAAAAAATCTTCTATGGGATTAAGGTATCTATTTCCTTGGTTCCTCAAAATGATAACTACTTTAAGAGTTAAAGCCCGAACATGATGATATCTTGGCTAAGTTCACGTTTTTGCAAATGTTTTAGACAGGAATAATCTCTTAAGGATGTCTTCTTATGACGATTCAATCTCGTTAAAATCTCGTTCTGGAATTATTTTCAAAATATATGACACAAGTGGAAAATATCAATGATTTGAAAAAGGATATAATCAAAATTAACTCTGTGAAAACATTGTGTATTTAGATGGTTAGTTTGTGAGTAATTAATTTTCAAATCTTATTACCAATCAAGTCAGTCTTTTTAGCCAAAATTTTGAAAAAATGGATAAGGGATACAAGAAATGATTTTATAAGACACATGTACATCCCATATCCCTTTTTCTTTTCAAATTTCTTAGATATGTATTTTTTCAATAATTAATATAAAAAAAGTTGAAAATATATGCATTTTTTTCTTAAAACTGAGAAAAATTACAAATTGACAGCATTGTAAATTTGACACAAAAGGCATCAAAATATGATAAAACTTTCTTATATTAACACCTACCTATAGTTTTTTATTTGAAATTTATTCAGATTGGTCCACTTCATCTTTGTTAAAAGTATGAAAAAAAGTTGTGATACTGTGATTTTTTTTTACGATAATTGCCCAAAAATGGGTAAATATTGATGAAAAATGGAAAATCATCAAAATTGGGTACTTTCAAAGGGTTCTAGCAAAACAATAAGTTCACCACCATATGTTTTTTCTTCACCAACTGTTTTAATGTTTAAAAAGTGTTCATTCTAGAAATATTTGGCTCCTCAGAGGTGTACATCCTTAAAAGCAAAATATTGCAGCAGTACAAGATCTACCTGAAACCCTTGGATGACTCCTTAATGAATATTTACTCATACCTGACTAGTATTTGGTCTATTATCTCAGGAGTTACGACAGTAAGATAGAAATTGAAAAATATTAAAAATAATCAATATTACTACACAACCGACCTAATTTTATAAGCTTTGCAGAAGTTAAAGCCTTAAACGACGGGTTTTTAAACTTAATTCATGTTGTGTATAATTTTTCAACGATCTTCTCTTATGAAACTACTGTACCAATATCAACTAAATGACAGACGAATTTATGGTATCTAGTTAAAAAGTATTTTTTCTCTCGGTCTGACAACAAACAATGGCCATAATTTAAAAGTGAACATGAGGGTAAAATGCATTAATTGATTTAGAAGTTGAAAATAATAATAGATAGAAAATCTGACAGATTTGAAAGCTAACTTTTCTGCATCCGATGCACATTTCGACAATTAATGTCTCTTCAGTGATGCTCTAGGCCAAAATATTAGAAAATCCAATGCTTATCAAAGAACACAAAGATCTAGCTACTACCAATATACACTATAAATCTATATATAATTATAAAAATTAGTCTAAAACATGCTTCCTTTATTGCCATTAAATTAAGATTAAAATTTCCTCTTTCTTCACAGTGAATAAGAGTAGATTAGTAACAACTGTTTAAATGCAAAGCGGATAAACAATACAACACAAACACAAATGCCAATAACACCGAAAACATTGGACGACTCTTTTGGTAGGTAAAGTCCTTAAGTGACAGTTCGTGACGAAGAATTATCTGTTTTTGTCAATTACATTAACTATGAAACACAAAAGAAGTATTAGAGACTATAAAAAAGACAATCAGCACTTTGAATATATACAAAAGAAACGAAAACCATGTTAACAGATAATAAGAAAAAAGAAAACCGTATACAAATTTGAATGACGATATCATTAAACCTGCAAACTTATTTTTCAATTTCAGCCGATTTGTGTTTCCCGAATTTCAGAAATGTGCAGTAATCTTTTTCGTTTACGACAAGACATACAGACCAAGCTTTGATTTGATTACGGACTTAAAACAAAATGTGGACGATTTAATTAATCGTCGAATGGAGTGTTTTCTTGTCGGAAATAAATGTGACCAGACAAATGAAGAGGACGTTACTCTAAAGGATGGCAAAGATAGATGTTCTGAATTAGAAATGGATTTGTTTATTGAAATATCGGCAAAAGAGGGAACAAACGTAGAAGAACTCTTTCATAAGGCAGCTTTGCGCTTAAAAGACATGGAGCTTCATTTTAGATCAACAAAAGAACTACCTAAAAGTGAAATTACTCCTAAAAGCTGCAGATGTTAATAAGTCATACAGATACTAACCAAGTTGTTACTGCAAAAATAGTCTGTTAGAACTAACGTTGTTAAAAAACTGTATCAACACAATACAAATAAAACCCAAATTGGTGAGCTCAGATGCTGTGGCAGGTCCTGTAGTACATTTTGAACATCAGTAACTGACATATGTCACGTGCCTGATATGAAATAATTACTATGATTATTTAAGTGGTCAGGGTCATATCTGGTGATTATATTTTTTTATACCTAAAACGTAATTTAATCATATAAAACATACCGTTATAAGAAGAAATTGCTGACCAATTGTCTTAACTTTTTCATAAACTTTGACGTCGTATGTATTTGAGTCTCTGTATACTAGAAGATGTTTAAAAGACTGTGTTGCCCGCCCGTGATTTTTTTAAAATTAGTGGTAAACGTTTATAATGTATCACATGTACAATTATGAAATACTGAAAATAAGTTAAAAAAATAAATGTATTCTGTTTTCATATTTAGGTCTTTCCACTTTTCGTGGAAAGACCTTTTGTCTTTCTTCTTCTGATTATTTTTTTTCTTCTGCCGTCTGAGATGCTTTTTTGTCTTACAACATATCAAATGGATTTTTGGCCAATGATGTTGTACAGTAATGGGGGTTTCAAAACTTACCCTGTGTGACCGAACACTTATTCTTATAGGAGTTATCTCCCTGCGTCCCCTTTTTCTTGTTATCGCTATATCTCTAAAACCGTAGAAGATGTTAGCAAACTGTTTTCACCAAATTGTTCGTCTACTCTTAAGAATGATTTGGGTAATTTTGACTTGAGTGATCGGAAGACATATTATTGGAGTTATTTCCCTTTGATAATTTAAGATAGGCGATTTGTTGGATAAATTCGTACGTTATAAGTGGCAGAGGCCTACAGTCTTTTGAAATGAAGTCCTTGGTCCATTTGAAGGAAATTGAGGTCAAGGTCAAAGGTCAAGGTCATGTTATAAATTTTGAATTTTGCTTGTTATCGTTATTTCAAAGTAACTGTGACAGTAAATGATATGATGTGTTTGCCAAATAACTGTTTACAAAAAGGCGCAACTTAAAACTATTTAAGTCGAAGAGTTTTGCTTAACCCTTATAGGAGTTTTCTCCCCTTTTGTATTTGAAATCAGTATTTCTCCACAACTATACAAGTGATTGACCTTGGGTCTTATGATTTGAGATCACTGACTTATGGCCTCAAATTTGAGGTCAAGGTCAATGGTAAATTTGACGTTCTAGATGTTGACCTTTGCTAAAAATTCTTTCTTGTTCATTATTAAACAATAAAGTCTTCTGCATAAACCTTTTGATTTTTTGTTATATCAGTTTGATTTACCACATTACATCAACACGGAGTGACATTTTCTAACATCGTTTTTTTAAATTTCATTCTCATTATCGAGGTGGAAAGACGTTTAATTGTTCTCTGAAGAATTGGTTTTTAATTTCTATATAAGTTGATATCGATTAATGAAAAAAACCTGTTTGCTTATATAGCTTGCATTTGTGTTATGAAAAAAAAATTTGAAAATTTGCGCCAGACGCACGTTTCGTCTACATAAGACTCTTCATTGACGCTAACGTTAAAAGACACTTTCGATTTCTGTCATGCTTCAGGTAAAACACATTTTAATCATCTTTCGATTATATATTCTCGTCCAATACTTTTGTTGGAAGTCTAGATGACCAAAAAGACAAATAAAAAGTGTCAAAAAGTCACAAATAAGTTGGAAGCTGAATATCATTTAGGACGAACGTTTCCTAAAAGTTTTACCAAATACAGCTAAGGTATTCTATTCCTGAGGAAGACAAGCCTTAGTTTTTAAACATTTAAATGTTTTGTAAACAGTTAGTTTATACTTATGACCATACCAATGATAATTCATATGCAACAGGACCTTTATATTTTATTTAAATAGTGTACATAATTTTATTGAATATAGAACATGATGATACAAACAGAAGAAAAAACCATATCAAAGTGCAGATAGCAATGACCAATCAGTTGGCTATTTTGAAGTCCCACACCGTACATTTGAAAAAAGGACAGAATGTTCTATAAATCTTTTTGTATGGATTTAGACAATTTTGAAACCCCTTGCGTTAATTATATCATAGCCATATGCAAACTGATCATCAGTGTACAATAAACTCATCACAGATACCAGGACTAAATTTAGCATATACGCCAGACGCGCGTTTCGTCTACAAAAGACTCATCAGTGACGCTCAAATCCAAAAAAGTTAAAAAGGCCAAATAAAGTACGAAGTTGAAGAGCATTGAGAACCAAAATTCCTAAAAGTTTTGCCAAATACAAATCATCAATGTACATATACAATATTGAAAATAGACCTATAATTTGATTTATACTCCACTGCTGATCTTTTCCTTGCTCAGAACTTATACTTTTGGTATTTGCATCATTCAATTATGATTATTATTCCTTGTTTGAATCATTAAGCATTGTTAAGGATCCTGTACAATTTTTGAATAGACTATTTACCGGATTTGTAATAACGTAATCAACACAACGGGTGCCAAATGTTGAGCAGGATCTGCTTCCCTTTCAGAGCACCTAAGATCACCCAAGTTTTTGGTAAGGTTCGTTTTGCTTAGTCCTTAGTTTTCTATGTTGTGTCTTCTGTACTTTATTTGTCTGTTTGTCTTTTTTTAGCCATAGCGTTGTCAGTTTATTTTCTATCTATGAGTTTGACTGTCCCTCTGGTATATTTCGTCCCTCTCTTGAATAGTAAAGCATATTTATGAGAAAATATCAGGAAGACTTAACAAAAAAAGAAAGGCTGACAAATTCAGACAAAAAGAAAAAAAGAATAAGACACTGCAAAATTTGTATATATTATAGAAAGTTTTAAAGCTTAGGGTTGCAGTTTTTATCAAACGGAAGTTACTGTTTTAACTAAGTGTGCCCCGTTACATTTGAATTGTTATTTAGTGTAATTAAGTGATTTTAATTAATCCTGGTTCAATACCGGTACTGTTGACGTCCAGGGAATCATTTGTCAAGTAATTAGAGTTACACGACGGATAAGATCGTATCATGTTTATTTTCCAGATGATATATTTCGAAGTTATTTAAAATCTCTCAGATGAATCTTATTTTAGAGACTATATATATACACTGTCCTGATAAGGCTTTTAATTTTGATAATGATACTGTATGGTGTAATACAAATTCACACTCTTCTTAAATTATAACATTTTTAAGGTGGAACATCGTTGAAAAGCACGACTTTATTGTTGGTTATCCTGATCTTCCGTCATAACTTGCAGTGTTAACTACATTAACCAGGTGCTCATATTGGCGCAATAGTTGTGTTATAACTAAAGGCAACTCGTGTAAAAATGAAGCACATGGACAAAAATAACTTATTTCAAATATAAACACGTATTTCCTTTCGAAAATCCTAACATTGAAATAATCTGTTTTAGCGGTAAAAAAAGGAGGAACCCAAATATTTCTCTTTTTTCTTAGAGTGTCTTATAGTACAGAATAAAGACAATTGATTGAACATCGCTTGGAACAGTATGATGTCCATTTGAAAGTTTTAACTGAATCTTATCGAAAGAGTCACCGCTGAGCAGTCATATATTCAGTTATTGTGAAATTATACTTTAAATGAGATGAGTTATATAGCTGCATATATTTTAATTTCACATAGAAAAGTACAACTTAAGCATACATTTATCTGCTATATTTAGGAATAGTATCAGCAAAATCCTGTCCATGACAAGATATACACAAAGCATCAAACCAAGTAGTGTGTCATATCTTAATACGGGAGAAATTAAATACAGGCGATCGTCGTTTACAGATGTTCAAACTGTAAACTAAAATGTACGAGTTGCTAAACATGAGTAGTCAGTCTCTGTGTACATAATGCTTAAGGTCATGGTGGTCCAAAGGAGATTTGTTCTTAAACACAAATCCACTTTCTGCATTTTCCAATTCAAAAAGGTTATTTTCTACATATCCTCTTCCATATTCCATTGCAGCCTGTTGCAGAAATGAAAGGAATAGTCACTTAAAGAATAATGAGAATACACAATGATATAAACTATTTGGAACAGAACATGGTGATTTTATATTGTGGTAATTCGTATTGTGTTTTGTTGTTTTGGTGTTGCATACCCAATTCAATGTAAGGTGTTCATTTATTATATGGAAAGCAACAAATAAACAGCACTAAATTTGACAATAACTGCTTTTATCACTTCAAGCTAAATTTACAAAATAGCCAGGCATAATTGTTTTCTTCCTTATCATGAGAATGTAAAACTTGCTAAGAGGAATAAAAATGATTAAACGTGTCAATACAAGCCGTCTTAAAGCTGTCATTTACCTGTACATACCAATAACAAACTTAATTATCTGATGTTTTTGTAATTGTGGTATGACGTCATGCATATTTTAGGTTACACTTTGTAAATACAGCTATTACACAAACCATGCCTTTTTGGGGATGAAATTCAATATTGATAAATATTTAGTTTTGTTTACCAACTTGGTCCAAAATAAGCTCTTAATGTCTGATCTGGTAGACACACAATTAGAGAACGCAACCACCATCAGTACACATGTCTAGCCGTCAATTTCAATCTTGAGGAAAACCCAAAGTGAGAGGATGTAGAGTTTAAAATTTTAGTGTACGTTGACACTTTTAAAACTCGAAGCATATTCATATGCCACACAACCGTATGTTTTGACCCTGGATTTGTTTCGTGTGCATATAAACTCTCAGTTCCAGGATATATTTAATAACTATACTTTTTAGTAAAAGTGGCACATTTTTAGTAGTGGAAGGAGTACATTTGGGAGATAAAATTGTATATATTTACAGAAATGCAACCTTCAGTCTACATGTTTTGTTGGGTATTAATCTTATCCAGAATGGTTCCACTTTTACCATGTTGACTAAATACGTGTTTACATATTTTACATCATCTATATGACAGATTTCTACCTCAGAGTTTTTATCTTCCTGGCCTTTCACCCTTCCATTACCAAACATTTTCTTAATGGAAGATATAATAGCAATAATAGCAAATGTTCCAGACAGGGATCCAGTTATAGCCATTGCTATATGAATGTCTGAAAGGAAAAGGAGCCAGCTTCTTACGTTGTTCTAAACGTATGTAATTACATGTATTAATAAAAGACAAGTTTGCATTATGAAGTGAGAATGCTTCTTTCAATGAACTGCTATTCGTTTAGAAATCACGAAATATTACGCATAAGAAAAAATAATAAGGTTTGATTTTTTTTTAAAGAAATTTATTCCCCTGGAGGATACATCATCATTTGTCAATGTTTATTTAAACAATCTAAGCGACAGCATGCGCAGTTAACAAATGTTCAAATCACGTAAATTAACAAAGAAAGTGAAAAAAACGAAACACACACACACACAAAAAACCGAGGGAACCGTATGAACTCACGCATGCTTCAAAATGACATTGAATTAAAATTGACATTTTTAAAAACTTTGTACTGCAACATATGCAAGAGTAGTTCAAAATCATACGTTACATTGTTAAAAGATACAAGAGAAAGGTTGAAGTTGTAGTCTCTTCAAACAATTACATTGTTGTGTACCTGAAAAACGATTATAAAAATATGCTATAAAATTGAACAAAAAACCGACCCTTTGGAAACCTGGCAGATGATACTACCCAGAACAAAGGGTTCACAAAAAGGCGTTTGGACTGGTTCACATAAATCAAAACTTATGTTATTTTTTTCATTATTTGTTTTTGCTTGTATTTGTTTTGTGTATCAATCAGAATAGAAACAGAGCAAATAAGAAACTTCATACTGCTAGGACATTTTATGGAGTTATTCATATATAGAGATTACCTGTAATTGTAGAACTTGATCTTATTTCGGTAATTTTGTCCTTGGCCGTTGTGCCTGAAAGACATTTCTATGTTTATATCAGCTGGAACATAATACTTCACGGAAATAGCGTAAAATAGGCTATTTGACAATTCCTGTAATTGACCCTGTAATTAAAGATCCCTGTATTTGTTGTCTCCACATGTATCGTAACATTCGTGCAAACACTATGCGGATTTCGTTGTTTTTAAAATAAAATGGAAATATTAACTACCGACATGTATTTCCTATCATATATAATGTTAAGTAATTAATAAGGTTTTAAAAAGTATAACAATGGAGTGAAAATCGAAAAAATTTAATATACTCGCCCAAGAATAATTTTTAATGCAGATAGCGCATGTTTTGATTTGTCACATGATACAATACATGCAATAGGAACAAAGAAAAAAAAAGAAAGATGCAAACACATTGATAGATATAGGAAGATGCGGAATGTGTGCCAATGAGACAACTCTTCATCTAAAAAACAATTTATAAAAGTAAACAATTATAGGTCAATGTACGGCCTTCAACATGGAGCCTTGTACATAAACGAAATTTTTAAGCAACTTATAATTCATATATTCAGCAATAGTAAAACTGTCAGATAATTTTGACTCCATAACGAGTGATTAAAATGTAAATGAAAAACCATGATTAAGTAGTAAATGATCAACGTGCTTCAATCCAACAATTACCCGACAATATGTTTTTTTTTATTATAGGTGACTTTGGCATCTGTGTTATTGTTTGAATGTTTTGTCAGTTTTTGTGGTCTATCTATTTTTTTTTAAAAGTTTATTCATTTGTAAAATGCCTATTTTCATGTGGCGCAGCGTCAAGGTAGAATATGATTTCATGATTTCAGATTATTTTTATATAAGCGAGTAGAATTCTTTTATTTTTATACTTTAATCAATCAGTAATTTAATCAATCTTAAAATCATATTTCATTAAACTTGAAATAAAAAAAAAGAATAAAATATTTGACTTCTCTGCATGTGTAAAAATAAACCTTAGTTGTCTTCTAACCTTTTGAAAACCAAGTCAAGTTTTTAATATCTATTGGACTCGAGCATCATTAAAGAGACATTGCTTGTCGAAATGCGCGTCTGATGCATAAATTTTGTTACCATTTATGTAATTAATATTTTAACTTTAATGAAATATTAAATAAATCTATACAATATATACTACCGGCATTACACAGAAGTTACGTTTGAGATATACATACATTTCAAATACTATATCATTCATGTTTCTTGCTCCAGCGAGGGACACTGTTGATGTTATCAAGTTGGCATATGAACGTCTAGAATAATATAATCTTCTTTAACAATATTCGCATCCCTTGTTTTTTTACTTTGTCAGATATTTGAAATACTCTAGTTCTATCCATATAATGGATTAATAAAATTTTCGCGTTAACCCCTCCTTTTCTGTTCATTATTTTAAAACACAAAGTTTAAGAAGGCGTATTTTAAAACATTGTTATATTATAATAGTTCTTTCCTAGCGTTTAAGAGAACAATAGTTATCAAAGATACCAGGATTATAATTTAGTACGCCAGACGCGCGTTTCGTTTGCATAAGACTCATCAGTGACGCTCATATCGAAATAGTTTAAATGCCAAACAAGTACAAAATTGAAGAGCAATGAGGATCCAATATTCCAAAAAGTTGTGCCAAATACGGCTAAGGTAATCTATGCCTGGGATAAGAAAATCCTTAGTTTTTCGAAAAATTCAAAGTTTTGTAAACAGGAAATTTATAAAACTGACCACATAATTGATATTCATGTCAACGCCGAAGTGCTGACTACTGGGCTGGTGATACCCTCGGGGACGAAACGTCCACCAGCAGTGGCAAAACGTTCCAAAGTTAAATGTATAAAAAAATCTAAAAAAGAATCATTCAATAACTTGTATCATAAATTGTAGTGCAAGTGCCAATAAACTAATATCCATTAACGTTCAAATGAAGTGGATGTACACAAATATAGAAAACAGTACGGCCTCAATAATGACAAAAACCCATACCATATAGTCTGCTATAAAAGGCCTTGACATGACAAATATGAAGCAATTCCATTGCAAAATTTTAACGGCATAATCTATAACAAAACAACTTACGAATAACAATTATAAACGAAAGACAAACACTGAAATACAAGCTTCTAAACTCAAAAAGGCACACACATAATGTAAATATGTTAAATTAGTTTGCAGGCACCAAACACTCCCTCTTATCTGTGATAATGGAGTAACGAAACAACATAAGAATCCAAAAAGATGTTTATGAAGTCATCGGGTCGCTACTGAGCATTTACAATAGTTTAAAAAGATATGATAAATAACTGATTACTTTAAAGACAAACTAAAATATATTCAGGAAAGTAACTCGTAAAACCGGTTGTACATCTGTTTACAAATAACTACATAATCAAATTCTGAAATGGGATATTTGTCGCAGTTTTTCAAAAAACTGTATCACACCTATGCAAAGATAAAAGTAAAATTAACGCGAAACCTTTATTCGGATCTAATCACCTAAACATGGATAGAATGGTAACAGTTATCAAAACTTACATGTAAGAAAATTTCGTCCAAACATTGGGTGCTGCTAGGAGGCAATTCGCTGGTATGGTAATCGGGGTTTGATATGATCTAAAACATTATTTTGAATATGACTAAAAATTTTTAATAATATTAAACTAGAACTAAAAGCAATGTTTTAGTGTAAAGCAACTTTAAACAAACGTTCAGACATTTCAATTTAATAATATTAAACTAGAACGCAAAGCAATGTTTTAGTATAAAATAACTCTAAACAAACGTTCAGATATTTCAAAATAGTATAAATATGCCCTGAACTGTAATTAAGAATCAACGATAAGCAACAAAATGAAAATGCAAATATTATTTCAGTTTCATTTTTCAATTTTATAATTCGAAAAGTAGGGAATAGATGCAATATGGATATTCGAACTCATAGTCGAAAACTAACTGACAATACTATGACAAAAAAAAAAATAACCGTATATATTACACAAAATCAGAACCAAAGACTACGTAAAAAACCACAGCGAATGCCGATAGGGATCCAAGGTACTCCGGTTAGATAGGCAAATCGTTATCCACAATAACATATCAATTTTGCATTGTGAGGTATTTGTTGTTTTGACTAAGGAAACCTTTAACCGATTAATCCATTTCTGTTAAAAATCATCGTTATTTTCATCTGCATCGTTGGATTTGTTTGTATTCTCAATTGTGAAAGTTCAAAGCTGATTAAATCATATTCTTTTTAGAGAAACGAGTATTGCACATAACATTAATCTTATTGGTGTAGTCTTGATTATATCATTATATTTTACTGCATCTACATAGATGATTTATTCTTACGTTCAATATATAACATTAAAGGGAAATTCCGCGATTTTTTACTTATCATCTAATTATGTTCATCATAACATAAAAAACACATTTGCAAAGTTTTAAATTTATATTCCTTCTAACAACGGAGAAAATCAAGTATTTGTAACTTTTTTGGTTGAATTCTCGAGTGGGTCGTGACGTTTTAGCCCGATTTGTTAAATTCTGGGAAAAAATAAAATCTGTTTAACTCTTATAGCTTATCGACAATATACGTAATTAAAAGCGCACAGCTGACGACTGGTCGTAGTTATTAACCACAATATAAGAATGAACGAAAATGAATATGCATATACCGTTTTGTATTGATTGAATTAAACTCCTATAAAATTATCTCTAGTAAATGTTTCCGAATAAATTTCATAAATTATTGTTGAGATTTTTCTCATAAAATATTTATTAAACATTTTTACTGATATTGAACTGAATATATTTCAGTTCTATTTACCGTTATCGTTTTGATAATCATTTCAATGCAACTAATGTGTGAGCAGAGTGTGTATATTATTTTGTAAAGATCACTGTATATTTCTCGGCTTGAGGTCAATTCGTTTACCTTGTAGCTATTTAGCCGCAGGTGTGAGTTCAAGCGTACACATGTATGAATGTTGTTATTTGGAAAGGATAAACAGAAAGGATTAGAAAGAGTATATGCTGTATTTAATACACTAAGATTTAATACACGATGAGAATAAAGATACAATAATCAAATTGTGTAAATTAATTGAAAATAAAATTCAGATTCATAATTCCGAAATTGTATAAAAATAAAAGGAAACAATTTTAGATTACTTTCTAAGCGGCAATTGGCGTAAAGATTCAAATATGAAGTAAAAAATAGTAGTTTTAATCTTTAATAAAAACTAAATGCAATATTTCCCAATTTGATATACCATTGCACATCTGTTTGATATCATTGACTTTACTGGAATTTCTTAACTTGTATTCAAATCTGGCTGTTTAATGATCATAAAACTATCGCAATTTTAATGCTTTTAACTGAAAAAAAATACAACATACAACATGTATGATTTTTTTTTAGTTTCTTTTTAACATTTCATTCTTACATAATTAAATTCATTTGACAATCATTTACACGAACTTTTTGTGAAAAGAATACCAATGATTAAGCTAAGGCATTATTTTTTTTGAGGATTTTTGAGGATTTGTTTTTTAATAATTCTATGATAATATTTGTGCAATGTTGAACATGATAGCCGTCATTAATCCAAATAAGTAATACAGTAGTTGTAATAAAACTTATATTTTAGTCATGCATAACTGATATTGACGAATTTAGAATAGTTCGTCCATACATCGTTGTTCTTGAAACAATCATTATTAGTATACATGTAAGTTTCCTGACGTATAAGCGCCATTGAGAATGAGCTCTAGAGAAAGCAGACAAGTAGCGTTTCGTTAGTTTGTTTGTTGGGAAAGGAGAGGAAATGCAACCACTTGTACAGATAAACGACAGAAATACCATACAAGCATTTATAGTCAACACAACCAGAAAGAGTTTCCATCGTTGTACGGGGAATATGAAGGCTTCCAAGAATGAACAAGTGACATGTCTAACTCTGAACAGTTAGAAAACGGACTATCGACATCGACCGCTTGTTCTTGATATTTGAAACTGCATGCATATATACGTATACGTTTATGATAGTGATGAGTTCTTGCGTCTGACAAAAACTAAATTCCTTCATAGTTATATCTTGCCATAAGTTTATATTGGTTTGTAAGGTGATTACTCAAAATCGTTATTTGAAGATGTAGATTCATTTCAATACAGAAATTTCGTCCTTATATTAAGTTTCACAAGTGTATACCACGGAGAAGCTCTGAAGGTACATTGATAGAAAATAAATCCCGAAATTAATTTGAAACTTTGATACTCAATAGTTTCCCAGAAAAATATTCACATCCCTTGGGGATAATTAGTGTTCGTCCAGTGGCATATATAACAATGGTGATGACGAATTTCTTCCTTTGTTCGAGAACAATCTTATTGAAATATAAATCTGTGATTTTACTATGTCCACAACTTCGATGAACCAAAGCAAATTATACATCGACCTGTATTAAATCAAATTGGTTCTCTTCTTCTTCTTCTTCTTCTTCTTGTAAACAATAGTCTATCGACATTCGATGATTACATACTGTTGGCATACGTGGACTAGTCTATTTACAAAACTTTTACCCCAATTTATTCAAAATATGTTTTGTTTTCTTATGTTCAATGTATACATGTATATATTTTAAATTGCGCTTTAGTTACGAAACTTTCTACCCAGTCGTATAAACGAATCGTCGACAAGTGCGTACATTTTTTTAAATCAATATTTGTGGTATGTTCCAATCTGTCCTTCACTATTGACAATGAGTATATATTACATTTTCCCAAATTCACCCTTGGAAAAAATATGTAAATAGATTTTAATTTCATCAAATTTTATTTTTTGGGTATTATTTTTATATTTTTATGAATACTATTCTTTACACCAGAAATGTTATTTATAAACAAGCGTATGAGTTTAGGACTGACAAGTAAGACAGAGTTGTATATTATACATCTGATAGTTCAAAATGGAAAGTTATAAGTTATCCGCCGTGTACACTGATCAATACCTGCAGAGGTGAAACGATGCATGAACTTGCAAGCCCGACAGGAAATCGCTTGAATACCTGGACGTGTCACCTCACACCCCTCACAATACCTTTGGAAGTAATACCTTTAGCCATGCTGGTGATCAGATGAGGGAAGATCAGAATTTATTTGAAAAAAGATTACTACTTTAAAGAATTATGAACAAATTAGATTTTCGAAAACAATTTTCACGGAACACTTATTTATGATTTCAACTTTGACTTTTTACCTATTTCCAATATCAACAGTTTAAAAACAACTGACCATGGTAATTTAAAAAAATAAGAATATTTTCCGTATCAAGTCAGTTAGTTGGATAAAACAACCGTACGATTGACAACATATCGACACGCAATTGCGACTACATCGGTTACTGTAGTTTTGTTCCTTTGTGGTTTATAGACATATCGTTGTTATTAATCGGGAAAGAAGACAAAATGGCCGAACGCAGAGAATTGATACTCTAAATTTAAAATCGATGGTGATCGCTTATCTAGCGGAATAAAACTTTAATAACTATGAATTTGAGCATTTTTATACTGAATGAACATAATATCAATTTTTGAATTTTTTGCAAAGTTTCCCTTTAAGCGTTGTATACGATTGGTAACAAATAAGTACTTTCTTCACTATTCTACCAGTTTTACACCTGTAATTCAAAATTTTTTCAATCAAATCAACCAAATAAGATTAGAGTTGTAGTCAACATCGATAGATATCAGCATAAAAATGAACACTTTAGTTGCCTTCTGTCTATTTTTAATCATAATTGGTCTCGTTGAAATACATTTAGTCAAACTTCTGATATCATACTGACAGTAAAATATAATGATATAATGAAGACTACACTCAACTTTCACTTTCGTAGGACAGATCTCTTAAATCAGTTTGAATTAAATATTTTCTTACAGCACCAAAACAATAATTTCATTGTTGAACTGTTTCAGTTTAATTATTTAAGAAATGACAGTAATATATTTTCTGTCTATGAAAAAATAACAAAACAAAATGTGGTGCACACTGAAGTATGGTTATTTTGAATAGACAGAAAAAAATATTACACTCATTGCTTATAATTTAATTCTAAATTGGAGTAAATCATGATAAAAGCGTTAATGACGTCACGGTCACATGAGAAAATAATATCTCTGAGCTGATAGATAAAACACTCTAAGCCTTAAAATATATTTATAAATAATATGACAATAGAATGCAGACAGCGAACTCTTTGTACAAAGCATGTTACAACGGGAAATCTTCTAGAGTTCGGTATTTGTATTATTCTAATTTTCATGCTTTTTTTAATAATGTTTATAGCATATTGTTTTACAGTGTTATACTAATCATATCACAATACGTCGTTGTAGAATACAATGCTTTTCGTATAATATTGCAAAAGTGTACTTTTTTCGGAACTTTCGGTTAAAAATTAGCTTTTACTTGGTTTTATGATTATGGTTTTCAAACTGTCGAGCTTCAGCCTTTACTGATAAGATTTAATCACACGAAACACACATGGATTATTGAATTATAAACTTGTTATATTCGTTTGTTCAAAGCAGGCCATATATAGATAAATCTGAAATAGTACTGATTAGAAAATATCCCGAATGATACATTCTTGGGTAGAATTATCATAACCAGGTTTAATGTAGAACTGTTAGTTACAGTTATAGAGTAGAACTGTCCAAAACGTCGTAAGAGAATTTCCCAAAACTTTTTTAATTATAAAACAAAATGTAGAACTGGCCGACTTTGCACAAAACCAGGTTCAACCCACCATTTTTTCCTTTAAAAAATGTCCTGTACCAAGTCAGGAATATGGCCATTGTTATATTATAGTTCGTTTCTGTGTGTGTTACATTTAAACGTTGCGTCGTTTGTTTTCTCTTATTTTGAGTGTAAATTCACATTGCGATAAGACGTGTCACGGTACTTGTCTATCCCAAATTCATGTATTTGATTTTGATGTTATATTTGTTATTCTCGTGGGTTTTTGTCTGATGCTTGGTCCGTTTCTGTGTGTGTTACATTGTAGTGTTGTGTCGTTGTTCTCCTCTTATATTTAATGCGTTTCCCTCAGATTTAGTTTGTTACATGTACCCCGATTTTGTTTTTTGTCCATGGATTTATGAGTTTGAACAGCGGTATACTACTGTTGCCTTTATTTGCTACAAAAACCGTTACTAATGAACAAAGACATAGAACTGTCCAAAATTGTTACAATGTTCTGTTCTATCAACAAGAAAAAAAACCCACCAGAACTGTACAAAACTATGCGGTAAAAATATCAGAATTTGTCTTTAGCTATAGGTTGAACTGTTAAAACTGATTCTGTGTTAAAACTGTTCTAAATGACAGAAATATGAGCATATCTCTGATCAAGATTTAGAACTGAAGCAATTATCTGGATTTTCTCTTCTTTTTTTTTTTATCAATATTGCTTTATCGTTGTTTTGATGGTAATTTTCATAATCATATAGTATTACATTTTTAAATAATAGTATTATAATTCATTTTTCAAAAGACTTTTATAAAATACTTACAGTAAGAATGTCAACACATCTCTTTTGGATTCAAGAAAAACTATCCCCGAACCTGCCCATCCACATAAGCATGTCCTGCCAATGCGAAATACATTGATGTTATAGTACAATATGGTATTTAGTAGGATCCTCAACGTAAAGAGATTGAATTTCGCAAATCTACCAGTTTGAATAGATTTGGAAGTTTGTGTCTCATTAAAATTCAGTACAAGTATAATCTTGTAGCATTGAGAAAGTCAAGAAAGAATACACGATATTAGTATATATATTTTGTTAATTAAACAAAAGTACAAAATTTAAGTACAAAAATCTGTAACCAAGAGTAGTTTAAATTAAAACTCAAAAAGAGTCCGTGCCAATTTCCGCAGTCGAGTTTGCTAATTAACGTCATTAACTATTTACTTCAATGCACAAATATCATATGCTAGTGTTATACGTTAGATTTTAATTCCAATTTATGGTCGCACTTCAATTAAAAACGCTCTTTTGAACATTTTTTTTCACATTGCACAATAATACTCTTATTAAATACAAATATTCATTTTCAAAGCTACAATTGCTATCAAAATAAGGATTTATAAACATGTCCATAACACTATGGCTCCTATCTTAATTATATATCTAGTTTGTTTTATTTGACAATTTGAAAACTCTAAAAAAAATATTCCATCATGATTTTTATTTACACATTTTGTCCATTATCTAATTTTACTCGTCCATTGTTTTTAAGAATGATTGTCGTTTAAATCCATATCTCCATGATATTCCTTTCATGGTATATAAAGTTTTTTAAGTATGGAAAATTGTATGTATAGTATTAACAAAAACTAACAGCTGTATGAATATGTTATTTACTAATGTTAACGAGGCCGGAATAAGGTACCAGTGCTTGATGTTTTCCAACTAACAAATGTACAGATTTCAATAAAATATGACCAAAAAAAATACTGACCAAAACCCATCGAAACCAAGGAGATTGTCTGCTCTGGTTACATTTTCATAATCGTCTCCGCAGCTGAATTCTGTTTCATTTATTGTAACTGAACAAACTGCTCGCATGCAAGGTTATTAAACTGTACAAGTAGCAGCACCTCAAAAACTAGTAATATAGTAAGATGTTCCATAGTTTTATTAGCGTACCTGAAAATATAACATAGGTATTCACATAATCATTGTATGTGGTTAGTCTAGAATGTCGAATACCTTCGTTTATGTTTTGAAGGAAATCTGAAAGATCATGAAAATAGTTTCTCCTCTTTAACTTCGTACTCTTATTTGGCCTTTTTAACATTTTTTATTCGAGTGTCACTGATGAGTCCTTTGTAGGCGAAACGCGCATCTGGCGCAAAACTAAAATGTCAATCCTGGTATTTATGATGGGTTTAATTATAGAGTTATGAGGAAGAACGACTAAAATCGATACCGGATTGATTTTACTATTACTGTCATAAATATATTTTAGAGATATGATGAGTCTGTTTCCTGACTCAATAGCCACATATTTTTTTTTAAGACAGCATGCCGCCTTTTAGTTGTAAATGATATACTGTTATACTATCATTGTTGATAAAGTTCTTCAACCAGTTTCGGTTTATATTAATCTTATGATTACATTATATGTTTTTTTTCATTATAATACGTTAATTCTGATTGGCTAACATCAATCTCGCGTCATACTGAAATGAGCCTTCATTTCAAATGAATTGTAACATTCATGATGACACGAGTTTTACAATAAAGTGCACACTCAGGTAAATAATAAAAATACTTGTAAGTAATTTCGTGATCATTCCGAAAAATGTATTTATAAGTATTGAATGCCTTTTTTAGTAATTTCATAGTGTTTGAATAAGTGTTGCCCGTGCGCACATGTTAAGAAAAGAAGGAAGTGTTTTCGCACTTCATAAAACTGTAATTCGTTCAACACTTTTACACCCCAATGAATTTTAAAAAAGAACCATTCAATTCTTATCTGAATAAAACAGCGTCAAAATATATGAATAACATATATTTGTCTTCCGATACATTTTTATGAATACGATTGGTTAAACGTCACATAAAAAAGACCCTGTATATTTCAATTGGGATAAGCAGGTGTGATTATTTAAATACATGGTGAGTAGTGGTGATATTTTCTGATAAAAAACAACAAGGCGTTGATGTGTTTCAACCGGACATTTCGATTTGTATATATCAATGGAGGAGGTCTTTATTTTAAAGACGTAATAACAGTGTTGAACCACTAGTGTGAATAAAAGCAATAGCAGTTTGGCGCTGTTAAATATTTAAAAAAAAACCACATACAAAATATCGCATGTTAAGGGAATCATTAAGATAAATTCGTAGCACAGTTTGCCAGTGACCTACAATGTTATACGATATAAACTGGGTCACTAGTAAAAGGTTTATTGACAATATTTCAGAGGCAAAGAAAACGGTAATCTATTTTTCTTTTTTGTAAGAATAAAAACAAGATTATTTAAATTTATTACAATTAGCAAATGACATACACTTCTTTTTCTATATTGATGATATTATGGGTTCAAAAGTAATTTTCCCATGTTTATTCGAAAGACATGACTGTATCGTAACATATTCTTTACACAATGCAAGAATTATTTATAATCTTTAAATATATTGTAGTTTTCTGTATGACAAAAACTGATTACCTACACCCTAAGTTGTTTTCTTATGAACTATTTCCCTACCTTAGTTAAAAAACAACATATCTAGTCTCAGACTGAATGGAATTTCGTACATATATATTAAGAAGATATGGTAATAATATGATGACCTCCAGTAAACATGATATGACAACAAGGTATCACTTGTCGAAATTAATATCATATTGGAAAATGTCAACCACCAAAACAGTACAGATACTTTCACCTGTACATTAAACTCAGAAAATTCTCGGACAAAATGCTTGCACTATTGATTGATACTTTTTTTGGAAATAAAAATGATAGAAATTTCATCTTGTTTAAAATTATGTTTATATTTGTTATAGAAAGAGTTATGATTGAGCTCTTTGCGTGCTATGTTATTTATAAGCAGGAGAAAATATCGTAATATTTCATATGTATATGATATGTGTTTTGAAGCAGTGGAGGTTATGTCTGTTGTTTCTATAATTTCCAGTTCAAAGATCTGAAAGTGTAATTACACGACCTAGCTTCTTTATCTTCTTGTGTAGTTTTCTAGCAAGTGTCTGAGGGAACTCCGATTCATATAAAAAAAGGTCGCTGAGGAGAGGCGTGTTTACTCTGATTCCGTTCGATCAGTAATAAAAGCGCGGTTACTACAGGTTTTACTTCTTTACCTGTACGTGCTTTTAGAAAACATGTTACATGTATTCAACTTCGTACTTTGCCTTTTTGAACTTTTTTCTTTTTAGAACGTATGCGTATGGTGCAAATTCAAAATTCAAATCCTTGTATCTATGATGAGTTTCTATTCCCGTTAACTTTTTGTGAAAATTATAAATATACCTTTGTCTGGCTTATATATATATTTTCAAACTATCGAAAGGATTTTTTTTTTTAGAAATAAGTTAAATCTGTAAAACTTTTTTTATATACATGTGTGTGTGTATATATATATATATATATATATATATATATATATATAGATTGCCTAACAATGTAATTTTAACACACTATTTAGTATGTAAATATAAGAATGTTTAAAATATTTACAAAATGATGAAAATAAACGCAATATTTCGCTAGACCAACTAGCTTTATCAAGCGTGCATCTATCCAGGTGAAATCGGATGTAGATGATAAGAAACTTTTGCAGCTCAACGTCTGTGTTGCACTGAACTGCCTTCAAAATAAGAAAATTTTGCAGCTCAATGTATATGACCTCTTGCATTTAGCTGCTTTGAAAATAAGAAAATTTTGCAGCTTAATGTACATGTTGCACTTGGATTTAGCTACTTTAAAAATACATAATTGGTAGTTGAAGTTAGCAACGTCCATTGGCCAATATTACGGGATAAAAAGGACGATGCTTTGTTTTAAATTATTCTTTATCTTTCCTGTATCTTTTTTCGTCTTTTTCGTTAAGACCATCAGGTTCTAAAGTGTGGAGTTGGTGGATCCAAAAGTTTTCAAGAGAATATGCTCTACTGAAAATACGAAAAATGCTAGACTTGGACAACTTCGTAAACATCTAGTTGTTCGAGGATACAATAACAACATTATTGATAGCGCTTTCGAAAGAGCAAACAAAACTAGTCGCCAAGAACTTCTTGAGTACAAAGATAAGAATAAAGCAGCTAACAGAACACCCCTTGTACTCACTTACCATCCTGATTTTAAAAATGTGTCATCCATTGTTCAGAAGCATTGGAAAATTATAGAAAATGATTTAAATCTAAAAAAAGTATTTTCTTCACCACCAGTCATGGCCTTCAGAAGACCTAAAAACATCCGTGACAAATTAGTGACATCTGTATTAACCAAGCAGCCTAATCCATCGCCCGGTTGCTACAAACAATGTGGTCGAAGGAATTGTTTGTGTTGTAAAGCTGCCAATACAAGCAGTTCTTTCATCAGCTCCGTTACTAAACAAAATTATACCATCTACTCTAATTCCAACTGTAAAACGGAGAACTCAATTTATATATTAACATGTGACACTTGTGGCATTCAGTATGTGGGAGAAACAATGGACAAATTTAATATTCGGCTCAATAACCATCGTTCATCGTACAAAACCAACAAAAACTGTCCTCTCACAAGACATCTTCGTTCAACGAAACATCCTTTTGATAATGTCACTTTCCAAATTATAGAAGTCAACACCGAATGGGACACCACGGCGAGAAGGAGAAGAGAAAACTTTTGGATCCACCAACTCCACACTTTAGAACCTGATGGTCTTAACGAAAAAGACGAAAAAAGATACAGGAAAGATAAAGAATAATTTAAAACAAAGCATCGTCCTTTTTATCCCGTAATATTGGCCAATGGACGTTGCTAACTTCAACTACCAATTATGTATTTTTAAAGTAGCTAAATCCAAGTGCAACATGTACATTAAGCTGCAAAATTTTCTTATTTTCAAAGCAGCTAAATGCAAGAGGTCATATACATTGAGCTGCAAAATTTTCTTATTTTGAAGGCAGTTCAGTGCAACACAGACGTTGAGCTGCAAAAGTTTCTTATCATCTACATCCGATTTCACCTGGATAGATGCACGCTTGATAAAGCTAGTTGGTCTAGCGAAATATTGCGTTTATTTTCATCATTTTGTAAATATTTTAAACATTCTTATATTTACATACTAAATAGTGTGTTAAAATTACATTGTTAGGCAATCTATAATTTTATTTGTGTAATTGAATTAATCTCTGTACTGATTAATCCACACTCCCATAGATTTGTATGTCATGTGCTGCTATTTATAGGCACTTATATTATTATCTCCAGTAGCACGCATTACACAAATGTTTGTGTAATCCATTCAAATCTATCGCTATCTTTACAACATGGATAGCTCACAGCATTTCAAGAAATTAAGATCTTTAACTAAAAAGAAACTACAAACTGAACATCATTTATCTAACTTACAAAAATATATTCAAAGTAAAACTGTACCAAAAGGTTTAAACATCAAAGTGAGTCCCCAGGCACCGGGACATAAATCCAAAAGATTCATGAGCCGTTGGAATGAAATTCTGTTTAACTGTTCAATCCAGCTTCTTCAACTGTTACTTTCTTTTACAACTACAAATTACAAACAAATTGTAAATGAAATATCAGATATCATCAACAATAGTAACATCTCTCGTGACGATTTAGCAATAATTAAACGTCGCCTCGCAGATATTGAACAAATTGAACTATCAAAACATAAAGAAAAACAAAGGAATAAATTTCAAAGAGATAAAATTCATACTGTCCATTTAAATCAGCATATGAATGATATTAATATAACAAACCATAAGATCCCTAGAAAAAGAAAATTTAAAAGACGGAAACAAAAAACTGAAAGCATTGTTGTAAATTTGTCATCTAAAGAACTTACACGTGCTGAGGAATCTCTTTTAAGTAAAGGTTTAAACTTCTGTCCTATCCCATCAACTGTAAATAACTTTCAGCTAGACGAAGACCTAGACCAATTCGCTAGACGTTTACGCTTGAAAGATTTTTTCTACAATAGGGGCAAGAAAAACCTTGAAGAAGCCGGATTAACAGATTCAGATACTGACACCAATGAAGAAGTCACGCCCATCCCAAAATTTAAGAAAAAAAGTTCATGGAAACCACCAAAGAGCAAAAATGATAACTTGGAGTCATTCATTAACTACGTGAGGTCTGATATAAAGTCCTGTATAACAAATACAAGAAATTATAATTTATCCAAGTCAGAAAGTATAGCTTTGAAAGCGTTAAAAGATCAAGAGGATATTGTAATAAAACCTGCCGACAAAGGGGCGCTGTGGTTGTCATGGATAAAACAGATTATATAGCAGAGGGGAATCGACAACTTTCTAACTCCATTTTTTATAAACAATTAACCACAGATCCAACGCTTAATACTATTCGAAGGATCAACACCATCCTTCAAGAGATGTTCGACAAAAAGCATATAGACAATGACACCTTTGATTATCTCCGACCTCTTGTGAACGAAGCAAAGGCCGGACGATTCTATATGTTGCCTAAAATACATAAAACGGGCAATCCAGGTCGACCAATTGTGTCAGCGAATAGTCATCCAACTGAAAAGATATCAGAATTTGTAGACCATCATCTAAGACCTCATGTGAAAGAACTACCATCATTCATTCAAGATACAACTGATTATCTCAAGAAAATGGAAAGCCTCAATCCTTTACCAAGCAATACGATACTTGCATCCATGGACGTGTCTTCTTTATATACCAACATTCCACAAGACGAAGGAATAGCAGCCTGTGAAGAGGCATGGAACACTCGTAGTGAAAAAAATCCTCCTACTGAGTGCCTTGTTACACTTCTGAAACTAGTACTGGAGAATAACAACTTCTCTTTCAATGAAAAACACTATCTCCAGATAGACGGTACTAGTATGGGCACAAAAATGGCCCCGTCATATGCCAACATATTTATGGGCCAACTTGAAAAACGCCTCTTGGCTAGTGCTCCATATCAGCCCTTATCATGGTTCCGATTCATTGACGATATTGATTTCAAATGGACAGATTCACAAGAACATCTTAATGAATTTCTAGAACACTGCAACTCTTTCCACCATTCAATAAAATTTACATATGAATCATCTATGGAGAAAATAAACTTCCTCGATACTACGAGTTACATCAAGAACGGAACCATTATAACGGACCTTCATACCAAACAAACGGACAAACATCAATTCCTTTCTCCTAAAAGTTGCCATCCTAAACACTGCTCCCGTGGTATCCCATTCAGCCAGGCATTGCGAATCAAGAGAATATGCTCTACTGAAAATACGAAAAATGCTAGACTTGGACAACTTCGTAAACATCTAGTTGTTCGAGGATACAATAACAACATTATTGATAGCGCTTTCGAAAGAGCAAACAAAACTAGTCGCCAAGAACTTCTTGAGTACAAAGATAAGAATAAAGCAGCTAACAGAACACCCCTTGTACTCACTTACCATCCTGATTTTAAAAATGTGTCATCCATTGTTCAGAAGCATTGGAAAATTATAGAAAATGATTTAAATCTAAAAAAAGTATTTTCTTCACCACCAGTCATGGCCTTCAGAAGACCTAAAAACATCCGTGACAAATTAGTGACATCTGTATTAACCAAGCAGCCTAATCCATCGCCCGGTTGCTACAAACAATGTGGTCGAAGGAATTGTTTGTGTTGTAAAGCTGCCAATACAAGCAGTTCTTTCATCAGCTCCGTTACTAAACAAAATTATACCATCTACTCTAATTCCAACTGTAAAACGGAGAACTCAATTTATATATTAACATGTGACACTTGTGGCATTCAGTATGTGGGAGAAACAATGGACAAATTTAATATTCGGCTCAATAACCATCGTTCATCGTACAAAACCAACAAAAACTGTCCTCTCACAAGACATCTTCGTTCAACGAAACATCCTTTTGATAATGTCACTTTCCAAATTATAGAAGTCAACACCGAATGGGACACCACGGCGAGAAGGAGAAGAGAAAACTTTTGGATCCACCAACTCCACACTTTAGAACCTGATGGTCTTAACGAAAAAGACGAAAAAAGATACAGGAAAGATAAAGAATAATTTAAAACAAAGCATCGTCCTTTTTATCCCGTAATATTGGCCAATGGACGTTGCTAACTTCAACTACCAATTATGTATTTTTAAAGTAGCTAAATCCAAGTGCAACATGTACATTAAGCTGCAAAATTTTCTTATTTTCAAAGCAGCTAAATGCAAGAGGTCATATACATTGAGCTGCAAAATTTTCTTATTTTGAAGGCAGTTCAGTGCAACACAGACGTTGAGCTGCAAAAGTTTCTTATCATCTACATCCGATTTCACCTGGATAGATGCACGCTTGATAAAGCTAGTTGGTCTAGCGAAATATTGCGTTTATTTTCATCATTTTGTAAATATTTTAAACATTCTTATATTTACATACTAAATAGTGTGTTAAAATTACATTGTTAGGCAATCTATAATTTTATTTGTGTAATTGAATTAATCTCTGTACTGATTAATCCACACTCCCATAGATTTGTATGTCATGTGCTGCTATTTATAGGCACTTATATATATATATATTATATATATATATATATATTAAAAACAGTATTCAAACCGGTACATTTAATTAGGCAATTTTTCAAGACTGGAAATAAAAATGACTACCTAGTTGATTTATAAAACTTTGATTTAGACAATACAAATATTTCAAAATATTTGCCGTAGTTCATGGTTTACAGAATTTTCAATGATTTACTAGTTGATCGACATTTATATATTCGATGTATAATGTCAATTTTATTAAACCTGTTTATTTGTGTAGTACCAAGAAATTGTTTTTATAAAAGAAAAAAAAAATCGTTGAAATAATTTCTTTCCTTTTATGTCACACAATCCAGCCTAAGATATAGCAAGACAATTAGTCCATAGAAAAACAAATATATTAAAAAAATATTTGACATTTTAACTGATATGCATACAATTAACCATAGACTGAAAAAGCTTTCAATTTGTGAAAAAAATGTCCCTCATTATGTGCCAAAAGAAGAGAATTATAATGCTGTAACATGATATATTTGCCAAAGTTAAAATACTGAACTTTATATTTATACGACAACAAATCTAATTTAATTTTTCACTTTTATGTATAACAATTCATCACCTCAATACAAGAATATTAATAAAAAAAAATGAAATATTGTCACTTTTATTGTTATCGATAAAAAAACAAATATAAGTGTAGACTTACAAAAGCTCTCAATTTGCGTAAAACTACTAAGGATAACTTGATAAATTTATTTATTAACTGTCGGTTGCTTAACGTCCGGTGGAAAATATTTCATGCATAGTCAGGACGACATCCTTAGGGACAAAAAGAACAGAAATTTAATGACATTGCATAATCTTCTCACCAAACGGAAAAATTTAAGCACCATTACTTATTCGATTTAAAAAAAAAAAAAATAGGCTTACAATCCATCATGAGATATAACAGTACTTATTTACCACGTCACTCCTAGAATATTATAAATAACGCAAAAAGGATTATTGTCACTTTAAAATTGTTATCAACATGAATATTAGTAACCGTATACTTATGGAGATTTAATTTGTGTAAAACTATTCAACACTACGAACAAATTAAAAAG
The DNA here is from genome assembly GCA_019925275.1 of Mytilus edulis. Taxonomy (NCBI): domain Eukaryota; kingdom Metazoa; phylum Mollusca; class Bivalvia; order Mytilida; family Mytilidae; genus Mytilus; species Mytilus edulis. Next base: position 29,412,431 of record CM034357.1, read on the forward strand.
AAACAAAGTTGTAATGCCATGTTTAATTTTCTTACAAACTAGAAAATATTGACACTCTTTTTTTTATATGCAACAACAACATTTTCCATTTTAAAACATAGCTTTCTGCAACTATATGTTTATCAATTCATTCTGAGATATAAAAAGTACTCAAATCTCAAATATTGGGCTTCTTCAAAAATATATAAAAAAAGAAATAAACATTGCCACTTTTTATTGTTATCGACATTAATATCTATAAGTACCCGTAGACTTATTGAGCTCTCAGTTTATGTAAGTAAAAGTATTCATCCTCATGAATGAATGAATGAATTTCTTAATTATCAGTTGATTAACATCCAGTGGAAAATGTTTCTTTTATAGTCAGGACGACATTCTTAGGGACAAAAAGAACAGATATTGAATACCGTTGTATCATATTCTCACAAAATGGAAAATATAAGCACTTTTTTCGACAACACATTTTGCAATTATAAACTTAAAACTGTGTTAAATAGCAATCCATCCTTAGGTATAAATAGTACTCATTCATCAGTCAAGTACTAGAATATTAATAATAATAATAAAAAAAATTATTTTCACTGTTCATAGTTATCGATATAAATATTAGTAACCGTAAACTTAGAGCTCTTGAATTGTGTAAAACAATTCATCCCTAGGAACAAAAAGAACAAAATTATAATGCCATACTAACACAATGGGAAAACAATGGCATCTTTTCTTATATGCGACAGCAAATTTTAAAATTTTGAACTTGGCTTTCTGTACTTTAACGTCTATCAATTCATTCTGAATTATAAAAACTACTCAGTTATAAGGCCACTACAAGTTTATTATTAAAAACATATTGTCACTTTTAATGGTTATGAATATAAACATTAGAAACCGCAGATTTAAAGAGGTCTCAAATTGTTTACGCCCCCCCTGAATTTTAATAGCGTTGTACACAATTCTCACAAAAAGGAAAATATGTGCGTTTTTTTTTAATATTACAACAACTTCAGGCCAGTACTAGAATATTGATATAAAAAATGTATGCTTACCCCTGTAAATATATAATGACGTTATTTCTCTTTCTTGAAACTAGTCCCTATAACATAGTAATGTGTTTACAAAAATATAGCACCATGCTAAAATGGTGTTGAAAAACATCAACAACTTCACTACAAAATTTAAGCATTAGGTATTATGTTTTCTGTATATTATTGCGGAAATCGAGCAAAAAATATAAGGAAGTATTAAATATTTATTGTAATTACAATGCTTGTGTCTGTTAAAGCTGCCAAAAAATACCTTGTCCAAATAAAGGATCAATCTTAACAAAGAACTAAGGTAATTAGACGTTCTTTTTTGTGTCCCCGTAATGTACACGAAAAAGCCATAAAAAACGTTCTTTTTGATTGTTGTGAAAAATTAAATTCAAACCTTTTTGTCACTTTCATTTACAAGCATCGCAGCTGCAGTTGAATGTGTGACTTCTCTTTAGAACATATATACTAGTTCAGTGATACTGGACATCATACTAAACTCCGAAATATACACAAGAAACTAAAATGTAAAATCATACAAGACAAACAAAGGGTCCTGATTTGGGACAAACGAAAATTGGTGTAAGACTGTTCAACCAAGAACTGCAATGATTTGATGTGACCAGGATTCTCAGCACCTTGTAATATTATATAATAAGTCCTTTCGTTACATAATATTGCTTATTATTTAACGAACATTACTGGAACATACCACTAATGTTTGGATAAAATATGTAAATGTCGACTTCAGATATTCTTGTAAAGAAATAACTTTTTTTTTTTATAAAAAACAAGCAGAACGAATGCTTTCTTGAAACATTCAGGATGTCTGCCTGAATATTTTAATATTCGATAAATAAAAATTACACTGTGGAGTGTCCGACACGTTTTTCAATATTTAAAGTTGACATAGACACTGACACTAATCAACAAACGACCGCAATGGATATTTAGTCTAAACCTTTTGATATCTGAATTTGTTTCTAGAAAATTACAACAAGAGTTGTAATGTGATAGTGACTAAAATGCACGACAAGGAATTAGTTCTAATTTATACATGTTATTGCATTTTTGGTACGCGAGTCCCCCTGACAGTGTTACATTTGCAAACTTCCAACTTGAACTTGTACTGATTATTTTTTTTATAGTTTTATATATTTGAGGGATAAACAAAACTTTTACACCTTTCCGCCATTTTATGATGTTTATGATCAGAAAGTTTCATTAACTGACAAATAATAAAAAGAAGTGACACGGCGTGTGTCACTAGCATAACTGAATAGTGATCTTCTGGAGAATACACATAGGAGTTAACCCACTAACAGAGACCTGTTGGACAATCTTAAGGTTTTTGTGTCGTATTGTCTTTCGATTATTCTTTAATAATATCATACTGCTTCGTTGATATCTTCATCTATTCTTCATGTAACGAATTTACGGTTTGAGAATGTTATAATATTCTACAGTTATACATTTTCCGATTTATAAATGAATTTTCCCATTTGATATTTTTATCGTTAAAAACGGCATCGAAAATCATCCCTTTATCCTTGGTTGCTATAAGACGCTTTACCTGTACAGTTGTTGCTTGGATGCTCTCTTTGATGTTCGCGTTCGAAGTATAAAAACCGGGTAGCTATTCAGTTCCCTTTGTCATTTGTGCCGGGCGCGTTGTAAGAAGTAGAGCAGAAAGTTAGTACAGTTAATTGTTTAAAACGAGTAGCAGGATAACTCAAATTAGAGTGTTTGAAACCTGTTGAGAGGATATAGATAGGAAAGTTGTTCCGTACAAATTGTCTAAACAGGGCTAGTGCTAAGGGTTTGCGTTCCATAACTCTCACTATTGCAGTGAGTGTTTGCTGTTAAACAATACCTTAGTGCTACCCTGTTATTCCAACAGTTTTATATATATATAAAAATAAATATTCATATGCCGAAAGTTTACACCAGTTCAAATGGTTTCCATATACACGTGACAATGTATTGTAATTTCTTCAAATTCAAGTGAAGATATGATACATATGCATTTTATTATGATATATATATCCATAGGTTATATCAATTGCTACTTTAAAAATATGGATTAAATCAGATATCGAGACACAGAACAGATTTGTTTGGCTTTTTTTGTGTGAACATGATCAATATAAGCAACGTTAAAATATAAGCAACGCATATTATAACATGAACGGTACCAATTTTCCAGCAACAGAATCGCAATGACACAATAAAAGTCTCTACGGTAATGTTCCAGGTTAAAATATAAAAAAAAAATCTTAAGTTTATAAAAACATTGATAAGCTTTAGAATATTTTTTTTATAGTTAACTTTGTATAAATAGCTGCATTATCTTTATTGTTCTTACAAATTTCTATTTATAATCATGTGCCTGCTGTTTTACAAGAGGCCGAACAATAATTGAATGAAGTATTCATATTTTTCAATGTGAAAACACATTAAAACTGACCAACATATAACAGTTGCGAAATATCTTGATTGTGTTTTCTATGTGTTCGATCGATCAATTACAATCATAGATTGAGTTATTTTTATTACAACTCACAGGTGCAAAATTAAGTCTCTAGAAAGCTTCAAGTCATGGTTTCAATTAAACTTTACCGCCAAAAGACAAAAATGCCAAATAGCGAAAGAAAATCGTCCCTTTTTTTCGTAAATTTTAATGTAGAGTTTCTCATTTGAAACTGATATTTTTAAAACAAGGGAATGTTATTTCTTGCTGTTAGTTTTTTATGTATTCAAAGTTTATTTGATTACGTTTCAGCAGTATACTTAGAGAATTATGTGCTAAGTTAAGCCATACAACGTCATATATACAAGCACAGACAAGAGTATAGGAATATCTTTAACCGGTCGATGCAATTTATTGTCAAAACTTCCATAATTTGTTGTTCAGTAGAAATTCACCTCTTTAATCAGCTTGTTATACTTCCAGTACGTATAAATAAATATAGCATATTTACATTTTGCATTTCAGAAGGGGACTTTATATAAGTCGTAATGTTTCAAGAGTTGTAAAATCAGACGTGTCATCCGAATTGATATGACCACCCAAACCACTTATCCATCTAAAACATTAAAAAAAGAATTTACTCTCTTAAAATGTCAACTTGTACTAATTTTGGTTTAGGGGCCAGCTGAAGGACGCCTTCGAATGCGGAATTTTCTAGCTGTGTTGAAGACCAATTTGTGGCTTTGGATTGAAATACTGATATGTTATGCCATAAACCGCTAATGCCATCTATGCCATAGGGGAAACCCTCAGTGATTCAAATAATGAAATAAAAAAAGGTCAAAATAGATTCGAATATAACCCCTATTAATTGATGAAATAAGAGTATTATTTTAGTTTGACATGTTTGAAGATTAAAAAAAAAGATCCAACTACTGACGCTTGCATAATTGTACTTTAATTTACATAAGTATGATATCTTTATGGGATGTCGTCTTCAGATACACATCTTGATAAACAAACATATCAAAGGTTCAATTTACGTTTTATATATAAAAATAGGTTATCCATTTCTCTTGTTGGGAGTGTATATTATACCTATGTGACCTTATATCTCAAAATAAACAACAATGTCCAATAATTGTCTTACTACTTTACAGTCGGACATATCCCGTTGTTATTGAACAAGTAACTGTAACAGGGATAATAACTTAACCAACAACCAAGACAGTGAGTATGTGATACCTACAGTAAATATAAATTTCTTCTTGAAGTTCAGAAGTACAACGTGCTTTAGTGGTTACACTTTGTAAATATGATTGTATTGTCTCCGGTGGTATCACTCATCGAGTAGTTTTGGTGTTGACATTGAATATCATTGATATATCATGTTTAAATTGCCTTTGCCGTATTGTAAAAAAATCTAACGAAATTTTCAGGTTTCTGAATCTGTACAACTTCGTAATTGAATTGGCCTTTCAATGTTTTTAATCCGAGTAGTTGTGGGCAAAACATGTCTCATGCACTTAATTTAAGTCTGCTGGCGTGTTTTCTTCTTCTTTTATTGCAAACTACCTACTTGTTATGCTTCGGAAAATGTATTTGTCAGTGTCTTTCTTTCACAAATTCAAATTCAAATATACTTTATTGCTAATCAAAGCGCCCACAAGGAGCAGAACAATCAACATTAATTACATACAAATGATTACAAGTGATTCAATATTATTAAGACACAATGTTATAAAAAAAATAATAATAATATTTATTAAGACAAGTAGAAGAATACAACAAGCACAGTGTTTATTAATATAACTAGGTTAAAAAAAAGGGGTCACTGGGCATTAATATATCTATATATCATTTAAGGAAACTTTCCTATATGAGGATAAATTTTCCAATAATTCTCCGAGTTTCTGGAGTATGAAAATATCTTCAGAGGACATTAGCCAAATAAATTGTGATTTAATATCTAAACCACTAAAATTTTTAAACCGTTGTTTTATTTCATATAAAAATTTGAAACGAATATTTGAAAGTTTGTGGCACTGAAGAAGAAAATTAATTTCATCCTCAACCTCAGTACCACACAATTTACAGATACGTTCTGACTCTGTCAGATTTTTGTACCTCCCCCTCTCAATCTCTAAATCGTGAGCACTGATACGGAATTTCGTTAAGGAATATCTATATCTAAAATTTTCCTGCAAAAGGTAATTTTCTAAGCAAAATCTTCTTTCAAAAAGTCTTTAAGTTCAAGGCTTGTTACCACATAGTTTATTGCCATTGAAATCATTATCAAGCTCAGTTTGCCATATTAAATCATATTTTGATTGCATCTTTTTGCATAAATAGTTTTTTAACTTCGTCTTTAAAGTAAGTGCATAATTTTCATTGATGCTAAAGTATTTAAATAAAGTTTGAATACTGGTATACCAGCTCTTTTTCTGCTCATCATGTAGAGATTTTGAGAGATTGAAAGCCTCTTTTAATAATAAATCATCGGATTTTTTAAAACGTATATAGTATTTAAACATTTTTAATAAAACCTCCAAAAATAGAGGATATCTGCCCAGTTCACCCATAACTGCAATATTTGTTGCTTTTTTACCTACTCCAAGTATAAATTTACAAAAGCTTAAATGAGCGTTCTCTACTGCCAGGTCTCCACATAATTTTTTGAAATAGTTATCCCCTTGAGTATTTAGTTTGTGAAAGTTAATGACCTGAGAAACATTTTTTTAGTTTAAATAAGGCCTTTAGCCCTTTATTATACATTTCATGTTGGGCATCTGTAAATTTGCCATTAATACTAAATTTGACACCCAAGTAGGTATAATTTTTTGTGTTCGTTGGGGGGGGGGGGGGGGTATTATTTAAATGAAATTAAGTAGAAAGAAGTCTACCAGAATTGCTAAAAATCATGATTTTGGATTTAGTAATATCAACTTCCAGTCCCCAATTATTGCAATAGATCTGTAATTTATCAAGACATTCTTGTATACCCCTAGGAGTTTCAGAAAGCAAAATTAGATCATCTGCATACATCAGACAATTAAGTTTTGTATTATTTAGTTTAACTGGAAAGCAATCCTCATTAAATATATTTGGAATATCATTAACAAAAATGTTGTATAAGATGGGACTTAAATCATCTCCCTGTCTCACTCCTATAAAAGATGAAAAAGTGTCAGTTACATGATTAGGGTCAACTTTCACTGACAATACAGTTTTACTATATATATCTTTAACAACATTATAAAACAGATCACTAACAACAAGTTTTCTTAATTTATAAAATAAGCCTTCATACCAAACTTCATCAAAGGGTTTTTTGAAATCAATAAAGCAGGTATACAAATGTTTAAACCTGTTTGAGTATATTTATCAATAAGACATTTCATGACAAACATACACTACAAACTGCTCAGAGTCTGAATTGACCAGTTTTTGTGCTCCACCAGTAAAATCGAGCACACATTTTACTCGACCAGTCTCGACATTGTCTCGACTGTACTTAACTGTACTTAAATGTACTCGATTAGGTCTCGACTAGGTCTCGACTTTACCTAATTAGTCTGATTCAGTACTTGATGATCTTTGTGTAGTCTGAAATGGTCTTGACCAAGGCTCGACCTGTCTCGACCTGTCTCGACTAGTCTCGACTCAGTCTCAACCAGTCTCGACCTGTCTCAACTAGTCTTGACCTTCAAATTTAGTTTTGACTGGTGTAAATCAGCTAATCTAACTAAATTAAATATTGATCTTACAAAATTCAAGCTTATTAGGTAGTTTGATTTATTGCTGTGAAATGAAAGAATTTAATTTTACAATAGGAAAAAATAAAAATTATTATATAAATTCAGATAGGCATCTTTAATTTTTTTTATAACTTTTTCAAATCAACTTGGATTTTCATCAAACTATGTAGCTATCTTAGATATATATTAAGCTTACTGAATCCCATGTCATTTAGTTTTTTGTTGTATTGCTGTAAAATTTAAGAATTAAAGTAATCTTGGTAAAAAAAGCTAGGATTTGCAATTCGGACAAAATAGAGATAGTATACTTTAATTTTTTTAATAACTTTTTTAAATCAACTTGGATTTTCTTCAAACTATGCAGCTGTCTTAGATATAAATTAAGCTTACTAAATCTCATGTCATTTTGTTTTTTGTTGTACTGTTGTCAAATTTAAGAATTAAATTAATCTATGTAAAAAAAAACAGGAATTTGCAGTTCGAACAAAATAGAGATAGTACACTTTAATTTTTTTAATAACTTTTTCAAATCAACTTGGATTTTCTTCAAACTATGCAGCTGTCTTAGATATAAATTAAGCTTACTAAATCTCATGTCATTTAGTTTTTTGTTGTATTGCTGTCAAATTCAAGAATTAAATTAATCTATGTCAAAAAAGCTAGAATTTGCAGTTCGAACAAAATAGAGATAGTACACTTTAATTTTTTTAATAACTTTTTCAAATCAACTTGGATTTTCATCAAACTATGCAGCTGTCTTACATATATATTAAGCTTACTAAATTTCATGTCATTTAGTTTTTTGTTGTATTGCTGTCAAATTCAAGAATTAAATTAATCTGTCAAAAAAGCTAGAATTTGCAGTTCGAACAAAATAGAGATAGTACACTTTAATTTTTTTAATAACTTTTTTAAATCAACTTGGATTTTCTTCAAACTATGCAGCTGTCTTAGATATAAATTAAGCTTACTAAATCTCATGTCATTTTGTTTTTTGTTGTACTGTTGTCAAATTTAAGAATTAAATTAATCTATGTAAAAAAAAAACAGGAATTTGCAGTTCGAACAAAATAGAGATAGTACACTTTAATTTTTTTAATAACTTTTTCAAATCAACTTGGATTTTCTTCAAACTATGCAGCTGTCTTAGATATAAATTAAGCTTACTAAATCTCATGTCATTTAGTTTTTTGTTGTATTGCTGTCAAATTCAAGAATTAAATTAATCTATGTCAAAAAAGCTAGAATTTGCAGTTCGAACAAAATAGAGATAGTACACTTTAATTTTTTTAATAACTTTTTCAAATCAACTTGGATTTTCATCAAACTATGCAGCTAGCTGTCTTAGATATATATTAAGCTTACTGAATCCCAGGTCTTTTTGTTTTTTGTTGTACTGCTGTCAAATTTAAGAATTAAATTAATCTATGTAAAAAAAAGCAGGAATTTGCAGTTCGAACAACATAGAGATACTACACTTTAATTTTTTTAATAACTTTTTCAAATCAACTTAGATTTTCATCAAACTCTACAACTATCTTTGCAATATATTGATCTTACTGAATCATAGGTTGTTATATAGTTTGGTGTATTTCTGTCAAATTAAAGAATTTAATTAATCTAGGTCAAAAAGTTACGATATAAGAAATATATCTTTACTCATATATAAAATGATATTAAATTTTAGTTTTAACAAAAAAAAAAGGTGTCTTTTTTAAGATTTCATAACTTTTTCAAATCAGCTTAAACAAAATTTTTTTTTGTGAAAAAAAAAATTACCTTAAATATTTGTTTTGTCAAATTAAATGACATGGCACTATACATGGTTTAATTACATCAGTACACATGAGTTTTACAGGTAAAAAAAAACCCCTACTTTTCTTAAACTCGTGTATTACTTATCTAGTGAATTAAAAAAGCCTTGCGATTTAGATTTAACAGGATGTTGCAACTTTGAATAAATGTTATTTAGAATTTAAAACTCTGTGGTAGATGTGCTCTATTAATAAGTTTGCCCCAAGCAGAAGGTATTGCTTTATAAATCACCACAAATCAGAAGAACTATTTTAATAATTTCTTTAATGTTTCATCCCTTTTTGATATATTTATATAACATATATCAAAAGGAATAAAACATTAAGGAATTATATAACTATTTTATATATACTTTTTCCCAAGTTATAAGGAAAGATATATTTCTAATATCGTAGCTTTTTGATCTAGATTAATTAAATTCTTAAATTTGACAGAAATACACCAAACTATATAACAACCTATGATTTAGTAAGATCAATATATTGCAAAGATAGTTGTAGAGTTTGATGAAAATCTAAGTTGATTTGAAAAAGTTATTAAAAAAATTAAAGTGTACTATCTCTATTTTGTTCGAACTGAAAATTCCTGCTTTTTTGACATAGATTAATTTAATTCTTAAATTTGTCAGCAGTACAACAAAAAACTAAATGACCTGGGATTCAGTAAGCTTAATATATATCTAAGACAGCTGCATAGTTTGATGAAAATCCAAGTTGATTTGAAAAAGTTATTAAAAAAATTAAAGTGTACTATCTCTATTTTGTCCGAATTGCAAATCCTAGCTTTTTTTACCAAGATTACTTTAATTCTTAAATTTTACAGCAATACAACAAAAAACTAAATGACATGAGATTTAGTAAGCTTTATATATATCTAAGACAGCTGCATAGTTTGAAGAAAATCCAAGTTGATTTGAAAAAGTTATTAAAAAAATTAAAGTGTACTATCTCTATATTGTCCGAATTGCAAATCCTAGCTTTTTTTACCAAGATTACTTTAATTCTTAAATTTGACAGCAATATAACAAAAAACTAAATGACATGAGATTTAGTAAGCTTTATATATATCTAAGACAGCTGCATAGTTTGAAGAAAATCCAAGTTGATTTGAAAAAGTTATTAAAAAAATTAAAGTGTACTATCTCTATATTGTCCGAATTGCAAATCCTAGCTTTTTTTACCAAGATTACTTTAATTCTTAAATTTGACAGCAATATAACAAAAAACATAATGACATGAGATTTAGTAAGCTTAAAATATATGTAAGACAGCTGCCTAGTTTGATGAAAATCCAAGTTGATTTGAAAAAGTTATTAAAAAAATTAAAGTGTACTATCTCTATTTTGTCCGAATTGCAAATCCTAGCTTTTTTTACCAAGATTACTTTAATTCTTAAATTTTACAGCAATACAACAAAAAACTAAATGACATGAGATTTAGTAAGCTTTATATATATCTAAGACAGCTGCATAGTTTGAAGAAAATCCAAGTTGATTTGAAAAAGTTATTAAAAAAATTAAAGTGTACTATCTCTATATTGTCCGAATTGCAAATCCTAGCTTTTTTTACCAAGATTACTTTAATTCTTAAATTTGACAGCAATATAACAAAAAACTAAATGATATGAGATTTAGTAAGCTTTATATATATCTAAGACAGCTGCATAGTTTGAAGAAAATCCAAGTTGATTTGAAAAAGTTATTAAAAAAATTAAAGTGTACTATCTCTATATTGTCCGAAATTGCAAATCCTAGCTTTTTTTACCAAGATTACTTTAATTCTTAAATTTGACAGCAATATAACAAAAAACTAAATGACATGAGATTTAGTAAGCTTAAAATATATGTAAGACAGCTGCCTAGTTTGATGAAAATCCAAGTTGATTTGAAAAAGTTATTAAAAAAATTAAAGTGTACTATCTCTATTTTGTCCGAAATGCAAATCCAAGCTTTTTTTACCAAGATTACTTTAATTCTTAAATTTTACAGCAATACAACAAAAAACTAAATGACATGGGATTCAGTAAGCTTAATATATATCTAAGATAGCTACATAGTTTGTTGAAAATCCAAGTTGATTTGAAAAAGTTATATAAAAAATTAAAGATGCCTATCTGAATTTATATAATAATTTTTATTTTTACATATTGTAAAATTAAATTCTTTCATTTCACAGCAATAAATCAAACTACCTAATAAGCTTGAATTTTGTAAGATCAATATTTAATTTAGTTAAATAAGCTGATTTACACCAATCAAAACTAAATTTGAAGGTCAAGACTAGTTGAGACAGGTCGAGACTGGTTGAGATTGAATCGAGACTAGTCGAGACAGGTCGAGACTAGTCAAGACAGGTCGAGACAGGTCGAGCCTTGGTCAAGACCATTTCAGACTACACAAAGATCATCAAGTACTGAATCAGACTAATTAAGTAAAGTCGAGACCTAGTCGAGACCTAGTCGAGTACACTTAAGTACAGTTAAGTACAGTCGAGACAATGTCGAGACTGGTCGAGTAAAATGTGTGCTCTATTTTACTGGTCGAGCACAAAAACTGGTCAATTCAGACTCTGAGCAGTTTGTAGTGATATGATCTGAAGTACGCTTGCCTTTGCAGAAACCAATTTGCTCAGGACAAATGATATTTCTCTTAATACAAAATTTTTCTAATCTTTTAGTAAGAATTTTTGTAAATACTTTACTGAGACAACTAGTCACAGTTAGTCTACGATAATTTGATGGATTATCCTTTTAACTGTTTTTAATTAGGGCAGTTATAAAACCATTCGCCCATATCTGAGAATAGTTTCCAGTTGAAAGTATTTTATTAAAAACATGATTTAAACTTTTAAGTAGAAAACTTTGACTGTTTTTTATCATTTCATTTGAAATAATGTCAGGGCCACATGATTTTTTATCACATGTAGTTGTTTCTGTAATATACAATATTTACAAAATCTGACAACTTTGCACAACCTGAAGCTTGAAAAAAGCCTAGAAACCAATACTTTTTTTAACTGTTTGTAAAAGCATGATACAAAATAGAGTTTGCCAAATTAAAAAAATCAATCAATTCTAGTTCATACTCTTTATGTACCTAAATAAAATACAAATGTTTTCTCCTTTGAACATCCCCATTAATGATTCCTTCCTACCTTTCCTTGCACACAAGAGGAGCAAAGTCTCGACACTTATATATTTGACTGTGTTTCATGTTAAACGTCTTGTAAAACCAGATTAAAAGCTTCATTTGTTAGATCTTATTATCATATTGTAAAAAGAAAACACTTTTTCATTGAACTTTGTACTAATTTGTACACAGTAAAATAAAACGCATCGAATTACATCGTATGAATATGAAGTTAACAGCAGCCTTATAACTCCTTTATAGACTAAAGGAACAGATTTCATATTATGCTTCAATTGGTTGATACTTGAGAGCGTATATTCTGTCATTTATTATCCAGACGAATGTTTGTCAATGTGGTATTAATATATATAAATGCGAATATGTTCACAGTGGAGCCTTATCCACAGGAATAATTTTGATCATGTAACTACTACATGTAAATTATTTTACTCAATACTCCTGACGGATTAATTATCTTATTTAAGTTATATATGACAAGTTTTAATGAATAGTTATCAAAGGTACCAGGATTATAATTAAATACGTCAGACACCCGTTTTGGTCTACATAAGACTCATCAATGACGCTCAAATCAGAATAGTTATGAAGCCAAACAAGTACAAAGTTGAAAGTTGATGAATATTACTTTCATTTGATTTGTCGCATGTAATTTCCAGCCGTTAATTTTTTGCAATGATATCAATATAGAAACAGATTTTCTATTTAACGAAGCTAGGTTGAGTAAAATATCTTTCCTATGTCAATGAAATATTTTTTTTAAATTTGGAAAATGTTCGGTAGTTAAAAGTAAAATCACAAAAATACTGAACTTAGAGGAAGATCAATTGGGAAAGTCCACAATCACATGGCAAAATCAATTCGTATTTTAAGATTAAAAATCAAAATTTCTCGAGTGAATACATATCGTTATCATCGTGGTGGTTATGTAGAACATATAACCAATCTTTTTCTGCACGTAATAATGTTATCATTTTATAAATATTATTTTTAATCTTGTTTTTATAATTATATCATAAGAAATATCACAAGAACTACTAGTTAACCTTTTTTAAAAGGACACACTGACCCACAATACTTTGCATATGTTAGAGTTAATAGTTATTGTTACGAGTTAAAATGAATATAATAAGTATTCTTCATTCATATCCGTAGATACGGTTGTTTTAATATGATTACGTACCTCAGTTTTTTTTTTCCGAGGCAAAGTCGAAAGATGTTCATGGTATTGAATGGTGTCAAAGAACTAGCATCTACAGATATGAAATAATACGATAATGAAGTCTGACTCGTGCGATATTAAAGGAAATTTAGACAATAAAGATCAAACAAAAAATTCTCTGAAACCGATATTATCAAGATGCTTGACTTCTTGATTGACAACATATTTGTAACGTTCGGAGGACGTGTTTTTCAACAGACTGTCGGCATCATCCCAATGGGAACAAATTGTGCCCCTCTACTTGCCGACTTGTTTCTTTATTATTATGAGGCTGACTTCATGCAGGAACTTCTTAGGAAGAAAGATAAGAAGTTAGCAATATCCTTTAACTCTACTTTCCGCTATATAGATGACGTTCTTTCACTAAACAATTCAAAATTTGGTGACTATGTGGAACACATCTATCCCATCGAATTGGAGATAAAGGATACTACAGATACAGTTAAGTCGGCTTCATATCTTGACTTACATCTAGAAATTGACAATGAGGGTCGGTTGAAAACAAAACTTTACGACAAAAGAGATGATTTCAGCTTTCCAATTGTGAACTTTCCATTTCTAAGTAGCAACATTCCAGCAGCACCTGCATACGGGGTATATATCTCCCAATTAAAACGATATTCCCGTGCTTGCATTTCCTATCATGATTTTCTTGATAGCGGGTTGCTGCTCACAAGGAAGCTATTAAACCAAGAGTTCCAAATGGTGAAGTTGAAATCATCCCTTCGTAAATTTTACGGACGCCATCACGAGTTGGTTGACCGTTATGGAATAACCGTTTCACAAATGATATCGGATATGTTCCTTACGTCGTAACTACAATCCCCTTCCCTTTCATGAATGTGACCTACCGAATTAGACTATTTACCGGATTTGTAATCACATAAGCAACACGACGGGTGCCACATGTGGAGCAGGATCTGCTTACCCTTCCGGAGCACCTGAGATCACCCCTAGTTTTTGGTGTTGTTTGTGTTGTTTATTCTTTAGTATAATATGTTGTATCATGTGTACTATTGTTTTTCTGTTTGTCTTTTTCATTTTTAGCCATGGCGTTGTCAGTTTGTTTTAGATTTATGAGTTTGACTGTCCCTTTGGTATCTTTCGTCCCTCTTTTAAGTAAAAGTAAAAGCACCGTTTTCATATTATGCATGTCATTCACAAACGTATAATTGGAAATTGGAAATCTGACGTATTTTTTTTACGGGGTGTAGTACGTCTTTGATAGAACCCTGTAGGTTTTCAAACATAAGAAGTTTTTAATCAGAGACTGCGTTCCTAGAATCAATCAAATTTGACTTTTTATCTTATAGCTATATAGACGGGATCACATTAACTTACAGAAATCATGATAATCTACGGAATTGAAATTTTTACTAGAAACAACCACCAAACAAAGAAAAACGCTTCTGAATTGACACGGGGTAAAAGATACCAACACCCGACGCTATTAGTTTTTGAAATAGTATTTTTTAATAATTATGTATTTAACAGTTTCATCTGGTATATAGAAAATATGATAAAACTTAAACCACTAAAAACTCAACCAACTACAGACAAGGAAGTTATTCAGGAATTTAAAACTAAAGACACGGAAGAGGAGGTCGCTCATGAAACTGCATCAACATTCGCCCGTGTACTGACTTCAGAGAAAAACGTGAGTGACATCATATGTTATGTTGAAACATTATTTATATTTTCGCCTTAAACCAGATGTCCATGAACCTACATTACAAAAATGTGATATTACAATTCACAAATACATCAATGTTAGAAACGATGGGCAAAAGATACGAGAGAGGCATTCAAACGCATGAATCGATAATAAAATGACAACATCATGGCTAAAAGAAAACCCAAAATAAAACCCTGACAGACAGACATACAAATACTAGTACACAAGACACAACATAGAAAACTAAATACTAAGCAAGACGAACAACACCAAAAACTGTGGTTCCTGATCTCTGGAAGTTAATTCACATGCTAAAAATACATGTGCTTGTTTGTAGAGTAAATATGTTATGCCATGACAAATTATTTTAATATAATATTTGATTCAATTTTATCTGTTGTAGTTTTAAAGTGTTTTTGTATTATCCGCAGTTATGATCATCATTTTTTCCGAGGAAATTCGGTCAACATTAAGTGAGAAATTCCACTGGAAATCGGCACAATGAAAATCATTTAACCTAAAGTTAAATTGTTTTGCATCATGTTTGATTTAAAGTATGAATTTAGCATTGATGTATTAGGTTTGTGCCAAAAATAAATATTTGATGCAAGTGGTTTTATTATAGTTATGCAAGCTGATATCCAGTTTGAATTTAACGATGAATTCGCCAACGCTCCGACTTCAGACGAAAAAGTAAGTGACATTATATGTAATAAACAAACTTTATTTATGTCTTCATCCAAAACTGGATTAGCATGTATCTTCATTACAAAAGTCAGAATATACGATGCATAATCATATCAAGGCTGGAAGTTAATTCACATATAATGCATTATATATTCTTGTTTGAGGTCTTGATTTATGATGCAACGAGTTTGCCATAAACATGTAAACGTGTTGTTTTAATTTTGTCTGTTATTATTGCAAAGTTTTTTGTATATAACCCACAGTTATCGCTATATTACGAATTTTTCCTTTGACTGTACTGAATGATAATTTCCTTTCTCAGCAAATGCTATGCAAAATAATCGCTAGAAACAAAGAGCGCACGTGCCCTTTGTCAATCAAATTATCAACGGTGTCATAGTTAAACTAGCGATAAACAGATTATCGTTGGTCATCTCAACTCGATTGGTGTTCTTACTATCTCCGCATCAGCTAAAGCAAGAAAATCAATCTCGTTGAGATGATCACCATTGTTTCAACAAATGCGATAAACATAAAGCCAGAAATTCCACTGAAACCGGTGAAATGAACATTATACAACTTGACGTGAAGTAGTATTTTATCATGTTTAATTGAAAATATGAGTATATGCATGGATTCGATGCCACAAATAATAAGTCATGCCATTTGTTTTATCATATTTATGCAGGCTGATATCCAGTCTACGTCGAACGATGAATATGCCAGTGCACCAACTTCAGACGAAAAAGTAGGTGACATTGTATGAAATGTTCAATTTTTAATTGTATTTCCATCTGAAACCGGATGTGCATATATCTTCATTACATAAACGATATATCACGATGCATAAATGTATACAAGTTAGAAGGTAATTGAAATGCAAGGACTTTTTTCTGTAGTGTAGATATTCAATGCAATGAGTTTTTGCCGTAAGAACTCATGTCAATGTTAATTGTCTGTTAGAATTTGAACGGTTTTTTATTGTATTAACAGCAGTTATTATCACCATTGTGTCAAGGAAATGTGGTTAACATTGAGGCAGAAATTCCTCTAAAACTGTTGAAATGGACAGTATATAACTCGAGGTGAATTTTTTTTTTATTATTTTTAATTGATAGTACCAGTTAAAAATGTATGGATTTGTTGCCACGAATTATAATTTAGCCATTTGTTTTTATTATATCATTACAGGCTGACATACAGTCTAAATCTAACTCTGAATTCGCCAGTGCACCAACTTCAGATAAAAAAGTAAGAACAAATTATTTGTAATGTCTAACCTTTAATTAGAAAACATGGAAAGTATATCTTTGTTTTAAGTGTAAAAATGTAATGCAATGGGTTTTCCATAAAAAAAATATGTCAATGCTTTTGTTTTTGTTTTGTCTGTTATAATTTTTTTTTATATATTACCGGCAGTTATGCATGATTATTATTGTTTTACGAGTACGTATATGGCTGTATGGATTTTGTGCTAGGAATAAATAGTTCATGCCATTTATTTTATCATTTTAATAAAGGCTGATAGCAAGTATAATTCTTACGATGCTTTGGTCTAAAAAGCGACTTCAGATGAAAAAAGTAAGTGACATTATATGTAATGTACAGCCTTTAATTATATGTCCATCCTAAACCGGACGTGCAGACATCTTCATTACATAAACGGAATAATTTGATGCATAAATATATACAAACCACAAGATGATTCTCACGCATAGACAATAATAGTATGTTGACTTGACATATCAACAATATAAGGATAAGGCTTAGAAACGAGGAAATGCGAGGATCTGCGAGCTTTTTTCCCGATTCGTGTCGAATCCTTATATCGTTATACTGCAATATTGGAAAACAACATTTTCAATTATTGTTTATTGTGCTATTGTTATTTATTTGATTTAAATATAAGGCTTCGTATCTGACGGAGAAATAAACAACACAATGAAATGAACATTACCTGTTTAAACCAAACGATGGTGAAAGTATGGACTTAAATATCAACAATAAGCATAACACATACTGTTTATAGGTTTTAAACAAAACTTATTAACAAACGAAAAATGTTTTCCAACAAGTGTAAAAGAAATAAGATTGAGTCGTTCCACGCCTCGTTGTATACATTGATTACAAGGACAGGCATGGATGATAAAATATAGTTCCGGCTCTACTATTTAAATATTCATGAGGAAAACTGATATCGGGTCAGTGACTATATATGACATAGAAATATGCTCAAGCAGAACGAGTGTAGTATAAAAATAATTATAAATTATTGTCTGTAGTGTAGATGTTTTATACAATCAGTGAGCTACAGCAGTTTATGTCAATGTATTTTTTTCTGTTATAATTCTAAAGTTTTTTATTTTTATTCTCCTGCAGTCATTATCATTATTATTTCAATAAATGAGGTCAACATTAAGAACACGAAGAAAGAATTTCCACTAAAACCAGTTGAAGGAACCGTATTTAACAGCAGAAAAATTAGTTTCGCATCATGTTTAATTTAAAATACGAGTGCGATGACTGATATCTGGATTTTGTGTCACGAATTTATATTTCATGCAATTTGTTTTATCATATTGTTACAGGCTCCTAAAGAAGACGAAGAAGTAAGTGTCATTTTATGAAATGTTTAACCTTTGAATATATTCCCTTACTAAACTGGATGTGAATGTATCTTCATGACAAAAAAAAACGGAATATTACGATGCATAAAGATATCAAAGTTGGAAATTTATTCACATGGAAATTATATATTGTTTATAGTGTAGAAATATCATACAAAGAGTTTGCCATAACACATATGCCAATTTTATTTTAAATGTTGTCTGTTATAGATTTTTTCATTACAACACACAGTTATGATCATTATTGTTTCGAGGAAATGCAGTCATTATTAATGGAGAAATTCAATTGAAACCGGTAAATGCACAGTAATTTACTTGAAATGAAATGGTTTTGCAGTTCTTTTAATTTCAGGTATAAGTACCTGTATGGATATTGCACCCCGAATTAATATCCCATGTAATGTTTTCTATCATATTAATAAAAGTTAATAACCAGCTTTTTAATAGTCCAGAAACAGTTCAAAAATTTAAATTTGTATATCGAAATTGGACAAAAAATGTCATGGCAGAATATGAAAAACGACCAAAGCAAACAACAGTACACAAAAAACAATACAGAAAACGGATCACCAATAACACCACAAAATAAATTGAAGGTGATCCCAGGTGGTGTGGAAGAATGAGCAGCTCAATCTTATTTGAAACAATGCCTTTGTTGGTTTATTTAAATTGTTAACATCTGGTTTATGCATTTAATGTTTAATTTTGATTCATTATTCTAAATATTTTTTATTGTAAGTATATGTTTATACTAAAACTATAGTATTGAGCTTGGTTGTATTTTTTAAATTTTAATTCAAATAGACCAATTAGTTGATATTGATCGGTGTAGAAACTCGAGAGGAACCTTAAAGTTCAAAAATAGGTATTTCTGTATCTATAAGATAAATCGCATTTAGTAATGTGTCAATTGAGAGGTAAAGAGAATCTTCCCTCGACATATGTCGTATGCGTGCACATTGATATCGAAATAGATGGTGAAATTTTCAACGTACCCTAATCGTGTAGGCACATTTAGTCTGTCATAAGTTATCGTATATTTTTGTCGTCATGGAAGTAATCTTTAAAAAGTTGTTAAACAGAAAGAGGAATAGTCAATTGATTATAGTACCATAGAGAGCGTCCGTCGAAGAAAAATGGTGAAACAATGCAAAATTTTAAAACAAACGATTTGCTCTATACTAAAGAAATACAAACAAACAAACAATGAATAAAATAGTATAAGGCATATAATATAATCGTTAACCACTAAATAACAGTTTCAAAACTTGAAATTTGATAATCATGCACATTACAGCATTTAAAATGTTTATGATCGTTCAACACTTAATACAATTATTATATGCAATACTTACAGTACATGTAGTAGGCGTGTTATTATATCTCAATGAGAGAAACATGGTCAGATGAACATTTAGTTTTGAGTGATAACTTTGTCTGATAGAATTTTTTATTTCTTATCCAGATCGTAGGTTTTGATCAACTATATAACATTTTAAAAGAAAGAAGAAAGTCATATCTCCATTTTAAAGTTAAAAGAAAAAAACCGTTGACGTGTTGCAGTTACTATCATCACTTCGTTCTCCTCGAAGTTATTGAACCGAAAAAAGAAGAACAAAATAAAGAGACAATTAAAGTCATTGTTGCTCACTATACATCATCGAAGGAAATATTCACAAATAACAGCAAATTTGGAATAGGTAAATTCATAAGTGAAACCATAATAGTCGAAAAGCAAAACAAAGCACGTCATGAACTTTTTGATTATGATAAAAAATCAGGTGGACTTTATCTTGTCGAATCAATTTCTACAGTTGACCACACTATACGTGAAAGACTTTATAAGCGATTAGGGGAACGAATGTACGATTTCGGAGCCAACAATTGTGAACATGCAGTAAATTACATACTTACTGGAAAGTCTGAAAGTGAAGAATCAAAATCAAAGCCAAGATGTGCTGACTTGGTTTCAGCTGCATTTGGTGAATTGAAGGAATTTGGACTTAAAGTAGCAATGATGATAGCACTTGTCAGTTCGCTGGCAGGCTCTCTTACACGATACTCATATGTTAGATTATTGATTGCAGGCGTAGCTGCCGAACGGTCTGATATTGGAGTCAACGAAACTTGTTCAAATCTGCTAGGTGACAATATTATACTCGAAGCAAAAGTTGTGCTGGACAAACATAGTGAAATACCCCGTTTTTCAGAAATAACATCATCAGAAGATATTATTTCTGACATAAAAGCATCATTAAATAATCCATTCCTATGCGAAATTGCCGAATTACTTGCCATGGAAGCCATAACAAAGACTTTCTGGTTATCAGTATGTATGTCAGTATCAGTTGAAACAATGTTTTTAATTAAAAGAATAATCTTTGTATATATACCTCTTTTTGAAATTCAGATAAAAAAAGACTTTTTTAGAATGATATTAGTGAGATTAGTTGCAGGGTATTTGTCAATCCCAATTGGTATTTTAGGTGGATCGGTAGGGCAAGCCTACTTGTCCCCTCCAGCTTTATATTTTTTTGTATTTGCATTTTTTGCCAGTTTGATCGCACGATATATACTAACAATAGTGGCTAGTTGCATGTATGAATGTCTATACTGTTGTTTTTGCGAATGTTGTGCTTGCTGCTGTTTAGAGACTGATAAAAATAAGACGAAAAAGGATGTGGAAATCGGATGCCCTTCAAGTGATGAAGAAAGGTTGAACCAAAAATATACTTTTAAACATTATTTATGCTTTGGTGCTGCTGCTTTAAGTTACTCATTCTGTATTGCAGGTATAATTGTGGCCCTTTATTATTTTTTAGACTGATATATTATGAATTCAAAATACAAAAGATTTTTTCCATTTTATATTATGTGTGAATTGCAAAATATTCATTTTTTTATATTTCGTTTGAAAGAGCTAAAAAAGGGAATTCTCTTAATTTCTATTTTGTTTAATTAATTTTATTTTGTAACAGTAACATTTTATCAAGCAACTTAGAAAAATTGGACAGTTCCTTATTAAAAAAGAATGAAAATGAATGAAAAAAAAAAAAAGATATTGGTATTGCATTTTGATAGTATAGAAAATGTTCGAGTCTGTTTTCTAAACCAATGGGGTTTATTTTGTGAGAAGAGATACACTAGTAAAAAAATTATCTGATTAAGATAACAAGATATTTATTTTGCAATAAATACAACAATTATTTTGTATTTATCTAATGAAAAAGGAGTAAATCAACAAGTTTTTAACGTGGAGAAAATGTTCCGTTCGTTTTTAAACCTTTAGTATTATCGGTTAGTACGTAAAGAAAACAGGCACACGTTTATGAATAAATGTATATTTTTTTCTTATACTGGATTCAATGATCACTATCCAATGAAAATATCGATGATTTTCAGAATTTGATATGAGTTTCTTATTATGATGTTTGGTGATAAAAGAAAAAGTTTAAAGAACAAAACTTGTTATATTAAGGTCTGGAAAAACATTTTCATCAGAAGTCTAGGTTGATTTCAATTATTTAGTTAGCTTTGATTGGAACATAAAATCATGTCTTATACATAATATTTTTGTTATTTTTTCATTCTTATGTAATTATTGTTTTTGTTTTATAACAGTGTGTATTGTATCTGTATCTGTGATATAATCAGAATAAATTTGTTTTAAAAAATTATATCTTGCATAATCAGAAATAAGATTATTATTATGTTATATGTCACTAGCACACTATTTAATAAACTTATCTTACCGACTATCTAATGTGGTAATTAGACTAGTTACCTATCAAAGTGAACAAGTCTTTAATAACGTAAGCATTAAGAAACTACTACCATTGGTCATACAAAAATCAATGCCAAAAAAAGCAAATTGTAAACTTCAAATGTGTTTTATGAATTTATTTCAATCTTTCATCGTCTATTTCTTCGTCTGCTGAAAAAAGTAAAATCACAAAAATACTGAACTCCGTGAAAAATTCAAAACGGGAAGTCCCTAATGGCAAAATCAAAAACACATCAAACGAATGGACAACAACTGTCATATTCCTAACTTGGTACTGGGTATTTTCAAATGTAGAAAATGGTGGATCGAAGCTGGTTTTATAGCGCTAAACCTCGCACTTTTACGACGTTCAAATATAAAAGATGTTTTCCATTTTATATTTTGTGTGAATTACAACATATTCATTTTTTTATATTTCGTTTGAAAGAGCTAAAAAAGGGAATTCTCTTAATTTCTATTTTGTTTCAATAACTTTTTTTGTAACAGTGAAATTTTATCAAGCACCTTAGAAAAAATTGGACAGTTCCTTATTAAAAAAAAATGAATATGAATGGAAAAAAAGATATTGGTATTGCATTTTAATAGCATAGAAAATGTTCGAGTCTGTTTTCTAAACCAATGGGGTTTATTTTGTGAGAAGAGATACAGTACGATTGTTGTAAATATGAAATGTCAGAGATGTATTCAGAGGTTTTTTTCCATTTGAAAATAATTTTTTTATCTGATTAAGATAACAAAATATATTTATTTTGCAATAAATACAACAATTATTTTGTATTTATCTAATGAAAAAGGAGTAAATCAACAAGTTTTTAACGTGGAGAAAATTTTTCGTTCGTTTTCAAACCTTTAGTACTATCGGTTAGTACGTAAAGAAAACAGGCACACGTTTATGAATAAATGTATATTTTTTTCTTATACTGGATTGAATGATCACAATCCAATGAAAATAGCGATGATTTTCAGAATTTGATATGAGTTTCTTATTATGATGTTTGGTGATAAAAGAAAAAGTTTAAAGAACAAAACTTGTTATATTAAGGTCTGGAAAAACATTTTCATCAGAAGTCTAGGTTGATTTCAATTATTTAGTTAGCTTTGATTGGAACATAAAATCATGTCTTATACATAGTATTTTTGTTATTTTTTCATTCTTATGTAATTATTTTTTGTTTGTTTTATAACAGTGTGTATTGTATCTGTATCTGTGATATAATCAGAATTAATTTGTTTTAAAAGTTTATATCTTGCATAATCAGAAATAAGATTATTATTATGTTATATGTCACTAGCACACTATTTAATAAACTTATCTTACCGACTATCTAATGTGGTAATTAGACTAGTTACCTATCAAAGTGAGCAAGTCTTTAATACCGTTAGCATTACGAAACAACTACCATTGGTCATACAAAAATAAATGCCAAAAAAAGCAAATTGTAAACTTCAAATGTGTTTTATGAATTTATTTTAATCTATCATCGTCTATTTCTTCGTCTGCTGTAAAAAGTAAAATCTCAAAAATACTGAACTCCGTGAAAAATTCAAAACGGGAAGTCCCTAATGGCAAAATCAAAAACACATCAAACGAATGGACAACAACTGTCATATTCCTAACTTGGTACTGGTATTTTCAAATGTAAAAATGGTGGATCGAAGCTGGTTTTATAGCGCTAAACCTCGCACTTTCACGACGTTCAAAATATAAAAGATGTTTTCTATTTTATATTATGTATGAATTGCAAAATTTTCATTTTTTTATATTTCGTTTGAAAGAGCTAAAAACGGGAATTCTCTTAATTTTTATTTTGTTTAAATAACTTTATTTTGTAACAGTGAAATTTTATCAAGCACCTTAGAAAAATTGGACAGTTCCTAGTAAGAATGAATGAATATGAATGACAAAAAAGATATTGGTATTGCATTTTAATAGCATAGAAAATGTTCGTTAATTTGTTTTCTAAACCAATGGGGTTTATTTTTTAGAAGATATACAGTACGAATGTTTTAAATGGGAAGTGTCAGAGAAGTATTCAGAGTTATTTTCCATTGAAATAAAAATCTTTTTTTCTTTATCTGACTAAGACATGTAAGATAACAAGATATCTATTATGCAACTAATACAGCAATTAATTTTTATTCATCTAATGAAAAACGAGTAATTCAACCAAGTTTTTAGTATGGAGAAAACTTTCCGTTCGTCTATATACCGTTATTCAAATATCTTAATATCAGAACTTTTGGAACTTTTAGTATCATCGGTTATTATGTAAAGAACCAGGCACACGTTTTTGAATAAATGTATTATTTTTTTTTTATATCTAGATTCAATGATTACATATCTAACGAAAATATCGAGAATTTTCAGAATTTGATATGAGTTTCTTATCAAGATGTTTGGTGATAAAAGAACAAAACTTGTTGTATTAAGGTCTTGAAGAACATTTTGACCAGAAAGTATAGGTTGATTTAAATTATTTAGTTAACGTTGATTGGAACATAATATCATTACTAATACATAGTACAAATAGTTTTGTTATTGTTTATCCTTATGTTTCTTTTATATTTTATGACAGTGTGTATCTGTGATATAATCAGAATAAATTTGTTTAAAAAGTTTATGTCTTGCAAAATCAGAAATAATATTATTATTAGTTACATATTGTGCTAGTGACCTAATACGGTATATATCACCAGCACACTATGTAATGAATTTATCTTACCGACTATCTTATGTTGTAATTAGACTAGAGACCTATCAAAGTGAGCAAGTCTTTAATTAGCATTAAGAAACTGCTACCATTGGTCATACAAAAATAAATGCAAAAAATAACAACCTGTGAACTTTAACCTGTTTTATGGATTTATTTTAGCCTTTCATCATCAATTTCTTCGTCTGATGAAACCTTTAAGATTTTTCTCATAACCATTTTGTTTTTTCTATAGGGACATAACTACACTATTTGTTATAATTTTAGGAATCTTATATCGAAGGTTTTAGCAGTAATGTATTTGACACTTTAATTAAGGCCATTTCGCATTTTCGCGTTTTCGTCCTATAGAATATAAATGAGGTATAATTTGGTACAAAAAATATGTAAAGCAAAGATTTTTTTCAACTTTAAGTAGACGTCATTAATCAATTCTCACGATAATTTTCTCTGGCAGGGTTCATCATGGACATATGGAGAAAAAAGTCTAGATTAAACAGAAGCAACGCTTTCTGATTAGGTATGAAAAAAATTATATCGAAAGCCAGTTGATAAAAGCAGTGGTTCTGTATATCATATCTATATGTTAGGAACACACCAAAAAAGAACAGAGTTCTAATTTCCTCTCGGTTGCACATATCTTATTTGTCTAAGGTACAAGGACAATAACTAAACAAAAGTACGTTCTGCTCTTTTAAAAACTTTTAATTATATCTTTACAGAGATGTGAATTTCATTATAATTATATTTTCAAGGGACATAACTCATTAACATTGTTTAATCAGAATCTATTTAATTAAAGTGTCAAATACATTGCTGCTAAAACCTTCGATATAAGATTTCTAAAATTATAACAATAATTGAACACACAAGAGTGATAACATTGTATAATTGTTTTTTTTTTATATAATCAATAATTTCAAGTGCATAACTCTTTATTGATCGGTACTGATTTTTGAACTCTTCAAGTACATTGATGATAAAAATCGGACAAGAGGTGTACACATTAGAGGGCTCATATGACAATTTCCCAAAGAATTACTATTCCCAGGACATTACAGGAGCATAACTAGTTTAAAAATAATTGATCGGTATTAATTTTTAAATCAGTCCTAAACATATCAAGCAATGCTTTAAGTTTCATAAATTCAGTTATGAATAGTACATATGAGAGCTCTTACAATGCAGTTTTCCGTACAATTATATTTCCAAGGGGCATAACTCTTTTAAAATTAATTGATCGGCTATAATTTTTGAACTTGACAAAGACATAGCTTTTAAAAACCTCCGATGTAAGTTTCATAAAATTCTGGCAAGAAAAGTACATATGAGAGTGTTAACAATGCAATTTCTAATATAACTGATGTTTCCAAGTGGCATAACTCATTTAAAAATAAATGATCAGCACTGAATTTCAAACTAGCCCAAAACATAAAAAAAATCTGGCAAAAATTGGAAACGAGAGACGAACGTACGAACGCTCAGACGTACGAACAGACGGAAGGACAAACGCCCGATATTTCTATTGACATTGCAATGCGTTACGCGGGGTAAACTTTATATATAGCAATGTACGATTTGCCTTTTTCGCCTACAAAATTTGGTCAAAAGTCTTTTTTTCTCTTTAGTCAATTATTTAATTGTGTTACTTTTGTTTTTCACAATCGACTTCAGACAAACTATCACTAGTAAAGTGCCACAAATGTGTATTTGTTTGGATCTCAACCATTACAAAAGTAATCAAACCAATGAAGAATTTCTACACTCTTTTAAAAAACAATAATTTCAATTAAGATCGTTTGACAAACAATATAGATTCAAACATGTAATATGCTTTGTATTTGCTAAATTGAAAAGAACTGAGGCAACCGTTTTAGGAAGTAACATAACTTATCCGGGATCAACTTAACCAAACTATGACAAAATCACTGTACTAAACGCTCCTCGATATGACGACCTTACTGCCCGTGTTATTTATTCGTAACTAAAAGTTTTTGGTTTTTCCAATGCCCACAACTTGATTGCACCTCTTAATTTTTGGTAGGTTTTTATTTTGGTTAATTTAGTTCTGTGTAATGTTTTGTTTTCGTCCTAAATTTCAATATTGTGCGTATGTCCTCTTACAACCAGCATTTGTTTTGAATCAATTCAATTGCACCCCCTTTTTTATCTTTATCAATTTAAATTTTCTAAATGGATGGATAGGATAGTAACATGTCAGTCTGTAACATAAAATCAAACAGACAAAGAAAATTCCAATAGCAGGAGGTTGTTACTTATTTATATCTTTGTTTATGCTTTATATCGGATATATGACATTCGACAGTCTCCGCTGGTCATCTCGAAAGTTAATAAGATGGGATCAAGACTAAAATAGACACAAAATTATGATATATGTTATCGAGTATATGCAGTGTTCACTGTTTATTCAGAGTTATTGTAATTTGAATATCATGTAGTTTTGGTATGTTATATATCAAATATGGGAATTTGAGTTAAATAGGTGAACATGAATTAGACAGCTTGTTCCCCTTAGATACTTACTAGTCACCACAATAGACGATACAACACTTTCATAAAATAATGTTTCGCCGTTTGGTAGGAAACAATAACAAATATACAAAATATATCAAAAAGAAGATGTAGTATGATTGCCAATGAGACAAATCTCTATAAGAGACTAAATGACACAGAAATTACAAGCGATAGGTCACCGTTCGGCGATCAACACTGAGCAAAGACCATACCGTATAGTTAGCTATAAAAGACCCAGAAATCACAAATGTCAAACAATTCACACGAGAAATTTAACGGACTAATTAATAAAAAAAAAAAAAAAAAAAATGAACCAACAAAAATATGTCACACAGCTTTTAGCAATAACCGACAACCAATAAATTACAGGCACATACGTACATAATTAGTTGGGGTTAAACAGGGAAAATATGTATGTAATAACGTTCTATGTGACACAGCAACACAAATAACGTAACACACTTATGTTCAGTTGGTGGAATTTAATATCGAGTATGATCGCCTCTTGCAGCTACAAAAATGTATATGTACTACATGTTCACACCCACGCGGCATATATTCATAATGTTTGCTAGGGGGATATTTTTCAACTCCTGCAACAAGAATTAACAGATGTTGAGTGAGTGATATGAGAAACAACAAATACCTAAATGAATATGAATCAAGAATATTCCATTCGTTAATGTGTTAAGTAGTTTTATGCAAATACCGTTTTAATTATCTAATAGCAGTATTTGTAAAAAATAAACAATTTTATCGTGTACCTGAAGTCGAAACTTTAGGAAGAGGGGATGGTTCCATTAACAGTGTATACATTGAACTTTAGAGAATCGGGTTGAGGTATTTATTCGTATTGAACATCTAAGGTGTAGTGAGAGTAATGCACAACAAAGAATCAATACTAGTAAATGTGTTACTAATACTTTTTTTTTGTCAGAGCACGACATATCTAATAATGAATATGTCCGTCAATTTGGGATTTATGTGCAGCAGTTTACATATCATGCTTAAACATTATAGACAGCAAATTATACAAAGTTACAGTAAAATGTAGTAAAGGACGCTGCAGAATCTATTGGTGGTTGAGTACAGATCGAGCTACTCACACACATTTAAATCTAGAATTCAAAAACATTCATTATGTATGTTTAGACAAATGTTGAAACCTTGATATAGAACCTAATCAATATACAGATCAAAAGATGTGAAATGATTTCCAATGAGACAACTCAAACCAGTACTAAAAGGCTACTGTACAGCCATCAACAATACATGTAATCAAAATCAATATCGCTTAACAAGTTCTGACTTGTTTTGTTAAGTCTGTTATGGGCGATTTTTCTTTTTGTAGAGTTTTGTTTGAATTTTTTTTTAAATATTTTAAAACGATAGGATTTTTTTTCAATTACGATGCTCAACTTACTACTATCCATAGTTTTTTTTTTTAAAAGGCACGAAAGATTGCCTCTAATGTATTCCTCTATGAGATAATAGTTTTTCATAAAAGATGTATTTAAATCCTTTTTTATTTACCTTTTTTATTATTGTTTCTGTTCTGTACCATAGGTGTATAACTGTAACTTCCTACGTTTTAATGATTGAATTGTTTCAAAAGATATGAGGAAAAATACAGTTTAAATAAGACAATTAGACAATAAAGACAATTCTAAATGATAATATTGTATTAAATTCCAGAAGTAAATAACTGTATATTTGTGTACGTAATAAGGTCATGTTCATCCATAGATATTGAATCATAAATTGATAAATTGTTGTTTAATTCTCCTTTATTTCTTCACTACTTTTATCATGTTTATATTCTGCTAACTTGACACCACTATTTCTGAAACAAAGATGTATATTTAATTAATTAGTTACAATATGAAATACCTTATTGAGATATCGTAAATGATAATAAAATCGAGGGGGATATATATGATCCAATTTGTACTTACGAATAACCATATGGCGATAAATACACAATGATTCTTGTGTTACTTACTTGAACATATTTTTAAAAAGTCAATTGTATTTGAACTTTATTTTAATGTTTATGTTTAAAAGAAGAAGCCGGAGAATTCGTGTGGTTATAAAGAAACGTTATGGGGCGTTGTTATTTTGGAAATGAAGATTGTTTTTTTATAATTGATCTCGTTTCATCTAATTAATTTGTTTTATGTTATTCCCCGAACATGTTCTTTTTCTGTAATCGGTCACCTTAAAACTTACATTTGGCCGTTTCATAATCTAATGCATCCTGGGTAATATTTTCAAAAGCGTACACCAAAGCGTTTTGATTGGTTTAAAACGTAATAAACAATGGAAATTCAACCAATGACGTAACGTTATTTTGACTTTGGGGGACGAACAATGAAATTACCCATGATGCTTTAGATTCTGAAACGGCCAATTGTACAAACGTGAATACAGGCAACAAATTTTTCTTTTGATTTGTATCCCAATCAGATTACGGGAAAGACATTCAAAATTAATTTTCTTTTCCAAACATTATTTAAGAAGTTTCAATTTGTGATAAAAAAAAACAGTCCTCTTATTTTATATATAGTATATAGGTATCAAAGGTACCACGATTATAATTTAGTACGCCAGACGTGCGTTTCGTCTAAATAAGACTTATCAGTGACGTTCAGATAAAAAAAATTATAAAGCCAAAACAGTAAAAGTTGAAGAGCATTGAGGACCCAAAATTCCAAGAAGTTGTACCAAGTACTGCTAAGGTAATCTATTCCTTGGATAGGAAAATTCTTAGTTTTTCGAAAAATTCAAAGTTTTTTTAACAGGAAATTTATAAAAATGACCATATAATTGATATTCATGTCAACACAGAAGTGCTGACTACTGGGCTGGTGATACCCCCGGGAACGAAACGTTCACCAGCAGTGGCATCGACCCAGTGGTGTAAATAGTTATCAAAGGTACCAGGATTATAATTTAATACGCCAGACGCGCGTTTCGTCTGTATAAGACTCATCAGTGACGCTCAGATAAAAAAAGTTATAAAGCCAAAAAAGTAAAAAGTTGAAGAGCATTGAGGACCCAAAACTCCAAAAAGCTGTACCAAGTACGGCTAAGGTAATCTATTCCTTGGATAAAAAAATTCTTAGTTTTTCGAAAAAATTCAAAGTTTTTGTAACAGGAAATTTATAAAAATGACAATATAATTGATATTCATGTCAACAACGAAGTGCTGACTACTGGGCTGGTGATACCCCCGGGGACGAAACGTTCACCAGCAGTGGCATCGACCCAGTGGTTTAAATAGTTATCAAAGGTACCAGGATTATAGTTTAATACGCCAGACGCGCGTTTCGTCTGCATAAGACTCATCAGTGACGCTCAGAAAAAAAAAGTTATAAAGCCAAAAAAGTAAAAAGTTGAAGAGCATTGAGGACCCAAAACTCCAGAAAAGCTGTGCCAAATACGGCTAAGGTTAAATCTATTCCTAGGATAAGAAAATTTTTAGTTTTTATAAAAATTCAAAGTTTTGAAACAGGAAATTTATAAAAATGACCATATAATTGATATTCATGTGAACACCAAAGTGCTGACTACTGGGTTGGTGATACCCTCGGGGACGAAACGTCCACATTATCATTGATCATGTTGATGGCATATCTTTCATATTCGGCTTTTAAATTTATGCACGATACTTTTTAGACCCAACAAGAGTTAGATCTAGATCTATTTTATATTTATATCATTGTTGAAGACCATATGGTGATTAGTAAATGCCTCTGCAATTTAAGTGTCGTTGTGAGTTTTACTCATTGAAATATTTCAGTTTTTATCTTATGTTTTGTCTCACGAGAAGTTGCGTATATCGTGCAAACAGATAGTTACGGTAGATTGGTTATCGTAACCACACAAACACACTATCTTAACCAAACAAATCATATGATACCTAATTCTGTGTGCATACAACCCAAGTTCCGGAAATGATTTTGTTGAATTTTTATTAGGTACGCTTTCTTTTATCACAAAAAGAGTGGGTATATATGATTAGAAAAAAATATATACATAAACAATACAACAGAGAATTTCAATCCAATGTTTCACCATTTATATTATTCAATCAAAGAGTGCAAAAATTATGGTAATCAGTGGCGTAGCTAGGTCATTTTTACGTGTACGCCCGAACCTTGGCGAGGGGTCTGGGACCCCAAACTGATCCATGTCAAACAATTTCTGGTAGTGGATTAGATCTAGGGAGCGAGGCCCCCGGAAGCTAATGAGTTATCGAGAATGAATACCATTCCTGTCATTAAAAACTCATCAGTAGCAACATAATTTATTTTAGAATCTAAATGGTTTATTTGTTATGTTAAATTATTCATTTTGTTAATTTGAAATATAATAGTCATTGGATTCAGAGATAATGTCAAAACCAGTAGCTTTTAAATATGTTTAAAAGAGCTGTGAGGGTAAAGCAATTAACCAACAAAATAACCTTTCTATTTCCAAATTTCGTAAATGAACATTAACACATGGCAAGAGTAAAATCTCTTTGTTCTTACTGTGCTATAATCTAGATAATGCACAGCAAAGGTGTGCATTACTACCTCAGATATACCTTACAGTTCAAATCTATTTTTACCTTTAAGGGCGGTTCCCGGATTTTGAAAGGGGCGTTATTCTATCAAATTAAAAAAACCAAGAATGTGTCCATAGTACACGAATGCCCCACTCGCACTATCATTTTTTATGTTCAGTGGACCGTGAAATTGGGGTCAAAACTTTAATTTGGAATTAAAATTAGAAAGATCATATCATAGGGAACATGTGTACTAAGTTTCAAGTTGATGTAACTTTAACTTCATCAACAACTACCTTGACCAAAAACTTTAACCTGAACTTCGCACTATCATTTTCTATATTCATTGGACCATGAAATTGGGGTCAAAACTATAATTTGGCAGTAAAATTAGAAAGATAATATCATGGAGAACATGTGTACTAAGTTTCAAGTTGATTGGACTTCAACTTCTTCAAAAACTACCGGCTTGACCAAAAACTTTAACCTGAAGCGGACGGACGAACGGACGCACAGACGGACGGACGAACGGACGGACGGAAGAACGGAGGCACAGATCAGAAAACATAATGCCCCTCTACTATCGTAGGTGGGGCATAAATATCAACGAGTGTAGCGAGACTAAAGACAATATTGACGATTTTAAGCTAAAACACCGTACTTTGTCAAATCCAAGGGTAAACGACCCGTTCGCCCCCACCCCCGAATCCGCCATCTGAACGATTTTTTGAATAATTATTCCTATAAAGAGACTATATTTGGATCGGATTTAATGTGGACCATATTAAAGTTTGTTTTAAAACTGGGTGATTAGCTGGAGATCAATCAGACTTCATTTAGATGGACGTGTCTTAAAAAGTAATACAGTAGATTAAAAGAAATGGGGGGGGGGGGGGGGGGGGCGATTGCGGGGAGTAAAAGGTTTTGAAAGAGAAACATATTTTTTGTTTATTTAACCTTTTAAATTTAGGTATTACAACATCTTCCTCGGTTCTTTTAAGCATATTGAGGGAAAGATATTCAAAAGCAATGAATCTTATTTAAACTCAACAACCCTTGCAGTTATGTTTTTTTTTTCATACACCGATTTGAAAGTACACAATTTCCTGCAAAAAGTGAATCCATTTATCAGTCCATTACAGGATTTAAAAAAAATCCAACATTTTCTTTAGATATTTTTTCTTGATCTGGAGTACTAGTTTTGGCCCAAGTTTCATGACAATTTATGAAGATTGATGCATTGATAATTTATAAAAAGCCATATAGGATCGCTATGTCGCGATTTGTCGTCATAAATACAAATGTATGTCACAGGCTCGACAAAACTGTAAACCACAAAACGAATCGAAGGAGATAAAGGATTGCTTAAAACAGAAGGGAAGGGAGTATAAAACTCACAGTAGCTTAAATTCAGACTTGACAGAAAATGAACAAATAAATGATATGATTCCATTTGACTGAAAGTAAATTTCGTCAATTTTATCCACAATTACAAGACAACAAAGAAAGACTTATAAAGCTGATGTGCTTCTAACAAGTTATTTTTATTTTGAATTCTTTAGATTAAAATATTATTTTTTTTAACAAAATTCAAGTGTACCACCGGGCGTTTTGACGTAAACGTAGCTACGCGCCTGGTAATTGCCAATACTCTGACTTCTGAAGGAGAGGTAAAAATATATAATTGGACTTGCCTGTTTTAAATAACATGAATTTGTGTGTTTATATTTATCATATTCGCTAGAATATTAGAATATTCTGAGCGTCTACTTCGTGCAAATTATTTCTATTCCGATTGGATTCTGACAATAAAAACCACATTCATTTAATCTAATGATATACACCTTTACTTGTGTCTACATCTTTTAGCAGAATTCGAAGTTGAAATAACCAAAAATCGTGAATATAAATGAATTTTTGATATATGTAAACAAATTTTCATCTTGTCTAGATCTGTTCTTAAATCAAAATTTAATCTCAGCGTTAAACGTATCATACTGTATACCAGTGACCAGTCTAGGATTCAGTTCATTAAAAAATAAAGAGTAAAATTCCTTGATCGATAAAATATTGTATTCCTAGTTTTTCAATAAACTATTAGTACCCGTGCGTGAAAAACAGTTTACTTTTGATTATTCAATAAAAGTAACACATAAATTCATTTATTTGAAAAAATAAAAGACTATTTCCATAATTTATTTTAGAAATAATTGATGCAAGCTATACTTTATTGTAGTTTCAACATAGGTAGGCATTATATTCGTGATTTTTTTGCACGAGCGAAAGTGAGGACCAAAATGACACAAATATAATGTCTACCCATGTTAAAACTACAATAAAGTATAGCTTGAATCAATTATTTCGATTCTGATTAGGACAATGAAGGTAATTTCTCCGTCCGATGTGTAAAAGGGTAAAGCGATTGTGAAGGCAGTTCTTTGAACTTCAATTTTTGTTTGTAACGAAGCAAACAGCTGGCACTGTGATTTTTCAGAGGGAGGAGTTTTCGAATACCAGCATGAACGGTTGTCGTTACTAGGTCAAATATGTCAATTTCGTACTGCAACACATTACAGTCATAATAAATGAATTAGTAACAACATGTGCATCATTTAAGAGTTTGAAAGTATTTTAAGTTAATGAAATATATATTAAATGCATTCCAATATTGGATTTAGAGCATGGGTTTATTCATAAAGCGAAAGAAGCACGTCATATTAGAAGTGTTTTGTTATTATGCAATAAACATAAAATTGAAAATAGAAATGGGGAATGTGTCGAAGAGACAACAACCCGACCAAAGAGCAGACAACGGTCGAAACCCACCATTGGGTCTTCAATGCAGCGGGAAACTCCCGTGCTCGGAGGTGTGCTTTAGATGACCCCTTAACAAAAAAGTATACCAGCTCAGTGAAAATGGACGTCATACTAAAATGCAGCGGGTTTAACATGTTTTTGAAATCACAACTCTCCCCTATACCTAAAAAAACACACACAACACACAGTAAAATAATGATACTGATACATAAATTAACGAAGGACTATTATCAGTTACTGACAGGCCAGCTCCAGACCACAAATAAACTGATTGAAAGATTATGTCTTCATCATATAAAATCCCTCCCGATAGGAGTTTAGTATTTACCAACATAAAACATATGAGAAGAACATTATCCGTATCATGCAAACAGCTGTAAATAAATGTGTTTATTTCCGATGCAACGAACCTATAGGTGAATGAATATTAAAGCCAACATATGCAATCTTTAATGACCTGAACAGTATGATGATTAACATTCAGCAGTATTGTGTTATTCTGAGGCGGTCAATATTGGTAGAGGAAGCCGGAGTGCACAAAAGAAACCCCAACGTACTTTGGGAGGAAAACTGACAATACTAATCAATTTAAAAGATATACGTCTAGCGCACCTGTTGTGTCCGGGATTTGACAAAGTAGACCAAGTGAACACTAAGTCCCTGTAAATCAGGAAAACAATATTCTATTCAGAGTGTCTTAATTGAGAGATTTGTTGAAGCTTTTTATTCAACAATAATTTATTTATAATCAAATTATGTTTTATGCATTTCCAACCTTGATACAACATAGAACACTAAAGAATAAACAATACGAACCCCACCAAATATCAGGTGCTCCGGAAGGGTAAGCAGATCCTGCTCCACATGTGGTACCCGTCGTTTTGCTTATGTGAAAACAAATCCGGTAAATAGTCTAATTCGGTAGGTCACATTCATGAAAGGGAAAGGGAGGGGGATTGTAGTTACGACGTAATGAACATATCCGATATCCGATATCATTTGTGAAACGGTTATTCCATAACGGTCACCAACTCCTGATGGCGTCCATAAAATTTACGAAGGGATGATTTCAACTTCACCATTTGAAACTCTTGGTTTAATAGCTTCCTTGTGAGCAGCAGCACCTCTATCACGAAAATCATGATAGGAAATGCAAGCACGGGAATATAGTATCAATTGGGAAATATATACCCCGTATGCAGGTGCTGCTAGAATGTTGCTACTTAGAAATGGAAAGTTCACAGTTGGAAAGCTGAAATCATCTTTTTGTCGTAAAGTTTTGTTTTCAACCGACCCTCATTGTCAATTTATAGATGTAAGTCAAGATATGAGGCCGACTTAACTGAATCTGTAGTATCCTTTATCTCTAGCTCAATGGGATAGATGCGTTCCACAAAGTCACCAAATTTTGAATTATTTAGTGAAAGAACATCATCTATATAGCGGAAAGTAGAGTTAAAGGATCTTTCTAATTTCTTATCTTTCTTCCTAAGAAGTTCCTGCATGAAGTCAGCCTCATAATAATAAAGAAACAAGTTGGCAAGTAGAGGGGCACAGTTTGGTCCCATTGGAATGTCGACAGTCTGTTGAAAAACACGTCCTCCGAACGTAACAAATATGTTGTCAATCAAGAAATCAAGCATCTTGATAATATCAGTTTCAGAGAATTTTTTGTTTGAATCAGAGTAATCCTTTACAAAGTAGGATTTATCCCTCCCTACGACAAGATACTTGTATCTACGTTGGCCATTCTTTTTATGAAGCAAAGCAATACCAACTCTTTCAATTTGTCTCTTAGTTTGGAATGTGGAATACTTGTGTACAGAGTAGAAAAGTCAAATGTTTTAATAATGTTACAAGATGAAAGAGAGTTAGATTGTAAAAGTTTAGTTTTTAAAACACCCGGTCTACATTTTTCTCTAATTCTTTGACAATTTATACCTTTCTGCACTCATTGTATAAAAAAAATAATCAACGTGTGGTTGCCGGTGATCTCAGAAGATGATTGGATGAGTTTAAGGGTCATAACCTTAATTAGCTAACTGAACGAATCAAAATATGCTAACAGGTGTTAATGAAACTGACAACTTTGTAAAATGTTGAAGGCACTCGAAGGGGATTTGCGTTTAACAAAAAATGAAAAATTATTTTTTAATCATTAGAGAAACAAATTCTTACATAGTTACTCGTGGATTATTGGATTTATCCAATCTCGAGATAGTTAAATGATAAATTTATCCGAGGCTCGGACTTAAAAATTTATAATTTAACTATCTCGATTGGATAAATCTGATAATCCACTGGTATAAATGTAAGAATCTATATTTCTCTAATTCTATGGAAATTTATCCCTTTCTCAACCAATTGTATAAAAAATATAATCAACGTGTGGTTGCCGGGGATCTCAAAAGATCATTGGATGATTTGAAGGCTCATAACCTTTTTAGCTAACTGGATGAATCAATATATGCTAACAAGTGTTAATGCAATTGGCAACTTCGTGGAATATTAAAGGTACTCGAAGGGGGTTTTCGTTGAACAAAAAAGAAAAAAATATTTTTTAATCATTAGAGAAACAAATTCTTACATAGTTACTCGTGGATTATCGGATTTATCCAATGTCGATAGTTAAATTATAAATTTTAAAGTCCTCGCCGAGGCTCGGACTTTAAAATTGATCATTTAACTATCTGATTGGATAAATCCGATAATCCACTGGTATCAATGTAAGAATCTATATCATCGATACTCATCAAACAATAGTTTATAATGATAACATCACTACTTTCCTCTTAGAAACGAATTCAAATAAGTTTACATCTTAACAAAATCAAATGTTACCTTATCATTTCCTGACATCATTTTGCCAACTTCGCCAATTGCTTTAAATGGATTAGTTACAACATTTCCAACTAAATTTCCTGGATAACTTCCAACTGCTTTCGCTGCATTTTTTTCGTCAGCAGAATCTGATACAGCAGTAAAAGGGGCAGCCACGACACCTGCAGCTGCTGCTACTGGTACCCAGATGGGGGAGGTTATGACTGTGAAAAACGTTTTAAGACCAGAGTTGCTGTCAGACATTTTTTAAAAGTTATTTGTCAATCAGCAAAAATAATGATATGCGCAACGATATTCATATGTAGAAAATGTCAATATTTGACAATCTAACGCTTAGTTCAACCTTTACCTTAAGTTAGCAGTTTTAATGTAAACAATATTATCATGTATCTGATTATCGTGCAAAAACACCCTTATTATACTTCTGATAAAATTTAAAGGCCGCATTATATAAATTATCTGTACGATGAGAGAACAACATGCTAAAAAACAAGTCAATTATTATATTGTTATATTTGTTTTGTATTTTACTTTAAGTAGTAGAAGATTCTGATGGCGGAAATGGGAAAAATAATTATATACTCCTACAAATCTTTAGTACATTTTAGTATCATCTTGATGGACCTTTTTGTCAAGTTTACAGACTGATACAATAAATCAATTTTTGATAGATTTACGATTACGAATGAATGGAGACTTCACATAAATAATATTCAGCAAAATAAAATACTCTATCTGATAGAAATAAACAGAAAACCCTTTTTAACGATTACTACTTGTTTATTATGGCAAGGCTGTCTTGAATTTGAAGGAATGTGGTCTTCGTTTTATTGTATTTTGAATGTTACAAATGTCTTATGATTTGGTTCGTCATATAATTTAGGATTCAAAGAAGACAATGATAATTTAGAAACTGGAAAGTACAGTTTTTTTTGTAAATGAATAATACACATGGATATGAAGGATGTTTTTTTTTATTCTTTTGCCAGATATTCAAAATTCTCTGGTTTTATCCATGTAGTGCCATTATTAATCTTTCCTCGCTAACCCCTACTTTTTTCATTATTTAATTGCATTTAGTTTAAGAAGCAACATTCAATTAAATCTAATAAAATCCCTGTTACTTTTCCCTCTTTCTGTGTGAAAAAG
Source organism: Mytilus edulis (assembly GCA_019925275.1). NCBI lineage: Eukaryota > Metazoa > Mollusca > Bivalvia > Mytilida > Mytilidae > Mytilus > Mytilus edulis. The sequence goes on from CM034357.1 coordinate 29,451,247, forward strand.
GTGCCAATGTTAAATGTATGAACAGTCCAGAGAGAATTATCCCTCACAAACTTGTCAATGACTTATATCTCGAGAACAACCACACGATCTCTCATTCTGTTCTGCCTTTATAGCCCCTTTACGAATGAAAAAACCTCTCGAAGTGACAATCATCGTCAGTCCACGTTCTGAATTCTTATTAGATGATGCTTCATGGATTTTTCATGTATACATGAGAAGTTTTGATAACATAGTTTTATGTAAGAAATTGATATTTCGTGAATAATTTTGAAACCATCGATCTCTCCGATACATTTATATTTTATGATGGATGTCGATATCCGGTCTATAAACACCCTCCAAAAGAATTGCCTAAGTGAATATGGGACCTGACATTGTTTTTTCAAACAGAAACATCATACTACTGTTTTAAACACTGACCAAGCGTTCTTTGTCTTATACAAAGAAAGTATAATTTCCGAGATCAAAATGACAGTAAATACAATACGCGACGGAGATGATTTCATAACTTTAAATCTCAATTTTAATTTTTCAAGTATAATGCGTGATTTCCACACCGTTCGAATTTTTAAAGATATTGACAAGATCACAAATCTGCGTGAACAGCAGAATAATTTTTAACGTAACTTCATACTATTTAAATAAATTTAGATTATATAATGATTCATGATAACATAATTTTACATGAAATGTTTTATTATAATTGTACAAATACTGTCCTTTTCATGGAGTCTAACACTTCTCTGTATCTAGGTATGACTGTCTGGGGGTTTAACATATTGACAATTTAATATAAAACTCTACGTTAAAATCACAATGGTTTAGTACCCGGTTTCAAGACGATTTTAAAGTTGACTAGTTTAAATTAGATAGGATGAATTTGGTGTACGTGCAACATAAATGATCCTGACAATAGAATCAAAAGTAAGAAACTTATCTTTTCCTGAATGTGACATTATCCATATAGAGTTTAATATTTCTTAAAAATAACGCAAAAAAGTAAAATCACTAAAATACTGAACTCCACGGAAATTCGAATCGGAAAGCCCCTGATCACAAAGTGAAGATATGGTATGATTGAATAAAACGAATGTTCGTTTTTGATTCGTTTTGTTATTTGCTTTTGCCATGTTATTATGGACTTTTCAAATTGATTTAGCCCACAGGTGCCTGGGTATATGATGCAGACACCCCTTCTATTTTCTTCTCCTTGCTGATTAAAACTTCCAACCTTCCATATCTCCAACATATCCATCACCCCGGTGCACGCCTCACCCAGCTTCGAGTGATTAAACCCACTCAGAAAAAAAACCCAACTCCACCATCCATATAAAGAAACAAAAAGTCAACCAACTCGACGCCACTTCTCCGTCAAAAATAAATAATAAATTTGACCTACCCGGACTCCACATCAACCCTTCCGGAAAACGAACTTCCCCGCCATCAGATCGCAGACACATATTTTTTCGCAAAGTACTTCTTCATTTAAAACTAAAAGTTATTATTTGTTTTCTTTCACGCATGATGTTGAAAGTATAAAACTATTAAAGTTGGATATGAAAGATTTGATTTTCAAACAACATTTTGTTATGACCTTGACTTTCAATTTCAAAACATTCCTTAGATTTGAGATTACGACAAATTTCAGTGAGGCCTTTCAGTGAAATGAATACCTATAACAAAATAGCCATTTAATTTGTAACTGTATCGATTGTATCGTTTTCGAAGTGTGATACAAGTTTATGAATGAGTGTTGACGCCCCGACACCCGAGTTCGTTATATATCGTCATTTCTATTTTTACCTTTAAAATAACTGTCATTTGCTTGATTCTGTACCGGCATTTTGTTATGTAGAAAACAGTGGATTAAACCTGGTTTTATAGCCAGAGAAATCTCCTACTTGTATGCTAGTTGCATTTATTCCAATCTGGGAGCACAACAAACAGACATAACAGGTAAAAATTTAAAAAAACTGGGGTCCAGCAGTTAGCATTGTATTATAATCTGTATTAATATTTTAAACAAAAAAGTATATTTCAACAACAAAAAAAACCCGCATTTAGACAATCTGTAGACGAAGGACTTAGCAAAAATGAAAACGTAACATAAAGTTTATACAGAATATTTATCAACAAGGTCCTTTGGTATCTTTCGTTGAAATTTTTTTGAAACAAGCTGAGACGTTCTTTGACATAACCCTGGTTAATGAACATTATGCTGAGACACTGGTGACATTTTATAAAGCCTGAGTAGAAGCTAGAACTCTCTTGAATACCGAATGAGTTGGAAATGTATATCCGGTATAAGACGTACGAACAACTTTAAATTCATTTTTGAAAAGCAAACAAACTGTGAGGTATATTTTTAAGTCTAATAAATCATAACAGGAAGTCAAACTTTTAAATCTTCTTTTTTTGAATATTGTTGTATATTTTAATTTTTTTATTTTATCTTATTTATTATTTATGGACCAATAACTATATAGTCATAGCGATAACTCTGGTGTGCTTAATTTGTGTTTGTTTGTAAGAGAATGAAATGAAAGCACTGGTGAAATTAAAAAGGTGCCAATTGTCATCGAAATATAAAACTGACTCACTTATGGTCGTGGCATTTTTTCTATTTCTTGCATGAATATATATATGTCTCAAATCACACTGTACAGAGTGCGTTACGAAAAAGTGGTACGAAAATCTGCGTTTATGTGATTGGATTATCCAGCATCATATGACGATAGCACATAATTTGCATGGGCTATTCGGTAGGTAATTGACGACTTTCAAAGGTTAAGACGATGTACATTTTGTTCATGGCAACGGCCACCTGTGTTTTCTTCAATGACATACAAAACACTCACACGTTTCACACCATGAGGCTGTTGACCATAAGAGAGATAAGTTAAAACTATAAATTAAAAATTATTACATTAAAGTTGGTGTTTTAATTGTCAGAAAAAAATGTTCTAAAAGGTCCAAACTACAAAATGAAAATTTAAAAAAAAAAAGTTGTATACGTGACAGCCGTCTGTCTGCCAAAATATTCTATGTATCAAATGTTACGGTCTATAATAGTTCAAGTTCAAGAATATTGTATCGTGAAACAACTTTTCGGTTCTTTAATTTGATTGAATATCAATGCATATCCTTTTCCGACGATGAGGACAAGCTGAATGACGCTTCAATCAATGACAAATGACGAAATAAAAGTAAGTTAATGAATAGGATATACTCTATTTTTATAATAAAGGGTGTGATCAGTTTACATCTGGACACAGGAACCAACTCTAACTATCTCGTCAATAAAGAAACTAACTATCAAAAATAGCATTCTGGATAGTGGGTTCTTGCTTATAAGGAAGGTAATAAGTTATCAAAGGTACCAGAATTATAATTTAGTACGCCAGACGCGCGTTTAACCAAATACAGGCAGATTTGTTCCTATTGTCGCAAACAAAAGTAAATTAGTTGTTCCTCGAATTTGACCAATACAGCTAGATCTATCACTGGGTTTCTTCAACTTTGTATTTGTTTGGCTTTTTAACTGTTTTGATCTGAGCGTCACTGATGAGTCTTATGTAGACGATTTTATATGCTTACCAACAATTTGATCAAGCGCTACTGGTGGACGTTTAGTTCCGAATGGTATTATCAGCTTAGAAGTCAGTGCTTTAGATGTAATACCACCAAATCATGGTACGTCACATCCGGTTGTATACGAAAATAGGCCGAAAAAAATATTATGGTATTATCAGCTCAGAAGTCAGTGCTTTAGTATTGACATAATTGACGACACACTATTCTTCAAATCTCCTTTGAAACATATTAATAAATATGTCGAAATAAAAGTCTCTCTTTGAATACATGTACAGCTTCAATCTTGTATTCTTATATTTATGCCACCTTGACATTATTTTTTTATGTAAAGTGTAAGCTAAGCTATTTGAAGGTATAATTGATATAACGTACTAAATGCATATTAAAACATAAACAAAAAGACAAATAGACAGCAACAAACAACGTTGGTAATAAAGACACCTACATGTTCCTTTACCGACTTCAATTACCGACACTGGTAAAGTTTATATACAAAATACAACAATTTTCTCCACTTCACCATGTTCACTATACAATGCAACAATTCACTGAACTTTAATATTATATGAAAGCATATGTACCCTTCTTTCCTATTTTTTTTTATATTTATAACAAAGCACAAAGAAGATGAAAGCAAATTAAAGCTATAACAAAATATTGAGAAGACTAGTTTGTAAAAATATTGAAGAATATTTGTTTTTTCACTATTTCTTTTTCAAATATTCATGAATATGCTTTGTTTACACACAAGACCTCAATGGCACTCGAACATGTCGAATCAAATAGAGGTATTATTGAAGCACAAATTATCAGGATTCGAACTCTATGATGTTCAATGAAAGTCAAAAATGAAGGTAAGGGTTTAGTTCACATATGAATGTATATATGTATTTCAAGTCCAGGTGGTTGTTTGGTCTAGTGCACCGGTTACAGTGCAGGTGATTTGGTGTCACGATATCTCAGTAGCATGGGTTAAATCCCAGTGAAGGAAGAACAAACAATTTGCGAAAGCAAATTTACAGATCTAACATTCTTGGGCTGATGTTTAGACGAGTTCTTGTATATCCAGAATGTACACAGTCATGTATCACCATAACTTTTGATGATCCGATGGATTAATATTTTGTAGAGTTGTCACTGGTTCAGAGGTACTTAAAAATATAATTATTTCTATGGCTGTATCTTAGATTAATCTGTATGAACCTTTACTATAAATAATCTAGCTGATCTGTAAAAATAACATCTTCATGTCTTTTATATCATGTACTGTAGTACGACGCTAGATTAAAAATGACGAGGAAAGGAAACACCCGGCCGCCGCAAGCTTCATTGTTATGAAGCCCAGGTGGTCGTGTGGTCAAGTGCACCGGTTACAGTGCAGGCGATTTGGTGTCACGATATCTCAGTAGCATGGGTTCGAATCCAAGCAATGTATCACCATCACTGCTGGTGATCCGATGGATAAATCTGTTGTAGAGTTGTACCTGGTTCAGATTTAGTTATATGTATTTCACATGTATTCACATGTGGATATCGGTTTCTGGGCTTTGTTATTCTTGTATATTTTTTTAATTTTAGTTCTTTTATATGTTTTGGAGTTTAGTGTGATATCCATTTTCACTGAATAAATACACAATTTATATTTAGGGTCCAGCTGAGGACCACCTCCGAGTTTTATATTTTCTCGCTTCATTGAAGATCCAATGGTGGCATTCGGCTGTTGTCTGCTCTTTGGTCTGGTTGTTGTCTTTTTGACATATTCCCTATTCCCATTTTCCATTTTACTGTTACTTTGCATGTCAGCATAATCTCTAAATGTTTGAAAATCAAAGTAACACTTAAATCATTTTGTTTAGAGCTGTTTTATGGGTTTAGCATCAAGAAAGAGAGCGCAATGCCACAAATTTGAATTCAAGGATGTATAGAGAACGGAACGTCCGAAAAACGTAACGAACTCGAAGAAATAGCAAAACCATCCGGATCAAATCTGTCGGAAGAAATACAAAATTTGATTTCATAGATCTGTATCTATTTCATAGTAATAGTATTAATCAACGTTGAAATCAATAAATGCATGATATATATAATGACAGTACTGAGGCTCTGCCTACTGAGCAGATGATATTCTCAAGAATTTGTTTTTTAAAAGCAAACCAGTATCGACCCAGGGCTAAGCAGTCAAGATAACCCATTTAAAGTGGATACTCGTGTAGCCCTTTTATTCGGTAAAGCATATTTAAAGTTAAGGATATGCAATTTTGGACTTCTGTTTTTTAATTTGATTTGGTGTTTGATATTTTTGTTACGGGATATGTCGTCATTGAGGAATAATCAAAACATAATATATGGCAGAAATAATACACAGAGATAAAATATTCAATTTTTATTATAAAAATAACCCGGATCAAATAGTTTACGTCGGGTTTTCCAAAATACTTATTCTTACATATTGGTTTATGGCTTATACATTAAATATAGGTCTGTATTATAATAAATCTAAATTATTACTCGGTCTGATGTGGACATTCCCAACAAATTATCCAAAAAAACGAAATAAAGAAGAGAGGAAATATAACCAATTAAAAGTAAAAAACAATCAGAAATAAAACACATGTTATAGATGAAATCCCTCTGGAGTCCATTGTCTTGCATCTTCCCCTAGATACAAGACAAACATGCAGTACACGTTACTTGTGGTGTATATCTGCTCTTCTTTTCAATTGTCTATACTGATATCTTTTCCATTTCCTTGTTTTCATTCTCTTTGATTCTACAAGACAAAAATCACACACAATGTCAATATAAATATGATTTATTTTGATACATGTATTTGATTTTTTAAATATAATCGAACATGCTAACCGAAGCTTTAATTAGAGTTTTGTTTTAGCTAGATTAAGGAGTTAAGTTAAGAAATAATTTAAACTTGTCATAGCATGGCAATCGAGTGAGAATTCAAATCATGTAATTAACACAACAAAGATTTCAAAAACCCCACAATACAAAGACTTAGATATGTCATATCATAACTAACATTAGTGCAACGTAAGATGTAAATGTGACCTCACAGTCATGAAAATATATATCGACAAAATTTCTCAACTTTATTAAGGACGGTGACTAGACGAATTGATGGAGGGAATGAAAAGATCAGAGAACATTGTACTTCTACAATCTTAGTGTAAATCTACAGCGCATTATTTTATAATAGGGTAACAAAAAATGCATGCGCATGCGTGAAAATAAAATATCAATCTTAATATCATTTACCTGGTTTTCTTCCTGATCCTTTACATGATTCTGTAAATACAATAATAAACATAAAATGCCGGTGACTTTATTCATTATAGGTTGAAAAATACAGGCAAAGTTTAGATGTTAATGAAGTGTCCTATATTTTGACTTTAGTGGAACCTTAACAATGCAAAGTTTAATTCATCTGATAAATAGAAAACTCTGTATATGGTCCTAAAGTTTGTAAGATTAACATAAAACAAATCATATTAAACCGGCCCTTAAATTGAAAGTGTGTTAATAGCGTTTTCATCTATGCCTTCAGTTGAAGCAAGTGTTCCATTACGTGTGGTATGATCAGCCACTTTCTGATATGTCCAATACACACGATGTTAGTTATTACACCCGGAATAAATCAATTTTATCAAGAACCATGCTAATTTTCAGTCAGTTATAGTTTTGTCGTTTTAGCTGCCGCCCTGATTTAAATGTGATTGGTTCTATCACTGAGTCTCCCCTGAGGATGTTCGTCACTCCTGTTCAAAAATTGGGATTTTTCAATTTAATCCATGTAGTAAACATTAAAAATTTACCATAGTTTTCGAAAGAAAAAAGTCCCAATGTTAAATGTATGAAAAATCAAGAGATATTTTTTTCCAATCAATTGCAATTGCTTATATCTTAATTAAAAGAAAAATCGTTCCAAATAATTTAAAAACATAAGCTACCACAAAAATGATTATCAGTTAATAGACGTGAGTACAAAACATATTTAGATCCAAGAAAGGTTTATCGATGTTCAAATGTCATACTCAGGGTACTAGTCATCATTTCTTGCTTTATATGTTATTGTACCTGGACAAACTCCTGAGTTACAAATCACGTGGAGTGTACTGGAACCAATACAATATTGTCCATTGTTAGAAGATGGTGGGCTGTCACAACGTCTATTTCTATATCTGATGCCATTACCACATGTGACAGAACATGTTCCAATCGACCAGGCGCCCCACTGACCATCAACTTAAACATATTATTTGAATAAGTTTTTTTACGTTCAAATACACAATTGATATTTGACAGCAATTTTTATCTTTTTAGATTGATGACAATGTCGCTTAATAAGAAATAGGTTAGGGCAATTACCGTTAACCAATTGTTAATACCAAAGGAGAAATAATCTCGATATGGGTTTTCTTTAATTTGGATCCTCAATGCTCTTTAGCTTTGTACTTGTTGGGCTTTATAAATATTTTGATATGATCATAAGCGTCACTGATGAGTCTTATGTAGACGAAACGCGCGTCTGGCGTACTAAATTATATTCCTGGTACCTTTGATAACTAAAATGAGTTAAAAGTCTTGTTCGTAAAAAGACATTTGTTTCATTGACACTCATACAACATCTTCTTAATCGTTCTTAGAGACTTAGCCGTGTTATATAACATTTTGCAGTATATAATTGGTTGAACCCTACTGCAATTTAAAAAAAGTATATCACAACATTTTGTGTTTGATATTTGACTCCATAAAGTATATGACATAGGGAAGTTGATGTAATTGCGTATATAGTGTGAATATTATATACTTCTATAAAAACATTAAGTATCGATGAAACAAGTAACCGGTTTACTCTACTGTAAAGTAGTTCATAAATAAAGGAGTTCACCATCATCGGAATATATCGGCAAGTTATTTTTTATATTCAGAAATGAAATCATTTATCAAGCCTTATTTGTTCTCAAGTTTCATTACAAAATGTGTGTAATTTGCGTTTAAGGTGGCTCGTGGGTACAAAATTTAAGCAAAAAATTAAACCTTTATTTTTTCATTTCAAATTTTATTTATTACTCTATTAGTTATTACTTTATGATATGTTACAAAATCAACCAAAAAAATTGATTCGGTTTGACCCCAGATGACTTTTAAAATGTTGATATCATTGAAAAAGCTCCAAATTATCTCCCTTTGGTGCACAAATATCATTTTTTGGCATTAAATTTGAAATATCTTTTTTAGCTCATCGGTGACCTATATTTTTTATTATTGTTTTCAAATAAACTATACATAAACTTAATAATTGTAAAATTTAAGCGATTTCTTATATAAGTTATTTTTTTTTATTTCGATATTACCTCTATTTCTCCTATTAGTTCATCAGATAAAAAGGACATTAACAAAAATGTATGCTTCTTCCGGAGGCAGATTGTGGCTTAAATGAACGGTGACCCCATATTTTTATTTCATTTTTCTTTTAAGTATATGATAAAGTTTATTTCTGAAAAGATATAGCGAAATCCTATATTAGAAAAAAAAAATGATTTATACCCAGGAGCCCCTTAACGCCGGTATATCCGTATATTGGAGAGCCGTGGTGTAGTGGTTAGTGCATCGAACTACTAACACAAAGGTTCCTGATTCGATTCTAGTTTGGAATGAAAATTTCAGGAACTCAATTTTCGGCTCTCCCTCGACACCATTTACGAGTATGGTCTTGAGGAAACGATGACAGTCCGTCGGAAGGGGACGATAAATGGCTGACCCGTGTTAAGAAAGAGCCATATCTCTTGCACGTTAAAGACACCCTTGTAGATTTCGAAAAAGAGGAGGCTAATGCCGCTACAAGGCAGAACTCGCACCCGCAAAGTGGAAAGGGATTAATATAAGTTGCAAAAGTTTGTTTCCCAATCCACTATAAATAAATATGTTTAAAATAAAATCCGTATATTGCACGTTAAAGAGGAATTCGTATGTATTACTTTCAGTTGGAAAGCCCAATGCAATACAGATATTTCAGTAATAGTTTTCCCCTCTGTATTCATTTTAACACCGTACTTAAGCTCTAAAATATGAATAGCACTTTATGAAAGTCTTGTTTTCAAAACATTTTTCTTAGTCAATCGGTACAAAATGAGTTCCTGGTTAAGAGACTAAAAATCGAGGAAGAAAAACAAAAATAAAAAAGGTTTGCAATTAAACCAACGTTTTGTACGATACAAAACAGTCTCTGTTTATTGGTCAGATTCATGAATGTTGTACGATGCTCAAAACGAAGTTCCTGAATTGTGAACCGTTCTATTTTAGTTTTTTTCTTCCTCGTTTTGTAGTCTCTTTGCCTTACCAAAAATTAAGTACATGAATAGGTACGCATAATATATTAACGTTATCTTAAATTCCGTATTTATAAATACCTGGACAATCTGTTAAAATGCATTTTAATGATTCTTCATTAGACCCTTCACAATATTTTCCACCGGCGGAAGGTAATGGGTTGTCACACGTACGTTTTCTGGATAGAATACCGTTTCCACATATGGCCGAACATGTTGAGTTCACCCAAGAGCTCCATCCGCCATCAACTTCTAAATATAAACATTTTCTTAATGGATTTATTTATTTTTATAATGAATAACAAAAACAAATCTTTACAGTAGTTACCAAGTTACGTTGATTACCTTCATGCTTTAAAGGCAACCTTGTTTTATGAGTAAAATGCATGTCTTAAATGACAGTGCTTGTAATTGTAATCTTCAAATAGTTTTTTTTTACTTAGATGATGCAAAGGTGTTATGTGTGATTTCAAAGAACGTGTTTATCTATATCTATCTTACAGATGAAAAAAAAGTTTTTTATCACATACATCCGATTTCACCTGGATAAATGCATGCTTGATAAATCTATTTGGTCTAACGAAATATTGCGTTTATTTTTTTTATCATTTTGTTAATATTTTAAACATTCTTATATTTACATACTAAATAGTGTGTTAAAATTACAGTGTAAGACAATCTATCTTACAGATCTATATGAACATACACTTATGTAAATTTATATTATTATAGATTCAGGAGATAATCTTTCTGTTAATGATGATATTAAATATCTGTAGTATTGTAAGAGAACATTCCTGGCCCGACAAAGCATTTTTTAAAGTAGAAAATGGTGGACCAAATATAGCCCCACAGCTAGTATGGCACTTCTTTCATCAAGTTATACATAATGTGAATAATAAATATTTGTGTATTTTTGAAGATCTACTTATGTAAGAATTAAATAAATGTGTTTTGAAAATTAACACACACAAAAAAGCAAGTGATCGTCAATTAAAAGCAATAAGCGCTTGTGTCCTTGCATATTTGCAAAGTGAAATGGTTACTTCATGTTGTGAGTGTGTATAAATAAAAACTAACCACATTCAATATTATATCTAAATTAACCATTTAAATCATTTACAAATTTAAAGTGATTGTTTGATATCATCAAGTTAATTACAGGAAAAAGTATCGAATACAGTGAAACCTGTTTAAACAGAACCTCTTCGGGACTTATGATTTTATTCGGTTTTAAACGATGTTCAGTTTAATCAGGTTGACAACGCATACAATTTGATATGACGGTGCTTTAGAACATGGTTGGTTTATACAGGTTTTCGGTTTACGCAGGATTCGGTTAAGCCAGGTTTTACTGTAGATAAAAGTTTACAGTACTGACAAGTGTTTGTCGTTCTCTTCCGGCACATCTATGAATTCAATTACTCTTAAAAAAAACAACTTAATACTTACTTGGACACTTTGATACATTAAATCTGTTGATGTCAGTGGTTAAGTTAAAATCAGTACAAGTGCCAGAGGAGCTCCCAATATTGGTTTGATTTGATCGCCATTCAAAAAAATCAGCCATTGTACAGCATACCAATGGGTTACCACCAAGTTGCCTACAACACGTAATTTTAAATATTTAAAATTAAGTATATTTTTTTTCTTCACATTAACATTTGATTCCTTTCAAACTTTTAGTGAATTCATTTTTAGAATACAGCTTGTGAAAACGAATAAATATATATAAAATTAATAACCAGATAAATATGATAGATACATAACATCAACGTCAATCCAAATAGTATTGAATGCCCCAAAAAAATCAATTTGAGTGAACATAAAAATCAATTTAATGCATTTAAAAATGTACATTTGAGAAAAATCAAGTGCTCTTATATTTTTTCAATGATTGAATTATACTTCACAAAAGAATCATTCTTTCATATGGCAATGGTACTTACAATGAACGAAGATCTACATCTTTGTTAAATACATTAGCAGATACCGTTGTCAAATTATTTCTATCTACAGCCCTGAAATGTTAAGATTACCAACATTAAAAAAGCAGAAAATACAACACCAGAACAATATAAGCTATGCAGAAACATTTTAACTAGATGCGGTTTGAATAGTCGTAAACATACATCAAAGAGAACAAGTCAATAAGTGATTGTTTTAAATATATTTGACTTTTAGATAAGTTATCATACTTAAGGTGTCAGTATTCACCTCAGAAACTTACAAAACCTTTGAATAGACTTATTAAGAAGAGATATAATTACGATACTGTTGTCAAGTCATTAAAGATTGCATATTTTGGCGTTAATACTGAGTCACTGATAAGGTCTTTGCGTCGGAACTAAACACATTTATTCTAAAAACAGCTGTTGGCATGACACGGGTTATGTTCTTCTCATATATGTTATGATGGTATGATACTAAACCCCTAACGGGAAGGATTGTGCCTGATGTTCATATGATGAAATCATAATCTTTTAGTCAGTTTAATTGAGGTCTGAAGCTGGCATGTCAGTTAACTGCTAGTAGTCTGTTGTTATTTGTGTATTATTGTCATTTTGTTTATTTTCTTGGGTTACATCTTCTGATTTCAGACTCGGACTTCTCTTGAACTGAATTCTAATGTGCGTATTGTTAGAGGTTAGAGGTATAGGGGGAGGGTTGAGATCTCACAAACATGTTTAACCCCGCTGCATTTTTGCGCCTGTCCTAAGTCAGGAGCCACTGGCATTTGTTAGTCTTGTATTATTTTAATTTTAGTTTCTTGTGTACAATTTGGATTGTGCGGGTGCGGGAATTTCTCGCTACATTGAAGACCTGTTGGTGACCTTCTGCTGTTGTTTTTTAAATTTGGTCGGGTTGTTGTCTCTTTGACACATTCCCCATTTCCATTCTCAATTTTATTAAGTATAAATGTTAGAAGTTTGATGAAGAACAGTATTATTTTTATTATCTGTTTTTACATCAACACAAAACAAAATGGAAGTCAAATCACAATGATATGTACAATGATGTAGTATTATACAAACAGCTACAGTATACACACGTCAAGAAGCACATCGCAACAGTTGACCTATATATATACATCGCAACGGTTATCGTTCTATGACCGCTATGACCTATATATAAGTTTTCCTTGGTACATGATGCTTACGATTTTGTGAGCATTATCTTCCTGTGGCATTTAAACAACAAACATGTTGTGTGGAAGTTTAAAATTAAATGTGATATCTGAAAGTGGAAGACTCGCGATGTGTTTAATAGTTGTTAACCATAAATACTCCAATTCATTACTCTCGTAGATAGTCGTCTCATTGACAATCACATCATATCTTCTTCTTTCTATGTCATTCAAAATAAAACAATAGTATAGACTACCGGTGTTTTCGATTGTTAATAAGGATACTCACAAATGGTCATTTAAAAAAAAAAATTGAACAAAAACCATAACGTTAAGTTTCACCAACACTTTGGACACCACAACCGGAATCGTGCGAATATAATAACAATTAAACAAGAGAAAAAAATCGAAAATATGCTCTTGTAACGTCTTTATCGGTATTTTGTGCATTTTCCTTTGATCTTATATTGCTCTAATATTTCATATCTTGCTCCTCGCTTGAGATGAAAAATTATCGCTAGAAACTGAGGAGGCACGTGTGTAGTTGCTAATAAAATTGACACTTAAATTGACAACGTGGTCATAGGTAAATAGCGATTAACAGATAATCATTGATCATCTCAACTCGATTGCCTTTCAATTGAGAACATCAATCTCGTTGAGATAGTCAACGTTAACCTATAAGTATAGGAAGAACTTGCATCGTAATATTATATTTTAAAATTCTAAACTATATACAGGAGGGATATTATGATCATCTGAGTGTCGTGTCAAAGCATTATTCGAAATAATTGTCTGATTAATTTGTATTAGAAATTGGTGTAAAGACATTTCTTTTTTGGGATTTTCAGAACTTACACGAGAATAAACAAATCTAAATGAGCAGTCTGACAGATCTGATTTAAATCAAGTGGCGATTTGTTACTAACATTTTGTATAATATCTGTACGAAGAGAACAACTATCTTATACCTACAATTTAACAATTTGGAACGATAAATGAATCTTATTAGTCTATTTTGTCGATCGAAAAGGTTTGCATTTTTTTTTATATATTAACTTCTACATGTTCTATATTTACATGTAGCGATACAGTACTTACATAAATTTCAAAGACTGAAGATCAGAAAACGCACCATCTTCTATTCTAGAAATTCTGTTGGAGCTTAAATATCTGCAAAAAAGATTAGATACAATTTGTGCAAACATTCCGTCCTTCGGGCAATTAAAATAAGAAAAATAGAGACTAATAAATTCAATCTTTAAAGAACTGGATTGTTTGGAAGTGGTACCGTAACTTGTTATGCATTAATCACCTCCAATGTTAATCAACAAATTCTTGATTGAGACCTCAAATACGTGTGTAGTGTCAACATCAGGATCGGTTATCTTGTCGTTATAATTCATCCTAACTGGCCTATATTTGAGTTTGGTGTCATCTTCTGTGCCGGTATTGATTAAACACGTATAAGGCGGAGACAAATAGGTACTATATATGCTCTCTTTTTCTTTTTAATTATGACAGGTGTAAGTGTTGCATTTCTAACATAAGAGTTTATCAGGACACATAAACATCATATATAAAATATATGCTTGATTGGATCTCCAATTTGACAAAATGCATCAGATCTTTAAAGGAATTTCGCAAATTAAATGGTATAATATTATACACATCCGATATCTTATAGATTATTTACATGCTTAGTTGCAACATTTTTTTTAGCAATATACAACCTTTTCAAAAATACAACATGTACAATGACTACGGATATTCTCAAAAATGAAAGCATAAAAAATTCAGCCATTGGTCAAGTCTTTCAGACATCGAAGGACGAACATATGATATAAAAGGACGATGAGATGGACAAAACATTGCATATTAATATGTCCTATACCCGATACATTATAACTTCGTGATAACATTCACAACGGAAAAATACGATGTTGCATTGTTACGTAATTACAAGAGCTGAAGCGATGTTAGCCCTGATAATGATTATTAACACATTGTGAAATAATACCGAGGTACCAAATAATAGAAAACTTTATCCGTTACACAAATCTAAACAGTACTAGAACACAACCGCGACATTGCTGGTCCGTGACTGTATTAAAATATGTATGCCTTTTTTTTAGCCTGAATACTAGTGTTCGTATTGTCATACTATAAAGCAAGGCTGATTGTTAGGTGCAAAGTATGCTCTGTTTTCAAAAGCCTCGCATTTGAACCCGTCTTGGTTTTCTTCCTAAAAAAATGCTTACTATAAATTTCTTTCTTTTAATTAATAACAACCAACTGTTACATTGGTTTTGAGGTGGAATAAAACAGACTTGTTAAATAAGGTAATGTAGTAGAACATATACATGTATATATAAAACTGCACTGAGAGAATTCAAGGTTATACTAATAGCGGAGCGATAAACAGAACCTAACCAGTATCAGAAACTACATGTGAAAAAAAAAGTATAAACACAAAAATCCGAAACTCCGAGGAAAATTCAAAAGGAAAGTCCAAAATCAAATGGCAAAATCAAAAGTCCAAACACATCAAACGAATGGATAACAACTGTCATATTCCTGACTTGGTACAGGCATTTTTTTATGTAGAAAATGGTGGATTGAACCTGGTTTTAAAGCTAGCTAAACCTCTCACTTGTATGACAGTCGCATCACATTCCATTATATTGACAACTATATTGATCCATACTACTGGTATCGGTATCGGATTCGACCCGAAACCTGTGATTTTGTGGTAATATTAGTTATCTGGAAAACAAAAGGGCCAAGAATGGTGTTATTATGAAGCATCACCATTGTCCTATATTAGTTATATAGAAAGTTGATTTTTTTTTATTCATCGTTTTTACGTCATGCCGGCAAAAAAAATTGGACCTCGTTATTTTATTAGCATAGATGTGTATATAACGCAACTAAATTATTAATGCATATATGCCTTCCAATTCATCATGACATAAATCATCATTAATTAGGTTAAATATTGCACATTTGCAGCGTATTTCTATTTATTAAACAATTTGGAAGTTTAAATATTAATGTGCTATCAGAGAAAATTCAGAATAGTTTTTTGTTGAGGTCACACAGTAATGTTATATAAAAAAAAACGTAAAACAGTAAATTGAAGGATGAATTCCATCAAGACTTTGAACCCTTACCATTTGAAATGTGAAAATATTACTACTTGTATAGAATTTCCTTGCGTTGTTCCGATTTTATACACTTGATTGTAAAAATCCTTCAAGTAGGTGTGGTTTTAAATATTGAAAAAAAGATGTTGTATGATTGCCAATGAAACAACTCTCCACTAGAGACCAAAATCACACAGAACTCAACAACAATAGGTCACCGTATGGCATTCAACAATGAACAAAGCCAAAACCGCATAGTCATCTATAAAAGCCCCCGAAACGACAAATGTAAAACAATTCAAACGAGAAAACTAACGACGTAATTTTTGTACAAAAAATGAACGAAAAACAAATATGTAACACATCAACAAACGACAACCACTGAATTACAGGATTCTGACGTGGGACAGGCACATACATGTACATACAGAATATGGCGGGGTTAAACGTGTTAGCAGGATGCCAAACCTCCCCTTACCTTGGACAGTGGTGTAACAGTACAACATAAGAACAAATTATAAAAATCTGTTGAAATAGGCTTAACTCGTCAGATGGATAAAAATAGAAATACATCTAACAAAACACAGGGTGGACGTGGACGGGTAAGTTTTCTTGATTATTTTGGGTAGTGGGTATAACACATGTGTATTAAAGAAGCGTATTTACCTGACGATATCGGGATATAGGTATTTAGTCGGATCTTAACTTGTATTTGTGATTTGTTTACAAACCGGTATTTAGAGAGATAAACAAACCATGTCGAAATGTTCAGGACTTAATTAAATCTGTATTTGGGTAAGTTGATGCAAACATACGATTTGTAATGCGTCTTACACTTTGAGAAGCAAATAATCTTTAACTACTTTATTAAAATAGTGTGTAAAAACGTCAAATTCAAGTGGTTCAAGCATTTTTCTTAGTAAGTTTTAAAAAATTTCATAGAAATAAGTTTACAATGTGTTAGCTTTTATTAGTCTTCACTATCCTATAGATTAACAACTTTTAATTATATTAATAATTTATAATCTTAATTGAAGTTGGAGCACGAATGCACAGTTAATTAATTATATTGATGTGCCATTTGCATGCAAGAGTGACATTCCTTTGTATTATGTTCCGATTCGAAAAAAGTCAATGCGAGTACAGTCCCCCTTGAACTGGTTCAAAATTTTATAATTAGGTGTAGGTTTCTGATTACATTTTGAATAATTACATAATGTATCAATTCAATTGATTTCAGTTTTTGTTATTGGTGTATCAAAGACATTGATACGAATATAATTTCATAAATTTGAAACGTTTAAAATGATTTCATACCAATATAATGAACCGTTCATCTTTTTTGAAAAAGACTATAAATTAAAGCCGATTTATGTCCGGAAATATATATCTCCCCTTCGTGATAGAATGATTGGGAAATTAACCCAAGTTATCTATTATTAATCACAGAGGACAAACAAGCAATTATTAATTGTAGCTGATTTAACGTTAACACAATGTTCCACTATAAACGAATGTTACTTTATACAAATATAAGGACTTTGTTGGATAAATCTACATTTTTTATTAGATATTATAATTTTTTATTACAACAGATTAACATGCTAAATAAAGTGTCATCGCATTATTTGAAATAATTTCCTGATTACAAATTTAAATTCAAAGTTGTCTTAGTATTATCACATTTTGGATTTTCAGTATTTCTCTTATTAATCTATTTTGTCGATCAAAATGATTAACAGTTTTAATTTTTACTTCCATGTTTGCTGCTTTTAATAAAGAACTTACAGTGAAATCAAAGACTGTAGACCAGAGAACACATCATCTTCTATACTAGTAATTTCGTTTTCGCTGATATATCTACAAAAAAAATATCTCGATATATCAGTTGTGAATACATTCAGTGCTTTCGGCAATTGAGAATAATAGAATAGAAATTACTAAAGATAAATCTTTGAATATTTAAATTGTTTGGGTGTGGTATCGTGATTTATTTGAAAGTGTTGGAAACTGGTAGCAATTATAGTATACCAGTTATCAAATCATTTGAATTAAATTAAGGAAGTACAAATCAAGGTAAAAAGCAAACACTGTAAAGCGAGGAGAGAGACAGGCTGCACTGGTAATTTCTCTTAATATGCATTAATCCATTCCAATGTAAATTAACCACTTCATTGTGATGACAATAAAAACTTGAGTAGTGTCGACGTCGGGTTCGCTTATCCGATCATAAGAACTCTTTTTTAAAAGTATTTTTGTATGGAGTACACCGGTGTCAATTAGCATGCTGATGTAATGTCAGTAATCAACTTCTGTGTAATGTACTAGTTGAGATATCGGTAAGTTCCACGACATGGCTAAGGACATTCACTACCAAGAAATAGAAAGTTAACAATTGAAATGTAGTATTCATCTCATTTGTCATGTCAAATTTTAGTTTGATGTCGTCCATGTGTGTCGAAGCTTACAAAAACCGTCAATGTTATTAACAAAATTATGCGTTGCTTGAGTATGGTTGATAAACAGTTTAAATCAAAGAAAATGGTTTATATTTTATGCTATTAAAACAGCTGATTGTTGATGTAATTAATTGAAAAAAGTAAAAGAAAAAAACGTATTCATTCACAAAATAATATATAGGGAGACTATAAATTGCTGACAACAATTGCTTTAAACAACTGTTACAACTAGGAATTATAAAAGATACATGTATCCAGATGTTTTATAAAACAAAATGTAATATATCAAAAATTTGAAAAAAATCCAGGAAAATTGAGATAAGAAATTCCCTTATCAAATGGCTAAACCGAAAGCTCAAACATGTTAAACAAATGGAAACCGACTGATATATTTCTGACTTGGTACAGATATTTTCTTTGTGTATAAAATGGTAAAAAAGACCTGGTTTTATAGAAAGACAAGACCAGAGTTCCAATGTATTTGATCTGTCTAAAGGCAGTACATAAATTATTATAAAAAAAAATTCTTTTAAGCATTTATTATGATCTTACAAGAAATATTAGCATGCATTTTCCATCACTGCTTTTTCAATATATTGAAACTTCCAAGTCATCTATTGCCAAAATTTGTGGACTTGACGAATTAGACTTATCACCGATTTTGTACTTTCATGATCAACATGTCGAGTGTCACATGTAGAACGTGTCAGCTCACCCTTCCGAACTACTTCGAATCTCAGCCGGTATTTCGAGGGGTATGTGTTGCTTAGTCTTTGACTTTCTATATTTTGTTTTATACATTGTTGTTTGCTTTTTGTTGTTTTTTTTCTCGATTTTCTATATATTTTGTCACATCATTGTCTTTTATTTAAAACATAATTAAAAGATATTGGATGGACAAAATCATTGGATAAAAAAATGTCCTACATTCCGTGCATAATAACATTCTCAAAGGAACATATACGATTTTTAGTTGTCATATACTTACAATGAATCAAGTAATATAAGTCTTGAGAATAACATGGCATCTAATGAACTAATTTTATTGTTGCCTAAAGATCTGAAAACGGAGAATAATCCTTTAAGCTGACATATTAATCAATAAATAGTGTTTATTGTGACATTAAACAAAATAAGATAAAAAAATATACTAGAAACATTTAACCTTTAAACAAATTTTCTATACATTACAAGTTGGTTGACCGTTATTAAATATATGTTTCACCGATGATAAAGGACATGTTCCTAATGTCGTAACTTCAATCCCGTATCAAAGTTAACGAATTTGACTCACCGAATTATACTTCTTATCGGGTTTGTACTATAAGGTGCAACAAGACAGGTGTCACAAGTGGTGAGGGATCTTGCCTACCCTTCCAGATCGACTGAGATGATTTTGGTGGAGTTCGTGTTGCTCCGTCTTCAGTTTTTTATGTTGCGTTTTGTGACCTATTTTTTGTTTGTTTGTCTTTTTCTTTCTTAGCCATGGTGTTGTCGGTATATTTTCAATTTATGAGTTTGAATGTCCCTTTGATATCTCTTGTCCCTCTTTTATACATGTTTGTTTCATGGAGGGGGTGAGGTGGCGGGTATCTGTTATCAAAGTGTAAACGTATTATTTGAAATATTGGATAATTAAAAATATGCATTATCATTTGGCTTAATATCATCACATTTTTAGATTTCTGTATTTTTCGTTAATCTATTTTTCGATGAAAAAGGTTAGAATTTTAAATAATCTCTTCCATGTTTGCGCTTGCAATTAAATACTTACAATTTTAACAATGACCGAAGATCAGAGAACGCACCATCTTCTATGCTAGAAATTTCGTTGTTGTCTAAACTTCTACAAAAAAAAAAGAATATGTTGATATCAGTTGTGCATACATTCAGTTGTTGGGCACTCACTTAGTTTTTGATTGTTTTTACTTTTTTCATATATTGTTGTTTGTCTTTTGATTGTTTGTCGGTGTTTTTTGCCATGACATTTTTATATAACATATAGACAGACATAGACACAAAGTTACTAGATATGCTCTCATCTTTAAAATATGAAAGATCCAAGTATTGTTTTTGAACGTAAGAGTTCATCAGAACAAATCAACTTCACATATAAAACATATTCTCATAAAGATCTTTAATTTGTTAATCAGATAAATAAATGCATTATACCTCTTGAGGATTTATGCAAATAAAATAGAATAATATTATATATATCCAAGATCTTATTAGAATATTCGAATCGAATTGAACAGCTTGTTAACTCGACTTTATCATAAATATAATGACTATGGATAATCGCAAATATTTTTTTTTTAGAGAAATCAGTCATTTACAAAGTCGTTCAGATATTGAAGGCCGATACAATTAAAGGACGAACAAACCCATCGCCTAAAAATAAAAGAGGGACGAAAGATACCAAAGGGCCAGTCAAACTCATTATCTAAAACAAACTGACAACGTCATGGCTAAAAATAAAAAGAGAAACAGAAAACCAATAGTACACATGACACAACATAGAAAACTGAAGAATAAACAACACGAACCCCACCTAAAACATGGGGTGATCTCAGGTGCTCCGGAAGGGTAAGCAGATCCTGCTTTACATGTGGCACCCGTCGTGTTGCTTATGTGATTAATAAGTAATGAATCAAATGCATTATAATTTTATTATTGCATTCACAAAGGAACAAACACAGTGATTTTAACTTCTTATGTACTTACAAGTTCTCAAGTAATGTTAGTCCTGATAATAAATTTGCATCTATTGAATTAATTTTATTGTTTTCAAGAGATCTGAAAATGGAGAACAATTCTTAAAATAGACATTCATCAATAAAAAGCGATTAAAATGATGTTGTTAAATTGCAAGGTAATAAAATAATAGCAAAACTTGTCCTGTAAAACAGTTAATTTTAAACACTTCTTATATATAACACAACACAATTATGAATGCATATAAATCTTAAAACTCGTCATGCCATAATTCATCATTATTTAGGCTAAGTATTGCACAGTTTCTGCGTATCCATATTCATTCGACAATATGGAAGTTTTGGAAATTTATCATGTTTAATGTGTTATCAAATAATCGTATCGTAAGGTTTTTTTTCGTTTAATAAACTCTCAATTGGATATGGAAATTTAATAAATTTCTTTTTTTTTATGCAACAGCTAAACGATAACATGTTTGTGTAGAAGTCTGCAATATTAAATGTGCTATCTGATAATCCCAGAATTTTGGATTTGTTAAAAAGTTTTAAACCATATATATACGTTCAGGCTTTACATTTTACATAATTGTTCCATGTGAGAACTCTTGTGGAATGTAGTCTAATTTGCAAACAAACCACATAATTTTCCATTTTTCTATATCATGCCAAATCAAATAATAATGATATTTGCTACAGTTTGTTTCGATTGTTTATTATGGCACACAGAAATGTTAAATTTCAATTGGTGATTTTTTTCAAGACTACCCATGTCCTTTAACAGGTGAACAAAATATAATTATTAAACGAAATTATCACGTCGTTCCACTTCTATACACTTGCTTGTAACATTTTCTCCTAGTATCTTTGGTTTAATTTATTCCTTATATATTTATGAAATTGTGTTAAACTGTGTATACATTTTTTTAAAGGGGTATGTGTATTACATGTTATAGGGGATATGTGTATTATTCGAAATAAATGGCTGATAAAAAAATTTGAATTAGAATAATATATTAGCAATTTAAATATTTACTTCTATGTCTGCACTTTGTAATGAAATACTTACAAATATTCCAAAGACTGAAGATCAACGAACGCACCATCTTCTATACTAGAAATTCCGTTGTCGTTTAAATTTCTACAAAAACAAAAATAATGTAACTGGTAGAAGCAGCCGGTAAATCGGAAGTTAACGATTGGAAAGTTAAAATCATCACATTTGTCATTGATTTTAGTTTGATGTCGTCCATAAGCGCCGACATATTTACAAAACTGGTCAATGACACTTACAAAAAAAATTCTTTGATTGAGTGTGGTTGATAAACATCTCAAACCAAAGAAATGGTTCATCTTTATTGCCTTGAAAAAAAAGCTTATTCTTGATATAAATAAACGCATAAAATCAGATTTACAAAAGAATATATGCGGAGATTAGCGTACACAAATTGCAAAAAAACGTCTGTCATAATACGAAGTTATAAAAGATATCTGTAGTCGCCGTCACGTACAATTGGTATGAAGTTTTCGGTTGGAAAATGTTAAACTTACAACCGCATTCTTTCAAGATGACGTTTTTCAATTATCGGAATCAAATATCATTCCAAAAATCAACTACTGTCCTTCCGTTCATTGTGTTTGCACTGTAAAATCATTGTGCCAATTTCACTTGACCGCGACTATAGATTTTCAATTTGTTTTAAAAAGAACGAAGTTTCAAAGCCAACCCGTTAAACGTTATTTGGCTCTCCAATAGAACTTTTTTTTAAAGATTCAGTAAAACAGTATGCTGTCATATCGTACAAGAAATGAAAGCATGCAACTTCATTTCAAAGAGGCATAACTCTTGCCAGATAATTGTTTGTTGCATTCTCCAGAGACATTGCTGATATAAATCAGATTGAATTTAGCCATTTCAATGATATTTTATATTGTGTCTTTCTATGTTCTGATGCTACACTATTGTTTCAGATAATGGTGAAGGTTGATACCTTAAAACGCTTAAGCCCGCTGCATGTGTTTGCAACTGTCCTAAGTCAGGTATCTGATGTTCAATAGTTGTCGTTTTCTGATGTGGTTCATAAGTGTTTCTTGTTTTATAGATTAGATTGTTGGTTTTCCTGTTTGAATGGCTTTACACTAGTAATTTTTGGGGCACGTGATGTTTTTTTATTTTTTTTATTTTTCATATTTCATTTCACTACTGGTTGTGAATCATGTCCCTTAGCGCTACAACAATGACGCTAAGGTTCCTCCCTGTGTTATCAATTCCTAATAAAACCAGGGTATTTGATAAGCAAAATATATCTTATATTTTTATCTTGTGTTAGTTGCATTTTACAAAGTATTCATACGAGCACACAATACATATACATTATTCAGTGATATACTATATATAAATAATCAATTAAGAAAGAAATTAAAAAAACAAATACAAAAATACAAAAAAAACTTATTTTTGTCCGTAATTTGTTTTTATATAATAAAACTAGTTTAAACCGAAAGTACAATGATCAAGATTGATCAATCATAGTTGGCCTCATGGCTTGGCAAACAATTTCACAAAATGTTGAGTAATGTATGACAATCATCAGGTCACTGATCAAATGTGTAAATTTTTAAACTTAGAAAATATCGAATATTTCAGGTAAGTAAAAATGAATTTTATACTAGAAGATATCAAAGAAGGAGCTTTTGGCATCTGATCTGGATTGATTTGTTAAATTATCAATTGATTGATTCTTTGTTATTTAATTACTTTAGTATATATTTAAGGTATAGTTCTCATAAAAAGTAAATATAATCAAAGTTTTGATATTTTCCTCTGAAATTGTCTCACTATCTGGATAATATAACATTTGCGTTTCAATTTTATTTTTTTAGAACTGACAACATGTTCACAGATTTTGTTCTCTTTTCTGATAAATAAAAACACTTTATTATTTATAAATCACAAAACAAATCATTGTTATGACATGATTAAATGGATTATATTCAATATCTTCAATTTTATATCCAAGTACCAGATTTTTAAGACAGAAGACATGTCGATCTATAATTAAATACATAGATATGTCATAAACTATTGACCAGTGAGTTTTTACCCATTTACATTCAAAGAAAAAATGAATATAAGTATAATATTTGGCACAAATCACACAATTTCACAATTTGGATTATCAGATATTTTCCAACGGTACAAAGTATGATTAGTTGCTGTAATGTTATGCAGATATTTCCATCTAAACATTTTCATTCTACTATCTTTTAAAAATGGAATGTAATAGTAAGGTGTTTCTTTACAAAATAACTAACTATCAAAAATGAAATGTTTTTTCCATATATAGAATCCTACTGGGAGCTCTTTATAAGATTTAATTAGAATATTATATATTTCTTTGAATGAAATTTTGTCCAGATTGTAATACAATCCATGGCAATTCATCTTCATATCTTGTTGAATATGAACTTTAGCATTTGTTGATCGTTTTACTATTTATCTTTTTTTCCAAAATTTGGGTACAGCTTTACGTAAAATACATGTTTCTGCTATCCAATTTTGTTTCCTTTTTAGTTTATCTAAGATTTTGTGAGAAATTTCTCCTGTATCGTCGATTATGTCATTAATAGAAAATATATCTTCTTCTAACCAACATTTACAATGCAAACTTTTGCCTTGATGTAGGTTTCCTCATATAACATGTTTCCTGATATCTCTATAGTTTTCATGTTTTTTTGTCTTCCTACCACCATTTTGAATCCAGCATTTTGATATTTCTAGGTAGAAATTAGGCAGGTTCTTTTTATGTTTTCTACTGATTTATGAGAACCCAGATTCATTTCAAATATTAGAGTTTTACCCCCAAACTCCCTGGAATAGTAGGTTGAAATAATTTTCCAGTTTGCCCAAGTTTCATCTGTAAGTCTTTTAACTCAATTTATTTTCAATGCCTCAATGTAAGAATCAAGATCTTTCATCTTTAACCCCCTTTATATATTACTGTTTGTTGTGAGCCAAGACTCCGTGTTAAAGACCGTACTTTGACCTATAATGGTTAAGTTAAACAAATTGTATCTCGGGTGGAGAGTTGTCTTATTGGCACTCATACCACATCTTCTTATATCTATTGATACAAATTACATGAATATCTATCAACATTTGTACACTTGAGAGTACCTATAACACAATTTTCTTTCAAATGTTACATTTATTAGGAATATTCTTCGTGGTAAAAACAATTAATCATCGGTGATTTTTGCACTTGTTCATGACATTGCTGATACAACCTTCAGTAATGTGTCAATCAAGATAATACACAATATGGGTTTTTCCAAGGGTCTGTGTTGAAGGTTGTTCTTTAACTTATTACTGTTAATTTGTTATACATTGTGACTTAGATGGAAGGTTATCTCATGTGAAGTCATACCACACTTTCTTGTTAATATTGAGAGCGCTCAATTACAACTTTCTACAAAAGCTTAAATTGCAAGAGCATACCTCCTTTGCAACTAGCTGTTGAGCATTGATATATAGAACTTACAAAGTCTTAAGTGATGTTAGTCCTGACAATGATGTGGAATTTATTGCACTAATCTGATTGCCTGAAATACTTCTGAAAACGAAGAACAATTCTTTAAGGAGACATATTAATCAATAAATAGCGATTATAACAAAATAATAAAAATTATCCGTTAAACACATTTTCTAAACATAATTTACATATGACAAAACTTGATTTAGGATTGAATGCATACTTTTTGCGTGTCAGTATTGCTATTTTTGAAACTGTTAATGATTTCATTCATCATTTCTTCGCATTCTCCTTGAGCTGTGCATTCCAATATTATGATCGACAGATTGATTAGTGATGTCTCTACGCCGCATCAGCACACAAAAAAAAACAATATCGCTTAGACAGATTTTTCAAATTCTATTGTAAACATCAGCTAAAAGCAGACTCAAGTCTTTCAATTTACTTAAAAACATGGAAAAGACTGATTGGTCAATGCTTTCAGGTGCATCAGCATACAAATGCAATATCGCTGCGAGAGATATTTAAAATTGATAACAAAAAGACAGTTTGTAAAAGCTGATTAAAATCTTTTAAATAATAAAAGCTTTAGATAAAATCGAAATAAATGGAATACAACAATAAGAACTTATGATACTACATCATGACATACACACATGAAGCTTATGGTACTAAATCATCATATGAAAGGGCTCACGGATGTCACATGTATCATGATATCAAAAGCGTATTGTATTTTCATTATGCGTAGTAAGGAGAAAATGGTTCTTATTTATGGTATCCATAGTTTATGATTCTACATCATTATATCGATGAGATCGTGGTTCTAAAAGAGAAACCAAAGACACTAATAATTTAAACATGAAATAATAGAGAAAAGACCAACAGACAAACAACAGTACATAAAACACAACATAGAAAACTAGAGATTGAGAAAATCTTGTGATTCTACATCATCGTATCAAAGAGCTTGTATTTCGACATCATGATGTTAAAACCCCTATAGTTATACACCTTCTAAATTCCGATAGTGCTAAGGACATAGATGTGCATCATGATATAAAGCTTATGAATCTTATTTTGGTTTTAATTTATGAGATGACAAAACCTACTACCCTATCATGAATCTTGATATTGAAAAGCAGATTATACTACTTAGTTATATTACAGACCTTACAGAGGTTATTGTTCTTATTCGGGATATTCAAAAGATTATGGTCAGGTTTGCTCTAAATCATGATATTACATAGTTAATGGTTCTATATTATTAGTTGGAGGTTATAAATCATATTACTTAAGATGGTACCTAACACTACAGGGAGATAACTCTGTAAAGTCAGCAAAACGTTTTAAGGATGTACTTAGGTGAGGTTTTGGTATTTGTGTCAAATTTTTGGACTCCTTGGTGTTTTTTCATACAATACCATGTAAAACATTTTGCCCCATAACACCCGTTTATTTTTTCATATAAGACTTTACAGCTCATAAAAGGTCATTTACCAAAATTTTAGAAGATTCTTGATTTTCTTTCATTTGTTTTGAGACCCAAATGATACCAATGCAAATATAAGGTAAAAGTCTGAGTCAGCCTTTTCCGGCCATTTTCAAATCTCAAATATCTCGAAAAGAAGGTCCATGACCTATTAATATTTTTAACTTATCTTTATCCTTGATTGATGCTCTACCAGCTTAAAGTATCAATTTTAATTTTTTAATTTCTAAATTTTTACCTTACCTCACCTAAGTACATCCTTAATTGCGTTGTGTTGTAAAATGAATGTCAAGCTTCTAAAAGACCAAAATTGGCGTTTGTCAAACTGCTATATAACCAGTGTAATTTTTCTGACTAAACGGTGGGTTCCAAATTTTTGAAATTTTTATATTTTTGTTAAAGGATCAAAGGTAATACATTGTCAAAATTTTATGAAAATAAAACGAGCCAAATCAATTTTAGTGAAAGTGTTCAGCTTGAGGTTCTAAATTGAGAATTTGAATATAATATGATTCTAAATAATAATATTTTGAATCTTTAATAATAAATCATAATATTAAAGAGTTTATGGTTCTATATCATGATATTTTAAGCTTCAGGTTCTAAATCAAGAACTTGCAGAGATAAGGGTTCTAAACCATTTTATGATTTTAAAGTGCATGGCTCAATATCATTATATTAAAACGTTTATGGTTCTATATAATGATATTCTAAGCTTGATGTTCTAAAAAAAGATAACAAAGAGCTTAAAGTTGTAAAGCAAGTACTTGAAATGATATGTTTAACAGGGTATGGTTTTATATCACGAAAATCTAAATTTGAGGTTCTAAGATATATGATTATTAAGAGCTTAAGCTTCTAAAATATACTAATATAGAGCTCGAGATACTAAAACCTTATGGAACCAAATCATGATATTGCATGGTATATGGTTCTATATCATGAATTTCATGGTTTTGCATCTTTATTTTAAAAATCTTTGACTGTTTTGTATTATGATATTGTTAGTTCAGGCTTCTTCCGTATTTAACAAAGTCATGATAGTAAGAGGTTATGGATCTAAATCGTCAAATCTAAGAGTTTTTTGTCTAAACATGTTACTGAGGAGATAATAGTTTACAATCATGATATTGAAGGGAACAAATTTATTTCTTGAAAGTACGGACTATTTAAAACGACTGAAAATTACATATCAATATTAATTTGAGTTATCGAGATGTGGTCACGGATAAATGCATCTGGGATCAACATAGCCATGATTAAAATCAATTAAAAGATTCGGAACGGACCGTTGGCGATTTAAACATGTTATGATTAAAGTCAATAAGCTGAAAACAACGTTGATAAAAGTAAAAACTATTAAAAAAAACCATATAAATGCAAAAGTGAACGGCACTACTTACAAGTCTGTTGTATTTTTAGGAATATTACTGGGTATTTGTGTTAAATTTTGTCTCGTACAATACAGTCTTGTTCCTTGGCATTCACACATTGTCAGTCCGGGTTCGGTACATGGCACCGCATAACCTTCTTTTAAAATACTGAGGGTCAAAACCGCTATCGTCTTAAATAACATGGTTCCAATTTCAATGTCGATACTCTTTTGAAAGTTACTAGATATGAAAAATAAAACTGTTTGAAAAATCATGAAATTAAAATTCATCATTTAGTCTAGAGAAAAAACCTTATATGACGAAACAGAGCGGTGACCATTATGATAATATTTTAGAAAAAAATAAACTAATAATTTTCTTAACATTTTTTAAATTATCAAGTTAATATATTGTTGAAATACAACTAGTCAATTGTCTTTACTTACATTCCACTCAGTTCCAAATCTAACTCATTTAAACAAATTAATCTTGTAAATACAATGTGTATAATGCTTTACATATATACCTTAACAGTAGCATTTTTTTGTACTATTAGCGTATTAGGAAGAAGGAAGCTAAAGACAATCTATTTTCATTGGCTTGCAGCTGGAAACATTTTTTTTTTCAGACAAGGAAGACCGTTTTGCTAAAGTAAACACGTCAACCAAAAAACAAGATGAAAAAAGAAATATTAAGCAACAGATGGCAAATCTAACTTCTGAATAAAAACATCGTGTATGTACTTTTATAGTGAAACCTGAGTGACCAGACACACTTGAGGACCAGAATTAAATGTCGGATTAGCAGGGTGTCGGACAACTCAGGTTTTTTTTCTGCAAGGATAGGCATATTTTGGGACCATGACAGTGTGTCGGTTAAAGCAGAATGTTTGAATACTCAGGTGTCGGATTGGTCAGGTTACACACTGTATTAGTTATCAAAGAATAAAATAGATAAATCATTCGCAAAACTGGGATTGCTGCCATCAGAGTCTCGATATATCAAAGATAAAATTGCGACACAAAGAATTGATGAATTATGGACTAATTGGATAAATGTTGTTTTTGGGATGTTTGTGAAAGAAAATGTCGAATTTTCATATTATGATGTTATAATTTGAGAATAATTGATGAAATGTACAGACCAGTCTTTCATTAGTTTTAATGAGGAGACATGAGAGGAAAAGATTACTATTGAATATTTGGAGGTGAAAAAAGTTAACTGATTTGGTTAAAACAATTGAAAACAGAAAATGATTCAATTGAAGTGATTGTTTAGAAAGCTTTAAGAGTAGTATATTTTGCCAATTGATAGTAACAATCTAGATATTATACCATGTTCCAATGAAGTGGCTATATTGGTTTACGTCTGTCCGTCTATCTGTGTATTCCTCTGTCAATCCGTCTGTTTAATACCATTTCGCCTATAGGGAAAACGGTAGTATTACATTTTCCCAGCATTAGGTTGGCCTTTTGTGTACCCAAGACAGGTGAAGGAAGTCAACTTAGGAGCGCTGTGATTGGATGTAAGGGTACAATACATTTTTTTTATTTATCTATGAATAACTGCAGTGTGTAAATTTACAATATAAATGTTAAAACCTATTGAAATATTTTCTAGAGAATAATTCGAAAAGGCTTCCAAAATTTCATAAATTTGGTGCAAAATGACGGTGGGCATGGATAACATAAACAAGCTCCGTTGGAAATTGGTCATAATACTATTTGGCTTCAATTTTTAGAATACAGTAATAAAGTACTCACACCACACATAACTGTTTTATCCAGGTTTTTATTATAAAAACTGGTAATTTTAGAAAATGTTAGTATTGTCGCCTATGGCAGAATAAATAGTACCGTTTCCCCTATAAAGTTTATCCTTTTAATGTTTGCCTAATACTTGACATATAGTTCATGTTATAATTAATGACATTTTTGAAATTTTATTCGCATTATTCTAAGGACAAATGAAGGAACTACAAAAAGGTTTTGTTAAAATCTTTGTGGATTCCAGCTAACTTTTGAAAATTCAATAAAGTGTGCTGCATTTAAACAGTCGTAACTCATCAACCTCCTGTCTATCGAATTCGCATAATTCTAAGGACAAATGAAAGAACTACAAAAAGTTTTTTTAAATCTTTGTGGATTCAAGCTAACTTTTGAAAATTCAATAAAGTATGCTGCATTTATACAATCGTAACTCATCAACCTTCTGTCTATCGAATTCAACGTACCGCTAACCAGGTAGTCTTGTTTATTAATATTTTCAAATTATCAGCTGAGAGTCACAATATGAAGCATTATGTCAAGTGAGCGCATCACATGAGTTCA
Organism: Mytilus edulis; assembly: GCA_019925275.1. NCBI lineage: Eukaryota > Metazoa > Mollusca > Bivalvia > Mytilida > Mytilidae > Mytilus > Mytilus edulis. The sequence goes on from CM034357.1 coordinate 29,482,355, forward strand.
AAAAGGCTTCATATTGTATCGGGCAGCTGATATTTTACAATACAAATATGCGGACAACCAGGTTATCAATATATCGGGTTGTATTTACGTACTTTGCATGATAGAAACAAGTGTTTTCTTTGTTTTATCAGCAAACCGGAAGATGACTTGATAATTTTGGTTTTAACTTATCAACGTTAGTTGATACATTTTGACGTCGCTGATATGTCAGGATCAAAATTATTAAGGCGGGTCAACGTATTGACGTCATTAAAAGGTGTAATATGGATTTTATCATGATCTCATCCTAGTGATACAGACATTTGGACGACCGATAAAGAAGGATAATCATGCTTGATTCACAGCTTGTTTATTTTACAACCCAATTCAGATTCTAAACAAACAAGTCCGATAATATCAAAATAGCTTTTTAAAACAAAATTAACAATTTTTCAAAGCTATTCTAGAATATAAATATGTACAATATGAATGCAAGAAAAAAATAATACAGATTTTTAAACAGATAATCATAAACTTTCAACGTAACTTGTACATATTATACACTACGTAAGAATCAGACGTATTATGATTACTAATCCTTATGGTTGAATGTGGAATAGAAATATGGTTCTTCTTAAATTTCTCCTGTTCTCGACAGTTAAAACTGTTTCCCCCCAGTGACACTCAGATCATAATAGTAAGAAAGCCAAACATGTGTAAAGTTAAAGAGCATTGATGACCAAAAATTCCAAAAAGTAGTGCCAAATTAATGATGTTTTTAAATCGAAGTTTAATCATACATCATTGCTTTGGTCAATATTCACCAAACAGTTTGGAAAAATCTCTTTTTGCAATATATAATATTTTTAATTGGACCGAAATGAACGAGGAACTGGCTTCATAAGAACAATAAGACGGACAGAATTAACTAAGGGAAACTGTTCAAATGTGATAAAACTCAAATTTCTCCTTAATCTCTAGAAGTCACAACAGTAAAGAAAAGGCCTAATAAGTATATTAGCATGGCTTGTAAGAAACATTTATTTTTCATATGGTGGCATATTAAGTGTAATATGAAATTTCAAATTAAAAAAAAAAAAAACATGCTGTATATACTTGGAAGGCTTAGTTTTATTACCAATGTATTTCCAACTGCTCAGGCGGAGCTAACTTTTTAATTTGCATACGAACAGTCTAGTTGAAGATGTGTGTGATAAGGATGATTGCCGTTATTATTATTACTGATTTTTAATCACTTATTAGGATCACCAAAACATTATGAAATAGCGAAATGTAGATTTTGCAACTGCTGTCGTTATAGTTTTACTTTCATATCTACAAATTACAAAGTGTGACAATTTTTACATGTTTTTAAAATCGGCTTTACAAGAAAATAAACGGCTGTGTCTCATTATTAAGTTTTTATTTTGCGAATACCTGTATAATGTTAACATAAAAACCGAATCAATGACCATAACTGGAAACTTCATAGATGAGTTTCTTCCAAAACACCTGCCTATAACTGGACTTGTCTATAATGAGCGAACGGATTAAACTCCGCCCAGTCAAGTGAAATAAATCAAGTAATAATATAAAACAAATACATATGAACTTTCATGTAAATGAAATAACATTGACGGTACCAATTCCTCTGCACCATAAATGCAATTAAATGTCTATTCAGTGATTATCGAGGACAAACTATATGAAAATCCAAAGCATATGAAGAAGATGAAGTGCTATTATCTAAAAAAAAGACAAAAAGAGTTTAGCCAAAGCCGGAGAAGGAATCAGAGCTGTCCATGAGGAAGATGTATACCTTAATTCAAAATAATTTCAAAAATTTTGTAACACATATTATCAAGTATTTTCAAGCCAGTACAGAAGTAGCTACTGGGTGGTGATAAACTATGGGACTATCAGTTGATCAGCAGAGAATTCGATCGAGTTGTACATGTTATAGTAATTACATAAATGGTACCATTTTTTTCTGCACGAAAAAGCGCATTTCGACAATAAAACATATAGAAAATATAATATTATGAAATCTTAAAAAATGTATTGCAATTGAAGTATTATCATCCCGTATACTAATTAGCCTATGTTTTGTCGTATGTAGTGATCTCTCGTGTGTTCTTCGGCCATCGCACATTGCAATTGCGAAGGAAACATCGAGCTGAAAGAATTAAAGAAACGCGCACTCGAAGGTAAGTAGTAGTAACTAATTCTTAAAGAACAATTTGAATTCAACAAATCGTTTATCAACTGTTACGGAAATGTTATACTACCAAATGGGATCGCATGGAAAATCTTTAAAACACAATCATGGCTTTATCAATTAACGTTTTGTCACGTACTTCACATGCTCCGTGATGAGTGTTTATCAATGTTCCGATCTGTTAAACTTCGGCAACAACCTCGAAAGTGAATTAGCTTCTGATCATCAATCACTGAATTCATCATTAAATGTCAATAACACGTTGTAGATTCGTCATAAACATTCATAAAAACGTGCATGCATGACTTAGTTTAGTATATATGCTTGCTGCATTGGTAAAATAAAAACGATAACTTTAAAATTACAACAAACTCGAACTACTTTTTTTTTATATGACTTTCATAAGTTATGATATCAGACGTTGGGGCATGTTGACAAACAAAGTTTAAATAAGATTTTGGGGTTGGGATCTGGACCACTTTCAAACACTAAGTTGAATTGAAAAGTACTTGTCATGGCAATACACAGGTTCTTCCAAATTTTATTTAAGTCCTTTAACAAGCACAAAATAAAGATTAAATACCTTGATAATTCTATCAACTGCTTGAATTTGAAACATTACCTTTTTCACATGTACTCATGAGTGGTAATATTTTCTAAATTTGAGTTAACGAAAATTTAGAAAGTACATATCTAACATTTAGTACATTGTAGCTGAAGGAAATCTTGCAATGCGTTCTTTGTATTTTTGTATTTTTGTATTATTTTTTTGTGTATGTTCTGGACCATATGAGTATTTGGACCATACGCGTATGGTCATGACTATATGGGTATATACTCATATGGTCCGACAATACGCGTTTGTTCCGACCGTACGCGTATGGTCGGGTTATTAACACTCTGTTACAGGTTACTTTGAATACTTCTAAACTCTTCGTATGGTATGCCCTTTCCTTAAAAATAGGCTATCATATAGGTCATTGTATTGTCATATTATAATAAAGAGATTAACTGAATAAAAATAAGAAGTTTCACAAAGAGTTAATTTTGCTACCTAGTAAAAACTAAAATAAACAAATTTTATTCCGTTGTCCATTTCAGATTTGTTATTACGAGTGAATAGCAATATGTTAACTTAAAAAGATAACTTCCATAAATTTCTCAATATAAACTGTTACACAAGAAGTCACTGGCAAGCGATATTTTATTTAAGTTGTTTTGTGAATATGGTGTACTGTAGTCATATTACGATATTTGAAATCTAGAGCTTCATAAACACCGTAGACACATCGGAATAACCCAAAAACCTCGGCATCATTGCATGCAGCTGCAAAGAAGGCTATCTTTTCACTTGCAAACAAAAGGTGTAACTCAAAAGGATCGTACACAACCATGACGTGCAAATGCGAAAAAAAATTATGTTACCGTGTGGAAGTAAATATCATCATAAGCCTAAATGCAAGAATGTAATTAGCGATGAAAATTAACTTTGGTATCCATATTTGCTTTTAATGTAGCCTTTAAATTAATACATTGTCATGTGACCATCATTCTTATTTAGATAAAGTTTATTGTATTATTGAAACGTTTGTAATGCATATTTGAAAAAAAATACCTATATGGTCCAAATACTCATATGGTCCGGCCCGTTGATAACCATACGAGAATATACTCATATGGCCCGACCATACGCATACGGTCGGACCAAATGCTTATGGTCGGACCGTACGAGTATGGTCGGGTCATATGAGTATTATACTCGTTTGGTTATTAACGGGCCGGATCATATGAGTATTTGGACCATATAGGTATTGTGTTCCAAAATGCGATAGAAAAGTTTCAATAATACAATAATTATTATCTTAAAACAAATGATGTTTACACAATTCAAATGCTATATAAACATTAAATATAGATGTCACAGTCAGTTGATTTTAGTTTTCATCGCTAATTGTATTCGTGTATTGATGATTAGAATGACATTTACTTCCACAAGGTACCATAGCTTTTCTGCATTTGCACGTTTTGGTTGTGCACGAACCTTTTCAGTTACGACGTTTGCTTGCGAGTGACAACTAGTTTTCTTTGCAGCTGCAGGCAGTGATATGGGGGTCTCGGGCCATTTCGATGAGTCTACGGTGTTTTTAAGAAGCTCTAGATCTCCAGTATCACAATATGACTGCAGTACATCATATTCACAAATCAAATTAAACTATGGTCCTTGCCGGTGTTTTTGTTTTTGACATCTTCTTATTGTACTTTAAATAGTAAGTACAATTAAATGTGTGAAACTTTTTATTTAGTTAATCTAAGGACATTTTTAATGACGTAACAACTAGAAGGGTCATACCTTATGAAGAGTTTAAAAGTATTTAAAGTAAACGTGTTGATTACCCCGACCATATGAGTATATACCCATATGGTCATGACCATACGCGTATGGTCCAAATACTCATATGGTCCGGAACATATATAATAAAGTATAAGGAATCCACTATGCTATAAATAATAGTAGCTATTGAACCTTACTAACGTTCATTAGAAATTATTTATGTCAAATAAACAGTTAAAAGTTAAAATTGCGGTGAATACTTTCAGCAGGTAATTTTTATGTTGTTATATGCCTTTAATTCAGAATTCGAATAAGAATTATGTTACCTCACAATTCGGAGTGATGAAATTGGCTTCCTAAAACTGGTTGATTGTTAGTTGTTCAACGTACATTGGCAAATGTTTCATGCATGTTGAGGATGAGGGTTCCTAAAAAGAATGCAGTGAAACAACTTTGATTTGCATTTGGTCCAATGTGATTATTTTTGGATCGACACCTGCAAGTTATTTTCACCAGTTATTACAAATGTTAGACCTGAAATGTTAAAGGGCGACAAAATGTAGTTAATAACTCTCATGTGGCAAAATTAATGAATTTGAAAATTATAAAGAATAATTTACCTTGTAGCTCTATTGATGCATTAGCTAACAAAACAACCATTTTCATGTTGAAGTTCCATATTTTAATAATAACAATCAGTATCATAATACACGAGGCTTACCTGTGGGCCTGTATCGCTCACCTGCTTTCAGAATTCGTCAGTTTGCTCATAACGACGAGTTAACAGATTTTTCTCTTATTTTCAGGTTAGTTACACTTTGTCCTGATGAACCTTTCTGCAATTCACAATTTAAACCTAGCTTCTATAGTGTTAACGATCACAGTTCACAACTGCTAATAAATAGAAAAATCGTACTCAATGTTAGCGTACCCTTTAAACCAATATGTATGTGTTACAACGTGTCGCAACTAAGAAATAAGTAACAATTTATGGTAGATATCTTATATGATGTTTGAAAAGAGGTTACCATAAGCCATAATACAAACTTAAAAAATTACATCGACCTTTGACCTTGAACTTTTATGCTAAATAAAAAAGCACTGTATGTGGCAGAAGAAGATAATAATATAATTATTAAAAACCATTAGTTCAGAGAACCATTTAAGGTCTTTTCACATCTATTTTCAAAGTTATTAAAAAGAAGCTAGTTCCAGTTAACTCAAAGTTTAAATTGACATCCAATCATCTGTTACTTAATACTGAATGTTACTTCTGGTGTTTAGTGATAAGTTTATGTATTTATATTACAAAATATATGAATTCTGAGTATTTTTCCATGAAAAAGTCCAAAAATGATTTCTTTCGGTTTTCTCAACGTCACTTTCGGTTGACATTTTTCAAAGTAAGATGTCACCAAACTTTTGATAAAAGGTAATATGGCTTCATCATGTACCAAGTTTAAGTAATAGTCTATTAACCTTATATTAAGATATTTCAGGGGTACTAACTCCTATAAGATGTCATTGAATTGTTTCAAACCTAATGTAACATATCTTTATTACAAAAAAGCAAACATTTTGCACTTGTTCTTTTATATATATCTTTAAAAGTGTCGGGGGAAATGCAAAAACAAGGAAAAGTCAAAATTGAGAACATGACCTTGACCTTATTTTCTAAGTTAGGACTTAGGGCATCTACTAAACATTTCAGGGTTATACGGTTAACGGTTTATGAGTTAAAAATTTCATCGAATCGCGTTGATCCAAATTAGCCAAAAATTCCTTAGGATATAACGAACCATTTTTAAAAAGAATTTTGTCGATAACTTTTAGTGTTACGAAGGAGATACACACACTTGATAAACAATGAATAGGGAGATAACTCTTACAAAGAAAATTGTTTGGCTTAGCAGGATACAAATTTAAAAGCGCATAAATTGAATGATACTACACTGGTTCCAAAAATATCTGGTTTTATATACTTTTATATTAATAAAGTACAAAAAATAGCTATTTCCGGTGTACACAAGGTCACTTCCGGCTGTTTCAGTACTGATTTTGACAGTACTGTTTAATTACTGATTTGAACAGTCCTGTTTCAGTACTGATTTTGACAGTACTGGTTCAGTATTGATTTTGACAGTACTGTTTCCGTACTTATTTTAACATTATAATATTTGACGTAACGTTATGGCAATAATTTTGACATTAACAGAAAGGTATGTAACCAGGGGCGGATCCATCCATTTTTTTTAAAAGAGGGTTCCAAACATTCGGGAAAAAGGGAAAAAGGGGGGGTTCCAACTAAATGTCCCAAATGCATTGAACGTCCAAAATAGTTTGGTGTTCCAACCCCGGAACCCCGGGGGTTCGCCACTGTGTAACGCGTATTCTTCTACTTTGGCTAACGTTATCTGTTTAGATTAGCTATGCTACAATTTTCTCAGTTTTTTAAATATTCAATGTACTACTATACCTTGATCTACGTTCAATCCAGGAGAAGTTTGAACTGTTGAACTGTTGAAATGTCAGTGCGAGTGCAAAAATAACGTTTGTAAACAATGAATGACGTCATGTCTACATCCAATCACATAAACGTTTTACAATAGGCAATTGTATATTCCACACTGACGTGCTTTTGTGATTACGGTGATAAAATCAACGGCAAAATTTTGAGACAACAGCAGAGAAAATATTGCAGCCACTTGCAGAAAGTCTTGAAGTTACGATAAGTCAGAGATGGATGCAGATCCTTTTCGAATCATCTACGGATTGCTATTGTTCATGTATGTTTTACAAATGTATGTCTTCCTCCATCACAAGTTTTATTTCGTGAACATTTGGTCAGATCATATATTTTGCCGGGATATTTTGTCTTCTTTTTTGAAAAAAACTAGGCCTATTTCAACGCACTTTTTTGAGTGCTAAATCAAAAGTTAGTTTCTGAACACAAATACACACTTCGTGTAACTATTAAGAAAATGCATTCAATAAAAACGTTTAAAATGCAAGTCTGATAGAGTCATAGAGATTGCTTCTAAAGTTCAAAGGATAAAACTTGTATCCTCCATGAACATTGAATTTTGTATTAACTTTTACAGGCTCCCTAGACCTTCGGGCTTCATCACAGATAGCAACAGGCATATTCACAATGTCAATGTATGATGTTTTTCTTAGTGTGTCACTGTATTGAAATCTACATTTGGTTCATATGCATGTTGATTCTGTATTCTGTTGACATTTATACAAAAAAAAAATGTCTTTCCCTTCAAGAATTTATTATGTTTTATGTCATTCCGGCTAACAAATTAAAAACTGTACCCATACGCCTTATCTTAAGTCAAGATGTTTAGTATTCGTATTGTCATCTGAGAAAGTCATACTGATTAAAATACTACAATCAGGAACGATGTGACAATGATTAAATTTAGTAGTGTCAACCCTGTGATTTAAACCCGTGTATATCGCAAAATCCTGAATACATCGTTTGGTGGTGCGCCTGTCAGATGCGGAACGTACAGATAAGGTTATAAACTGAATATATTGGTATCGGTATCGGATTCGACCCGGAACTTGTTAATTATTGGCAATATTAATTATGTGGGAAACAAAAGGGTCTGGAGTGGTGTAATTTCTAATCAACACCATTGTCCTATATTAGCTATATATAAAGTTGAATTATTGATTTGTCGTTTTTACCCCATGACGGCTGACAAATTGGACCTCTTTATTTTAGTATTATAGATAAGCAAAACAAGATATAACTACTTTAGTGTACTGAAGTGAACAATTGTAAGGTGTACATGTCCGTCTGACCTTGACCGAAATGGCTCATTGTCATGGATCTTTAAAAAATGTTTAGTTGATGAGATACATGTGTATTCTGATCCTATAGAGCAACCAATGTGCTGTCCTTTTAAGAAACAGTGTTGAGCTTGATCTTGAACCATTCCGTCTATATTTATAGGGTTCATACCCCCTTTTCTTGTCCAAATTTCACATTGAATTCTCGAAAAAAAAATAAGGAATAAGTTAATTTTTTAATGATTTAAAGGCTATTTCTTGCACTACAAACATATCTGAAAAGCTTTCATTGATTAATTAAAGAGCTTAACTGTCAGAGTTAACATCCAGGAGGAGGGGGGGGGGGGGGGGTGACAATTATCTTCAAAGGGTTGTTTGAAAGATGTAAGTATAGCATCAATATTTAATATGTTTGCTCCTTACAATGATTTTGTACAGAAAATGATAGTTTGAACAAATATTGTTTAAGTGATTTTAAAAGAAGATTTTGTAAATCTAGGCATTGTCTCCATGGCGACCAAATTTCCTTCTCAACTTTATTTCATAATTTTGAATAATTTGATGTTACAATGTATTACATGGAGAAAAATTTTAAAAAAATTAAATGCTTGATTAAAATTTTATTATTATAAAGCATACATTTATCAAAAATAAGTAATTCTCAAAATCGGTGTGCACTGTTTACATGTAAACTGGTAGTTTGATTTGAGGATAATGATAAATAAGTAACTGTGTTCTTTACTTTGTTTCAATATTTAGGTATTATACAAGCTAAAAAGACACAATCAAATGAATTGTGCTATAAATACATGAAAATAATTTAGCTTATTGTAAGAAAAAAAAATGCAAAAAAAAAAAAATATTAGACAAAACAATTTTTTTCTCTCTGAAAAATCTAAAGGAAGCTACAAACGATTATTGTTGATATGTTATAGACAAAGGTTCAATGAACAAATAGAAACAAGCAGGTTATCCATAGGACCCTGCTCTTGGAAGAAAATTGAATTTGAAAAACGTAATTTTCACTCCTTTTAAGAAAATGAAAAACTGCAACAATTGGTTGCAGTTGGAAACAAGAGTTGCCATAGTTGCAATTTCTGTTTATCAACTTTAATTTTTAGAACAAATGTGAAACTATGATAAAATAATTTGTTTTATCGAAATTAATTAGCAGTTAATAAAAAAATCTGTGATGAAAAACATAATTTTTTAAGGTTTTAGGACTGAAATTAAAGGGTTGTTATGGTGCCATCGTTACCATAGCAACCAAATGTACAACACATGTGTAATTGTTATTTTTTTTAGTTTCTTATCAAAATAGAACATATGAAGCCCCAAAAAGTCAATTTGACAACTATAACTGTATCACCCTCTGATTGATTCTTAGGTGGAGCCATACTTATGATGACACAAGTTTTGAATCATTCTTTAGTAAGAGAGCACTCGAAAGAAGTAAGGTATGCTCGAATCTCGAAGTTAAATTTTGTTCTGATTTATATCTTTAAATGTCATTCTTCAGTACCTCAATGTTTTGTATATTGATTTAATCAATACATTGATTGAGTCATCGGGTCAGAAAAAAAAAATACCCATTTCACGGTAGGTATAGTGTCCGGCAGAGATCGTGTTTTTTCGAATGAATCGGTCCACTTTTTTCGAGTGTAGATCAGGTTTTTTTCGAGTGAATTTACATGCGATTAGATCGATTTACTGCTATTACGCGAGTATTATAGTTTTATTCGTGACTGTTCATCTTATTCTGAATGCTATACATGTTTTGAACACAAACGACGCAGAATTTACTTTTGGTTTACTTACAATATAGTGTTTTATATTGTCCCTGTTTTTCGAGAGAAACATTTAAAACGTACGGGTTTTTCAAAAAATGGTACGGGTATTTTTGGCAGAAAATGTGAATAAGAAAAAAGACATTATTTGACTTAAAAACTGACTTCTTCTAGTTTGTAACTGTAATTTAGAGAAGGGCAATATTAAGAAGTCTTAATAATTCACAGAAACATATAACTTTTTTGATCAAATTTCACCATTTTCAATTTAATGATAACTTTCTGTTCTGAAAACATTTTACCATACCCTTGCAGTATTACGATATATCAGAAATCAATGTGTCCTTTTTTAAACGGTCTTAAGAACCGAGTACAGGGACTCAAAATATTTTTAATTTCATTGTATGCTACATTTTTTACAGTCAATAATATTTTATGATTGATATTAGTATATATTACAGTGACGAAAAAACATAGGAGCAAGAAACGTAAGGAAAAGGAGTAAACAATCAGAAGAAAAATTCAATATAAACCCAAATATTCTACTGAATGACCCCCTCCCCAATAGTTAAGAGATAATTCATGGGGGCTTGAATATATCGTGATTTTACCACGGGTTGGCCCTTTATGACAAATATTTTACCCTGAGCGTTAGCGAGGGGTAAAATATCGGCATAAAGGGACAACCCGTGGTATATCTAGATATATTCAAGCCCTCATGAATTATTTCGATTCTAATAGGACAAATACTGCAATTCTTTTGGATCAAAGCGCTCTAGATGGAGGCAAATATTTGCCGTTCTCATAAATAAACGCACTATTAAAGTGACGTAAAAGAACGGAGCAAACTGAATATGTGACATGTTTTAACTATTTAAAATAACGTATGTAGATAGTTTTGGATGAATTTAAATGGTAGTTTACTTATATGTATAACATGTATAAAAAAAATGGCCTATACCACATTTTAGCATCGTGTGTTTACGTTTCCTTGTTGTGATGATTTTCGGATTCACAGGCGTGAATTTTCCCGTAAAATGCTTATATTCCTACGTCATCGTTTTATGACGTCGGGTTCCACATTCATTTAAAAAACATATGACGTGGGGGTACAATTGGTACAGCCCATGAACTATATTCATATTTTACCACGGGTGTGTACTCAAAGCGTTTGAAGGACGTCATGTTAGAATTTACAATAACACTTAAATTGAATGGAATAGTTAATAAATAAATGAAAACAACACTTTATAATGTTATGCTATATGAACAAAAGGACCTTAGAAAATAGCCAAATCCATCTAAGGTCAAATTTGCCTGATGGAGCAATTGTTCTTGATTTCCATTACTAGAACGATAACACATTATTTCTTACGAAGCAAGAATCTTTCAATCTGATTTGTCAATAACCCGGGTGTAAATAACACCATATTCTGTTTCACCAGGGGATAAAACAATATTTTTTGCCAAAATTAGAAAAATTTAAATTTTGGAAAAAATATTAATAAAAACAAAAGTTAGGTAAAAAAAAAAAGAAACAAATATTGAATTTTTTGGCACATAAAAAAAACAGGTGAAGAAAATTTTGTTTTTCTCCAAAACTCCCTAAATAATAATATTATTATTTTGTTTTTCTCCAAAATTCCCTAAATAATTATATTTTTCCATTTCCATTACTAGAACGATAACACATTATTTCTTACGAAGCAAGAATCTTTCAATCTGATTTGTCAATAACCTGGGTGTAAATAACACCATATTCTGTTTCACCAGGGGATAAAACAATATTTTTTGCCAAAATTAAGAAAATTTAAATTTTGGAAAAAATAAATTTAAAAAAAAAAAAGTTAGGTAAAAAAAAAAGAAACAAATATTGAATTTTTTGGCACATAAAAAAAAACAGGTGAAGAAAATTTTGTTTTTCTCCAAAACTCCCTAAATAATAATATTATTATTTTGTTTTTCTCCAAAGTTCCCTAAATAATTATATTTTTCAAAATTTAAAAAAAAAAAAAAAATGAAAACAGATAATATTCGACAATGCACAGCAACGGAGGTGTTGAAAAATGTGTAGTGGAAGTTGGTCATGAGATTTTTTTTTTTCAGTTCAATTCCCGGGGATAAAAAAAAGTAAACGAAAGCTAAATAAATTGGTTATCTTGATGCAATCAAGTGTGTAAGGAATTTTTTTGTCTAAATCGTAGATAATGTCCCTTTTAAAAAATAATGATTTTTTACCTGCAGATAATACCCATAAATAAAAGTGTACATGGTAAAGTAAATACTTCCCTTTGCTTTTAATCCGATTAATGGAAATATATTTTCGGACTGAAAGCAGTTAATGTGGTGTTTGCACGGTCTTGTAAACAAAGTAGCAGTTTTATGTAAGTTGACCGAGAAAAACGCATTTCATTTACTCACACAAGGGGCTAAATATAATGTACGTACATATTTCTCAATACTAGAAGTTTTAAATTATTGTTTAATATCAATTTTACCTATTCGACAACATTTTATACCACTTTCCCCAATTACTACAATTATTTATTTTATCTTTTTCATTATTTCGACAACTTTCAACTCTATTTCCCCCCGTTTCCACAACATTGTCACGTTCACATAAGGAAGTATGGTATTAATGTATAAGATTACATAAGATATGCATAATGGGAAATGTACATGTATTTTTAAGTCGCATTATATATAATTCAGCAGAAAAAGACTCATTACAAAATAAGGTAAAAAAGTTTAAAAAAAATTGGTAACTCTTTAACTGTTCAATCTACAAACTATTTGTAGCCAGGTAAGTTCATTATACAAGTTGCCTGCATTTTGTAAGTATTACAATTTACAAACATTCTCTCGGAATATCTCATTAGAAACTAGTAACACCAATATTATAAAAATCAAGTGTTCTTTTTACGACGCTTTTTCTCAGCGCAGTACATACCACTGATAATGTAGAAAAGTTCAGATTCGAGTACTTACAAAACAAGCTGATCTATTATGACTTCGTAATTGTTTAATACAGATTCAAAGATTAAAACAAGGTAAAAATTTACAAGCTGACTATAAGTAAATGTTTGGGTGTGGAGAGATAATATTTTATAACATTTTTGTCCTATAATCTGAAATATTTAAAAAAATATTTTATCGTACATATTTATCAGCTTAATATCGTATTAGTTTTTTTATCTAGAAGCTGGTTATGTGTCTTTATTTATCCTCCGCTAGAAGAGATAGTGATACAAATGTTATAGTTATAAAAAAGCACAGTAGATAAGTTTGAACAGTTTTTTTTTTAATTTTAAACGTAGTTCATAGTGTGAATTAGGAGAGAGAAAATGTTTTGCTAAATTTTTAAATATCGGTGACGCACAAAAATTGAAAACATTTTTTTTTTTGCTTACATTCTGGTTTGTAATCTGTTTCGCTTGACAGTAAATGATAACATAATTCTTCATCAGCTAAGGAACAAAGAAAAGTACTAAAAGTGATCGGGTTGATACCAACGAATTGTATATTTAAATATACAATTCCTTGTTACATGTAATACATAGTAACACACAACAGAACTCATCGCGAATATCGGATAAGTAGTCACGCGCAGAGATTGCATGAATACACGTATCGGTGAAAAAATACCACATTTATCACATACTAGATAAATAGCAGTGCTCGTATTGGGAACGAAACAACACAAGGATACTATATAATTTGCCTTTTTACGCAAATACAGAAAATCTAATGAAACAGGTTATGATGGATAAGACTGGAATATTTTATGTATCGTCTTAGATACGTTAAAGTCACTGTCACCAAGCATGCGTTGCTTATCTTCACTTTGTTCATTTTTAAAAACAGAGCTGTAAACTATGAGCTTTTATATACGCTGAGACGGAAAAGTTCCAATATACATAAAATGTGTCAAGTCCGATAAATTTCATTTGTAGGGTAAATCTGTGGATTTGTTCTTTGTTGAAGGATACCGTCTTGTTTACTCTGTATTTTTAAGTTCAAGGTGATTGGAATAGATAACATGACCGTCAAATATCTTAATAGGTATTATTATTGAAGAAAGCACACCAACTATACACATGTAGCTCAGTTTTATATAAAATATACAGACTTTACGTGACATTTTTTTATCATTTTATTCTGCTTCAGACTATAAAAAAAATCATCAAATGGTGGAACACAATTGATAAACATTTGATGCCATTGTACTGCTGACCGTCTATCCAACGGAATAAACAAGGCAATTTCAATCAAAACGGCTATTCTAATATGACGTTCTTCTTTAGGTTTGGGTACAAAGCCCTGTTCTAATTCGAATAGAACATGGGCTGCACGTGATTGACGTCACAATTGAAATTGCAACGTCAGATAAATTTTGAACAACGCCAGAGATCAAAATGAGCATTGTTGTTGGTGTTGCTCGCTAGGAAATTAAATAAAAACATTCTAAAAGTAAATTTAAATGTTTCTGTTCTTTTTTTATTGATAAACTGTTGAATTTTCTATAACGTTTTTGTTCATAAAATCAAAATGGCGACATTTCGAGCGTCTACTATAGGTTCGCTTCGAAGTACAAAAGTTCAAAATATTCCTATTGGAATCGAAATAATTACATCATGCCATGCTCTATGCTCATTTTTACATGGGTAGGCATTATATTTGTAAACATTTAATACCTCGCTAACGGTCGGTATTAAGATATTAACAAATATAATGCCTACCCATGTTAAAAAGAGCATAGAGCATGGCATGAAAGAATTATTTATTAAACATTATAAATAAAAAGGCATTTAATCCATTCTATCCACTTCATTTGAATAAATATCACACCCTATTACCGGCTATATTCATGGTAGATGCAATTGGTACAATAAATTCGACAAATGTTGTTCGGAATGACCGGTAGGTAGATCTGTTCACATTTCCCTAATTTGAATATTCTTTTATGTTTTACGAATACCGTAAAAAAAAACTACGTCCAATAAATGTTATACCGATTGCATCTGGTGTACCTGAAGCCGATAACAGGGTGTGGTTCTACCCTCTTCTTTGAATATATTAAGGGTGTGCAAGCTAAGTGTATTGCAAATGTAATTCCATTACCTATCGAAAGTTGTATTAAATAACACAATGAATACAGCGGAACAATGTTGGCCTGAACAACTGATTTTTTTAGTACGCAACCCCAACTTTATATTGAAAAGAACAAAGCTGTAAATATACTATCTTTTACATATAAACACAAAATTGTAAGGAACTGTTTCATATTAAATATTGACAAATAATTTTTATGCATATCTGTGTATTTGAAAAATATAGGTCATAAAGCATCTTTGCCACGTTATATTTTGTGCACTGTGGAAATTTATGATAGCAATTGTGGATACATTACCCTAAGAGTAATTTGATACGTAACATAGTATTCCAAAATTTTGCGTAAATAAACACCAAGAATGCAATAACAAATTATATGCCTAAATTAATTAAAAAATAAGTTATATAGATATTGAAGACGGACGCTAAAAGCTTAAAGGGGATTTGGGATGTTTCTACGTTTAAATCATCCATGGAACTTTTTAAGAATACGTTTTTCTCTGTGGGCCAATAGTTATAAAACATGCATGCGCAATTATTCCAAGAATGAGAATGGATTATGTGGATACAAAACAACACAGTATATATTTATGGAAGACATGCTGATTTTGTACACCTTACAAAAGTTACCATCCCGCAAATAACCGTTGTTTCGTGTGGTATGATCAACACTACTTAAGAAGTCTAAAGCTATGATCGGGTGAAAAAGAACATTTTGATAAACTTCTTATGCATAATTTAATCAAATGGAAATGTCTTATATAATTATAATAAAAAGAATCCACACTAGACATCACGCTAAAATAAAAAATTAGGCGACAATAGTTTACTGATGTTCATATCTCGTACATTGGTTCAGAAAAGACAATTCAAGGTAAACAAACAAACAAACAAAACTGGGAGAATCGCATGAATTCCAAAAGGAGCGAGATCGGGTGCGTCGACATTGTAAGCGTCGCCTGCAATGCATGCATCCTAAGCCATTGGAATACACACTCAGTCAAATGTCACTATAAGTACTCCAACTTACCTTTAAAGAAACGCTTCATTAACGAGTATAATGTACTGGAGAAATAATTAATTCCAAAATTTTATGCCAAAAAAGCCTTCTTTCATTAATTCCTAGCGATAGAAAATCATTAGTGTTTTAAATATCTAAACATGAACAAAAATGTAGTAATTTTCAAATATGACCGTAGAATAATCTTTTGATAGTTCAGATCAACACTGATGTGCTGAGTTTTGGGTTTTTGTGAAACCGTCAGTCACGAAACAATTACCAGCATGCTACATACTATAATAATATAAGAATCATTTGTGTCGATCAATTCAAGACAGTTAAAAAAAGGCTAGATGAAAAGTTGAAGAGCATTGAAAACCAATATACCGTAAAATTTGTGCCAAATACAGTGAAGGCCATCTTTGTATTTGGGAATAAAGGCCATTGTGTTTCCAATACCTTTATTGCAAAATTTTGTCAACAGAGAATTTATAAATGTTACAGAAAATAATCGTATTATCGATATGTCAAGTCAAGACAAATGCTGAATACTTGGCTGGTAAAACACTCTGGGACGAAACTCCATCAGCAGTGGCATTGACCCAGTGAACTCACAAACAATACATTTTGTACGAGGTTTATAAATCGGAACGCTAGATCAACCTCCTCAGACTCAAAACGTTCAACCAGATACAGCTAAGGTCATCTTTGCCCGGGGTACACAATTCTTAGTGTAAAACTGACACACATGGGAGTGAAAATAAACGAAATGAGACGATGCAGTTATTAATTATTAGACTAAAGCACGAACGAAGAGCATGTTTTCGCACAGACTATCAGTATTAACCATCTATATGGATTAAAACAACGATATACCATCTAGAGACCTTCAACAATAGGCACACCTTATATCGTATACTAAGCTAGAAACGTACAAGACAAAATGTGAAACACGTTAAACAAGAAAACAGCATGATTAATTCTTAGATAAAAATCAATTTGGAAAACAAATAACAATAAAATTGAGAATGGACATCGGGAATTTGTAAAAGATACAAAAACCCGACCAAAGAGCAGATAACAGCCAAAAGCCACCAATGGGTCTTCAACGCAGCGAGAAAATCCCACAACCGGAGGTGGGCCTCAGCTGGCCTTTAAATGTGTACGAGTTCAATGAAAATGAACGTCATACTAAACTCCAAAATATATAAATGAACTAAAATTAAAAAACATACAAGACAAACAAAGGCCAGAGGCTCCTGACTTGGGACAGGCGCAAAAATGCGGCGGTATTAAAGATGTTTTGTGAGATCTCAACCCCCCCCCTATACCTCTAGCCAATGTAGAATAAAGAAACACACAGCGATACGCACAGTAGAACCCAGTTTAAAAGAAGCCCGAGTCCGATGTCAGAATAGATAACAAAAGAAGCGATGAAAAATGACAATGATACATAAATTAACAAAGGACTACTAGCAGTTACTGATATGCCAGCTCCAGACCCCTATCAAACTGATTGAAAGATTATGTCTTCATCATATAAAAAATCATGCACAATCCCTCCCGTTAGGGGTTCAGTATCATACCATCATAAAATATATAGGAAAAACATCACCCGTACCATGCCAACAACTGGTTTTAGAATAAATGTGTTTATTTCCTATGCAAAGACCCTATGTGTGAATCAATATCAATACCAAAATATGTAGTCCTTAATGACCCGACATCAGTATCGTGACTATACCCCTTCTGAATAAGTCTGTTGAAAGGTTTGGTAAGCTTTTGAGGTGAATACCGACATTTTTGTACTTTGTAAAGAATATTACCATAAAAGATTGGATGTGAATTACCCGCACGTATACAATGTATGCATGTTGATTTATGTTTTCGAATGATGTCCTTGTACCGATGATAAAATTTAGTAGATGTTTTGACTAGTTTGTTATATCGAATACCCTGGTGTAATTTTTCTTCAGTAATACCTAGATTTCTTTCGTTAAAATCAAATACGTTGTTACATACACGAGCGAATCGAACAATTTGAGACATAAACACCCTAAGATGGTGACAAGGGAAACGTCACCATCTAAAAATGGATTATTAACAGAAAACCCTGGCCGTTTTTGGCATAACTTTTTTTAACTTTGGTCCTCGATGCTGTTCAACTTTGTACTTGTTTCGGCTTTCAAACTTTTGTATTTTGGCGTCACTAGTAAGTCTTGTGTGGACAAAATGCACTTCTGGAGTATTAAAATTTTAATCTTGAAGCCTTTTGTTAGCTATTATTCGTGTGTTTCTTTGTCAATTGTGTTCTCCTATTCATTTATATTGTAGACCTGTAATGTTGTGTTGTCATTTTAATTTTATGTTTCCTTTAAAAAAAAGTTCTGTACCAAGTCAGGAGTATGGCCATTGTTATATTATAGTTCGTTTCTGTGTGTGTTACATTTTAACGTTGTGTTTCCGTTGTGTCGTTTGTGTTTTCTCTTATTTTTGAGTGTGAATTCATATTACTATAAGACGTGTCACGGTACTTATCTATCCCAAATTCATGTATTTGGTTTTGATGTTATATTTGTTATTCTCATAGGATTTTGTCTAATGCTTAGTCCGTTTCTGTGTGTGTTACATTTTAATGTTGTGTCGTTGTTCTCCTCTTATATTTAATGCGTTTCCCTCAGTTTAAGATTGTTACCCCGATTTTGTTTTTTGTCCATAGATTTATGAGTTTTGAACAGCGGTATACTACTGTTGCCTTTATTTATTAACAATAGGAAATGAAAAATCATCTCTTTTATCAAAACTTTTGGTATACGCTTCCCGATAAAGATAAAAATATCAAGATCCAGGAATGGTCAGTGTTCATTGTTAGTATTAGCTTAATTCAAGTCAGTTCGACAGGATAAATCTCTTTAGTGTACATACTGTGTTAAGTGTTATTATTTTTTTGAATCAGATGTTGTTTCGATGAGTCTTTGCTGATTTAAGTCATTAATTGTAACTCATAACAATACAGAAACAGGTCCACAAACAGAATACATGTATTTTATTAAATTATGTCTATTAAGTACAGGTTTGGACATGTCCTTGGTAATGACATTTGCCTCAGGCCACAGTGATATATCTTTGCCTGTGGTCAATGGATATAGTTCCAGTAGTTTTGAAAGATATAATTTCGTTTTAGGCCTTTTATTAAAAAAAAGGTTTCTTTTGGTAGAAGAACGTATAAATTGTAAGTGATATAAAATCCAGAACTTGAATGCTAGTATTTGAAATTGTGCTTTGAACAAAATCAGCGATTGATTATCCTCGCATTTGAATTTTCCTGAGAAAAGGTTTTAGTTCTCAAAGAGGCACAAAAGATACCAGAGGGAGAGTCAAACTCATAGATAGAAAATAAACTGTCAACGCCATGGCTAAAATTAAAAAGACAAACAGACAAATAATAGTACAGAAGACACAACATAGAAAAACAATAACTAAGCTACACGAACCCTACCAAAAAATATGACTTTATTCTTACAAACAAATTGTGGTATCAGGCTACACAAGACGGGATACATATATAACGGGGATAGCATACCCTCTCGACAAACCCAGTCTAGCTTGTCGTAGTTCGTGTTAATGGGAAAAGAGATGACCTGAAACCAGACACATCTTTCTGGATGCAATGGTGATACAAATGACGAACGTTTGAACGCATGTTGATGCATAAACTACTTTTTTTGTATGTTTTTGTACTAAATAGCATTCAAATGTTATATTAAGTACCGCAAAATCCTAAACCGTTTCCAGTGACTTTTCGATTGAAAATACTGTCTCAATTTCGTCGACCAATAACAAGAACACAGACACTAATTAAATGAGCAGTTTAATGTCTGATTTATTCTTTCCAAGCAATTCCTATTTGCCAGATCAAATTAATAGCAATAAGTACTTCGACGGGAAATCTGTAACGTCATCAATATTGACAAAATACATCGTATATAAGAAAATAAAAGTTGAAATACGGTATAAAAATTAATGTATGTGTATAACGATTGGTTTCTATCTTTACTTGAATTGTCATATTCATTTAAATAGGGATAATACAATGACCTGTTCTGCATTGACCCTAGTAAAGAAAGAGTTATTGGAAAATGTCTTTGAAATCAAAATGTTAAAAAGTAGATAAAAAATAGATATTAAAATTAAATTATTTGTCTGTCCCACATATTTGGTTTATTTCCAGAAATGTTGTAAGAGAGCAACAATCAAACAATCTTACAACAATCTCCTATTCAGAATGAGACATTGTCCGACATTGTAACAACAATTATTTTGACTCTAGTTTGGATTATGTTTGCGTTTTATTGCTTTTTTTATATAGGTTCAGAGATCAAACGTTTTGTTCGTTTAACATATATTATAAAAAGGAATCATGTTTTTAAGTCAATTAATCTTGATTAATGGTCACATAAAACGTAATGATTTGAAATAAATACTTTATTGCAGCAAGGAGTTGATATGCCATAGCAACGAAAACATATGTACAACATTACAAATGATAAACAACAGAGAGCAATACACAATAAGTACAATAAGAAAAGAAACAACATTAAGTAATACTATCTGATCTGGTTAAACATGCAAATTTCATGTATTTAACACAATTTCTTTATAAGTAAAACAGACGTTAGTTTAATCAAATACTGTAATTGAGTAGTGCTCGGCGAGGAACAATAACCTTTTGGCAAATACTCAAACCTATTTGATCTATTGGCAGAGCATACTAATAAAAAGTGGTTTTCGTATTGCAACATTAAACGTAATTCTCTAGTCATATCGGTACAACTCCTAGTTTAAAAGTTCAGTTTTAGTGTTACACTGCAATTTAGTTCAAATATATACAGTAATCTAAATAATATTAAACCCAAATTCTAACATAACTTTTAAGTTTTTCGCTCCTTTTTACTGATACTATTATCTTTTTATATACTGATCTCTTAATTCTATTCAGAAATACATCGATAACTATATTAATATGTATTTCTGACTGTCGATACCATATATTATTTAGTCCACAATCAAATAATTCATTAAAATATTCAACAAGTAATATAAGTATTTTAAATGTTATTAATAAATAGGTAGTCATCAAAGTATCTTCGTGCAACATCGATGGTATCTAAAAAAAAAAGACACAAAAATACCGATATAATCTGAGGAAAATATATAATTAAAAAAGTAAATTACTTAATATTTTTTTTGTTTACAGAAACCTTTCGGTATCTAATACAAAAAGGATGTGTTTTAGTATAGTACAAATGATATTAACTGACGAAAAGTTACAATACAAATGATACAATTAGTATGATAGTGGACATACGTGAGCTAATTAAAATTTTTCTAGAATTATTTTAATCGTGTATAATTAGAATGAACAACTTGGAGTTTGTATGCTGATGATGAACGGACAAACGAACAGAAATACCCATGATTTACTTTGCATTAAATTTCATTATCTTGTATTAAAATTAGTTTTACGTATAACAAATAAAAAAGGTTAAAAAATGTATGTAGAAGTATAAGTATGTTTTAAAGGAGGATCGTCTGATTGCAAGATCATCCGATATGCAAAGAAAACCAGAAAATTACATTGTGTTTATGTCGGTTATTGAGAGACAGATGTTCTACACACTGTTGTTTCAAAATAGTGATTCGCGTAGAATACACAATTAAGAGTCCCAAAAGAGCCAGGGGTCTAGATATCAATATATGAGAGCAGAATAATTAAGTTCACTTTCGGTAAGACAATGTCCAGAACTAGTAAAATAAACATGTTTATCGGATGTTGTTTGATATATATCAGTCCCTCGACACAACAAAATTATTTTACTCGTTCGCTGCGCTGCTCTCTTTCCAATTAATTTCTTAATTTCTTATAACTGCAAAAGGTATTTTTATCAAAGTGCTACTGATAACAAAAACTATTTACATTTTTTTAAATTCGGACTATACTAAACGAAAAACATTTTCCATAATTTGCTGTCTTAAGGAGGTTTGCTACTCAGTTTTTTGACATTTTTTCAGATTTTCAGAATCCTCTGGTTTAATCCATCAAAGTGCCTCTAAATTTTTTGCCCACTTACCCCCTTTCTGCACTTCATATTTTTATTCCATTAAATAAAAAAAAGCCTTTTTTGAAAATCTTATAAAATCCTTGTTATTTTTTCATAGTTTTTTAAAAGAAATAGTGGCCAAGAATGAAAAGTCTAGAGAAAATTAATTCCCGCCAAATTTTCAATGGCCTCTAGCTTATAAAACAAGCACGCTGATCCATAATTTTTTTCATCGTTTTTCCTTTTTTCTTTTTAGGGGCACCTATTTATAACAATCGTTTGAAATCCTTGTTATTTTGAAACTGATTAGCAAACCTCCTTTAAAAACTTCCACAAACATATTGTATTATTTACACCATAGATGTGTTTGGGAATTACATTTAAAATATAATTTTGGTTCCTGAACTCAGGCATACATTGTCAATTCAATCAACGATAAGCACTTTTACAGTTACGCATATGAAAGTTAATGGAAAAGTTTAACCGTGTTCCTTCACATGTTTTTACACTTTTCTTGTATTGACTTCTCCAAGTACGCATAAGACCAAAATATAGGAGAAAACATTTTATTAAGGCAGTTGTAGGTATTACCGAAAGGTATAATCTGGTGCAACAAAATTGGTACCGTTGATTTTATTACAAAGGTTATTTTACCACTTTTGTTTGTACACTTTACAAAATTAATCAGTTTTGAACATGATAAACCATATACTTAGTTAACAGGAATTTATGTTCATTTAATATCAGTATAATAATATTTTATACACGTGTTTTTATAGACTTGCAGCTAATTATAGTCTGACAATAAATACCTTTGAGCCCATTCCAGTATCCTTTAATCAATCTGTTTCAGCCCCTTGTCGGTCCTATAATTGTGCTTACTGAAAAATAAATAAACTATTCATTAAAATTCATATAACATTACTATTTTGTTATATTTTTTAAACCTTAAGGAAGTTCGCTCCTCTTGTTTTTAAATTTGAGCCAGATGTTCGGAATCATCTGGTTTTATCCTTGCAGTGCCATTTAATAAATTCCCCGCTAACCCCCGCTTGTTTAGAGAAATAAGGTGCTAATATAAAATGCATGTAAAGTCTAGAGATAATTTTTACCCGCCAAATGTTCAATGGCTGATATCTCGAAAACAAGCACTGACCCTTCATTTTTTTCTGTTTTTTTTTGGATCCTTTATTCATATTCTGTCAATCTATAATAGTCTTTTAAATGGCTTGTTATTTTGAAACAGATTAGCAAACATCCTTAAGGTGGTACCTAACACTACAGGGAGATAACTCTGTAAAATCAGCTAAACGTTTTAATTACGTTGTGTTGTAAAGGGAATATTAAGCTTCTCAATGATCAAAATTGGTGTTTGTCAAACAGCTATATAACCAGTGTAATTTTTCTGATAAAATGGTTGGTTCAAAATATTTGAAATTTTTATATTTTTGTCAAAGGGTCAAAGTAAATACTTTGTCAAAATTTTATGAAAATTTTCACTTTTTAATTTTAGTGAAAGTGTTGGGTACCACCTTAAAAAGAAATATGTAGATTTGTTTTCTCCATCTCGTTGACGGAATATTGAGGATTAAAATCTGGTTATCTGAGAATGTTCCCATAACATCACGTTTTGTTTTTAATTTTTTTTTAATAAAGAAATTGAAATTCTTATTGACCTTAATGTTTCATTCTTACATGAAATGCAAAATGAAAAAAAAAGTCTCAAAGAAACGAGTTGGACTTAATCCGCCATCAAATTATGGGTAGTTGTAATCAGGGGTTAAATAGAACATACAATAAATTGTATTAAAAAAATTTCCAACACATGCTTGGTCCAGAGCTGATCAATGTATTTTACTTAATCACCGCGTCTTGGGGTTCAAATATGTCCTATCATCGGTTATACGGCCATAAAAATCAACAACACTTAATGAACGAACTGGTATACCATATTGCCTGTTTGACCAAATTCATGTTAAAAAATCATGTAGATCTCAACTGTCCACTACAAAATATACAAGACAAGTTAAACTTGTGATATCTTTTCACGAACAAAACATATTTTGCTTATTTTTAGCTTTTCTTTCTACAAATCTACCTCATGACGTCACTTTATTAAATGATATTACATCACATTGTCTTAAAAACCAAAATTATTACATGAATATGAATTTATATTTTTTGAATGTTTATTATTCGAATATTCATTATTTACAATATCAATAAAAAGTACTAAAAAGTATATTTAGATAAAAATATCATCAACTATTTTGCCCGTGGACAGTAATACCCGTCAAATTTTGTTTGGTTATCAGAATGCTCGCCAAGGAAATAAGACCTCACGTTCGGCATTTGGACAAGCAAATTGGTATATATTTTTAAATTTCTGCAAATGTCTGGACCATATAAGCTAACATAATGTACATTCTCTGTTCATCGATTTGGGGGTATCTTAAACAGGTTATCATTTGAAGAATATTTTTGTTAGAGAATGTACCCATTGTGTGTTTATTAGACTATAAAAAAAAAAAGTATTAATAATTTACGGGGTAAATAAAAAAATTAATCCTGGTATCTATGATGAGTTTATTTACAACCTCTGGGTCGATGCCACAGCTGGTGAAGATTTAATTTCCAGAGGGTATCACCAGCCCAGTAGTCAGTACTTCTGTGCTGACATGAATTATCATTGATATGGTCATATTTATAAATTACCTGTTAACAAAACTTTTGAATTTTTGAAATAATAAGGCTTTTCTATTTCAGGAATAGATTACCTTAGCTGTATTTGGCTAAACTTTTAGGAATTTTGGTCCTCAATGCTCTTCAACTTAGTACTTTATTTTGCCTTTTTAACTTTTTTATATTCGAGCGTCACTGATGAGTCTTTTGTAGACGAAACGCGCGTCTGGCGTAAATACACAATTTAATCTGGTATCTATGATGAGTTTAAATACATTGTATTATGCTTATTTTCTTGAAGTTTAAGTCCAAGAAGTTCATAATTCCCAGATGACAAAATCTAAGATTTAGCATCGACAGCTTGACAGTTATGAAATGTACAAACGCCTATTTTTATAATAATTTAGATTTTATTAAAGTCATAAGAAACCTCAAATAAAAAAAAATAATGCATATGATTTTTATAACTCAATGGATAGTTTTCATTATAAAACTTATGTACATATACTTTTTTTTAAAGAAAATTCTTTAATTTATTCATATTTAGAAGAAGTTTACTTTATTTGAATAGCTTCCTTCCAGCAAGCAATTCCCCCGACATATTTTCCGTATGCAAGGTTACCTCAGTGTGACCCATCTCGTAAAAATCCGGTGACCACAATACGCATGGATGTCCTTAAAATAAACTGTTATCTGAATTTACATGTTAAACACGTGCTCAATTTCCATGCTTTTTTGTTTATTTTTCGTCAATTGTTGACAAACAGGTAACAATCGTTAAACTTCGGCTTCAATACACGAACTTTAATTACCTGCCGTATTTTCACAACAACACTGACCGATTGAAAATAAAATTGATAATTATACGAAATTTGCACGAAAAAATTGATAAATTCGAGCACAGAAGACTAAGTTTATGATGTTTGTATGCATTGGTTCAAGAATTGGAAGAACATTATTTTTCACCGGTCACTCGTTTCTTATGACTTTAACTTGTAAGGCAAAAATTCGGATAAGGAATGATTACCCCAATTTATGACAAAGTTCATGATTTGCTATAAAAAAAAAAAAAAAACATCATTTATGGGGAAATAAAATTACAAGGCAAGATAAGAACAACGACAATTATTAATGCCTCATCGTTTTCTTGGTTTATGACTAATGTTCCTGTTACTTTTTCTCTATTTTTCTTTCTTAAATTTTTTCTTTCTTTAAGCGTTTTCTTTGGATAACATTTACTATACTTCATAACAAAAAGGGGTAAATACCATAGTCTGACAAAAATTTTGAAGTCTTCTTAATTGGGCGATTATTACGGTGCAAATATGTTAAATAAGTTTGCTTAGTGAATTTGTCAAATAAATGACATCATAGATTTTAACTGTTTTATAAATGAGTCGGGGGCTATTTCGACCGTTGGTGTAGTACTTTTGGCCGTAATCAATATTGTATATTATGTTTTAAAAAAACGGTCGACCACCAGATGTGGTATAAATAAATGCTAACTATATAGTTGAATACCTCTATTAGCTTATTATTAAATGGTTATAAATAAGGAATAAAAAATATGCGGTATGAATATGTATGTGATCAGTTATGCTATTAACGAGACTCTCTAAATGCATAATGATTTATCCAAAAGTTTTACAGCATCTTTGCACCTGTCCCAAGTCAGGAGCCTATGGCCTTTGTTATTTTTGTGTGTTTTTTTAATTTTAGTTCATTTATATGTTTTGGAGTTTAGTATTTTAGCATTTTCACTGAACTAGTACATATAGGGTTTATGTATTAGAGGTCAGCTGAGGCCCACCACCGGATGCGGGATTTTATCGCTGCGTTGAAAACCCTGTGGTGGCTTGCAGCTGTTATCTTTTCTTCGGACGGGTTGTTGATTCTTTGACATATTCCTCATTTTCATTCTCAATTTTATAATTCCACAAGGGTAAGTCCATTATCTGAAAATTAGACGGTAGACTTTATCAACCAACAGAACAAACAGAAAAGATCTGTCATATTCTTGACTAAGTACATGTTTTTTTAACCTGTATAATGGGTTTAATCTGGGACTATATCCTATTATTTGTAATGTAATGCATAATATTATTTTAAATAATGACGATTTCTCGGATATAGCTATGAGCAATGAGCTGAATCTTTCCGACGCTACTCTAGTTTGTATTTCTATTTATTTCAGTATAATTTGAAGAAATATTTTGGTGCAGAATTAATTTGAATTCAACCACAGCAAAAAAAGTCAGTGAAAAGGATTCGTATGGTATATGGTATATTTTGTGAACGCATTGTTTTCAATGATAAAGTTACTCCATAATTAAATGTTTAATTTACCACTGAATATGCATTTTTTTTTTAATATTCAAACAATACCTAATGAATACAACTATAAATTTACCATTTAAATGGAGAAACACTCGAAAAGTCTTCTTAATATCTAATGCTTGAATTAAAAAAAGAATCAATTTTGTAACATCTGAACAATAGGTTAAAGGATGTCGCTTCTTGACACCTTCCATTTTTCAAAACAGAAAATATCAATTGGTTGGAACGCTCAAAAAGGAGACATTCAGCTGATTTTGCAATTTGCTTCCATTCTGATCCGTGAATGGTAAATTTGTTCCTCAAATTCATAATAATAATAAACATACGTGAGCAAGCTTCATTCGCTATTCTTTTTCTGAAGGACTTTGATTTCAGTGCAGAAAAATTGTTCACCCGGATACGGAAACCATCTAGTGTTATGCATATTATCTCACTCCAGTCGATGTTGCCTATACCAATAGCAAATACTTTTACCCCACTATCTCGTAGTCTCTTTGCTGCCTCGCAAGTTTTTGTTTTATTTTGAGATCCACCATCTGTCAACACAATCGCAATTTTTGGAATTCCAGGTCTTGCTCCTGTCAAAAATAATTTGAGAATAAATTCGCATTTACTATCATAGTGAAATGAAATGTTTTTTTATAAAAATGTTTTAAAATGTCATTTTTTATAGTTCTTGCAGTAAATTTAATTTATGTTTATCACTTTGCACAAAGTTCTGTATTTATTACTAGAAGCAAAATGTCGGAACGGTATTTAATTTACCGACCAGCGGTTAAGATCGGTTCAAATCAGTCTGGTCTTTTAACTTAAATTATTGTATACATGGTTTCTAAGGAATTTTACGGAAGAAATAAAATACATACTTCATTTTTTTATATATATTTATTATAAATATAATTGACAAATCTGACATGAATTGTCTTACAGTAAATCAACTAAACCTTATATAAGTATTGTCCTTTTAAGCGTACAAAAAGTAATCACATGTCAGTGTAATCAGAGAGCAATTAGTTGTTAAGTTCTTAAAAATATACAAGATTTGAACACAAACCAAATCTAAACCAACTAATTATCTTCAACCGTGGAGTACATTCTATTTTCAAAGCTGTTTTATTATATCGATCACGTTCAATGGCAACCGTACTAATCTTAAATCTTATTTTTGCATATTTTGTTGAATCTAAATTCAACAAAACACGAAAAAGAAGTTGTATAAGAAATCTAAAGAAGACGATTAGAAATTTCTTTCTTTTAACTTTTTATGTTATTCCTTAATATCTAGCCAATTTATTTTATATCTTTTAATAGTTGAAACTGCAGCAAATCTATTGAAAATGACAAGTAGGGTTACATTTGGGGAATTATATGGAGAAAAACCATCCGATTTATTTCTTGAAAAAAACCGCTATATATGATCAGCAATTTCCGGTTTAAAATAATCACATCCGATGTCATCTTATACTTAGTTTTCACCGATTCTAAAAATGTATGGTTTCTATAAATTCCTATTTGAAAAAAGGTGATAATTTGATACATCTGGCATGTCTGGTGTACAAAATTCTCAAGTTAAGGATACGCGTCTAATTTTGACTCCTATTTCAGCGTTTATTTACTAAGTATCTTTCATTATCTTCTTGTAACATACAATGTTATAACCATTGATTGAAATAAATATAAAATGAAATTACTAATTGACCGTTCATATTTGCAGTAGTTTAGAGTTTACGATTGCCTGTTAATCTTTAAAGAAAGCAGCTTGTTGTCTGACTATGATTGAAAATTCCCTGATTAGTCTCAAGTATTACTCGTTTTTAATTGACGGTTTGTTTTGTAGATTTTAATTGAATATCTTTCTATAATAATTAATTACATACCGTAGCTTTCAGAAAAACTTTCAGTTCTTGCATGGTCTAGTGCAAGCCAAGTATATGTAAGTCCTGAGATATACGGAATTTGTTTAATCTTCATTTGAAGGGCGAACCAATTGTTCCATTGATTTAGTTTTATCATTGTTTTTGTTGTCGAGGAAAATCTGTCTAACCCGACTTGTGTGTATTGACTGCCAATTTTGAAATGATGGGCGATATTTGCTGCGGTGTTTAACATAGTTTGGAAATTCTGCGTTCCAACACTTCCCGATGAATCAAGAATGAAAACCATTTCTCGTCTCCCTCCACATTCTGTAAAATATGAAAAAAATAATTAAATTATCCGAAACCGCATTGTTCTACCCACATCTTCTGTATCATATTTTTTGGAAGACTGCGTCTGCTTAGTCTTCTTACTTTGATTGTCTTTAATCAGATTGAACATCAAATAAATATAATATTTTGAAATTATCTTTCAATGTTGAGCCAAGTTTGAATATTCTTCCATCTTTTATTATCTGACTAAAGTAATTACATAGTCATAATGACTTTATATGGTAATCTCACAATCACCAGGTGTGTGTCCTTGTAATAAAAAAAATCACAATAGTTTTGCCATTGCGATCAGATATTCAAACTATTTTGATAACTGTTATTACATTATCACAGTGTAGTTTTAATATTATCACAATGATCGTATATGTCAATCACGCATGCTATCACATAACAGAATGTTTTTGTCATTATAATCACATGATCACTATGTTTTGGTTATATTAATCACATGATTACGATTGGTTTGGTTATATCAATCACAACGATTATGTCATTGTTATCAAATAAGCAAAGTGTTTTGTCATTGTAATCGCATGATCACAATTTTGTGGTAATTTAATAATCACAATCGTTTTTGTTATTCTGCCTTCGCTAATGCCATTCTTTTCTTCCTCAAATGAGAATATTGGTAGTCAAACATTACTAACCAGACGTTCACATTAAGGGTAAAATTATACATTTTCAAATCAATCGTCATACCACATATACTTGTTTGTAAATAGTAATCAGGTAATCCGAAAGCCCATGAGCGACCTCAAGAGTACTGTGGATTCATTTATTTTCGTGGGTACCAATTTTCGTGGATTAAGAAAATCTTGCATGTTCGTGGATATTTAATTTTGTTTTTTTGCCGAGTCTGTATATATAAGCCTATCTAAAAGTTTGTATTCGTTGAACATTTAATTTCGTTGCTCTGCTGTACCCACGAAATCCACGAAAATTTATATCCAACGAATAATAATGAATCCACAGTAAATGGTCAAATTCATTTTAAAATGTTACATGTTTTAAATGTTTTAGAACAGACAACATGTTTTCTGAAATTAATAAAAATCGTTATTACAAATGAATTCACTGCACTAGAATTCTGTGATTCGTTTAAATAATTACTGTTCTTGATGGAAGCAATAACGTCCTTCTTTGGTACGGCCTCTATTGTATTTGATATGGCATCTATTTTCTTAAGTTGGCCACCAATCGTACTGATTATTATAGCAGTCAGTAGTAAAAATAACATGCTTTTATATGGGGTCAGCATAACTGTTTCAGTATTCTGAAAACGAAAGGATTGATGTTTAACAGTTTACATAGTTTCATGCATATAAAAACAACTCTCAGTAGATACAATATTCTATGTCGTTTTTTTCTAATAAGTATTTTTTTTATAGACATTTAATGCAAGTGATAATGCTACGGTCTCCTAAATATCCTGTCAAATAATCCATTTAAAGAAAATACAAAACCATCATTTGTTTTGTTTCTTTCCTGTTTCATTGATGTATACTCCATATCTCCTTTTATTCATATAAGTAACACAACTAAAGCATATATGTAACCAATTTGATGTATCAAACATACAAGTGACACTATGCATGCTATTGACGTATTGAGCACATAAGTGATATAATCGATGTATCGAACACATAAGTTACTCCGTTGATGTATCAAAAATATAAGTAACACAGATGATATATCAAATATAAAAATAGCACTGTTCATAAACCAAGCATATAAGTAACATAGTAAAGGTATCGATCATTAAAGTAACACGGTTGAGGTATCGATGTATCGAATATATATTACTAAGACACCTGATGTATCGTATCAATCATATATTAGTAAGACAGTTGGTGTATGGAGGGTATATGAGTTTATGAATCGAGTTAAAACTTCTTACCCTTCAATATAAATGAACTAATTCACAATTTAGTATAATGACTCATTCCTATGCTAAGTGATTGAAATTAAATTGAATGTTGGGTAAAGTCAAGACAAGGTAAAGGACCCCACATGGTAATGCAAATACATTGTATATTTTGGTTCAAACAAATTTGAAGTGTACTATTAAAATTTGTTTTGATCTGTGTCTCAAAATGTGTGAAGATACCAACTCGGCATAGTCCATAAAGAGTTATATTTTATTCACGAATTATCAATAAGTTGTTCTCCACTTTAGTTTTCATAAGGACACATATGTTATTGTTACTAGGGTTCATTAGAAAAACTTTGAGTTGTTATTTACTATGACTAAGTTTATGTTTATCCACAACAAATATATAAGATAAACACAACTAAGATTTGGTACAGCTCGGTTGATTTTCGTACAACCGATAGAAGTCTTTAAATGTAGGACATGACAAAAATACGACAGACCGGTAGGGATATTATGTTATTCAAATGTCTTATTTCAAACTCGACATTATTTTTGTTTTTGTTTATTAAACTAGAATTTAACCACTTACCATCTCCAACTTGACATTTCTCAGTTTCAACTTGACATTACTCAGTTCCAAGTTTACAAGGTTTTTTTTATATCAAAGTTGGAACTGTGAAATGTCAAGTTAGAACTAAATTTGTCAAGATGGAACTAAGAAATGACAAGTTTGAAATGAGATATGTCAATCTAATAAGCTATACAGTTTGAAGGGGGACGTGCAAATATATATACATACATAACGACATTATCAGTATGTGTTGAGTTAAAGCTAAATCATATGGTGTAAAATGTCCCATTTGTGTAACAGACCATACTTTCTAAAAAAAAAACAGGTAGTATATGCTCTGGTCAGCTCTCATTGATTTTTTGTTTTTTTATCGCAATGATCATCATTAAAATTTATGTGTATTTGAACTATTCATGCGGGAATTTGGTTGGTTAAATATTTTTACTTGTTTTGAATTAAAAGTTAAAATGTACAATGAATCATAGTCGATCTGGTTACATGGTAATAAACTCATCAAAGATACCAGGATTAAATTTTGTATTTACGCTAGACGCGCGTTTCGTCTACAAAAGTCTCATCAGTGACGCTCGAATCAAAAAAATTTAAAAAGACCAAATAAAGTACGAAGTTGAAGAGCATTGAGGACCAAAATTCCTAAAAGTTTGCCAAATACAGCTAAGGTAATCTATTCCTGAGGTAGAAAAGCCTTAGCATTTCAAAAATTCAAAAGTTAGGTGACATCATATGTTATTAACTGCTACTTAGGAAACATAGTACAAAAATGTATATATTTTAATGAGACAGCAACTAACAGTTTACCAGCGCTGTTCATGCTGTTATGAACCAAATCATTTGAAAAGAATTTTTTAAAACGTGTATTCTATTAGAATAACACAGGAGACATGTCTTTTAACGACTTGATGACCTAGTCTTACCGTTCACTCATTATTTAATTTATTTTCAAATAAGTTTCAATACCAATGTGAATATTGTTACATTCAAATATACATATCGGAACAAAAGAGACTAAAAAAACAGTAGCCAAACCCCTCTAAGACCAACTGTTCCTGAACGAATCATAACCATGCTTTAAATTCTTCATATAAACATTTTTTTTTATTTACGTGAAAGTCATAGCAATTGCTCTACCTTTGCATACCAGTAACCTGAGATTAGCAGTTATCAGCGCAGGGGTATAGTAAAACGTTCAGATTTTAATAAGATCCTGATAAATGAAAGTAAAAAACTTTTTTGGAGGTTGTTGAAAGAAACGAAGCAAATAAATTTTTGAACAGGTTTAAATTGGTTGATTGATTGATTGGTGTATGATTAACGCCGCATCGATGTAAAAAGGCTTTTTCAGATATTTCGGATTAAAAAACATCAACAATATTTTCAAATAAATTACAATTTTGCTTAAAATGTGCGTATATTAGTAAAACATATGATTTTCGCAGAAACCTTGCATACCATTTTAAAAAAAAAATAAGACTATTGTACACTCCCTCTAAGTTTTACAGCCAGTTGAAAGATCCCATCATTGTCGTTTTTCTAGCTGTGCATGTTTTCGTCATTCGCCAGACAATTTTGTTTTACATAATTATGCTGAATTGAACAATTAGATTTTACATTAAATCACAGAAGTTTTTTATCCTTTGTATGTACGTGATAATTATATCACTCTCTTTGTATGTGTCTGTATTTTTTCCCGTTTGTCTATCTTATGTTTGGTTTGAACAAGTTTAAGAATCATGTAATCAACCGCCATCATCTTATGTATTATTTTTAACTACCATAGAACAATGCCATAGTTTTCATAAATCTTTAATGTTTTAATATCTCGTCGTTGAAACGGGCTTTCAAAATGGCCCCGGTACCGAATAGAATGTCTATAATATAACTTCGGATTTGTTTTCGTTCAATCCATTTATGACTTTTGAACACTGGCATACTACTGTTGCCTTTTTTTTCGTACGGGATTTCGTTGAATAAAAAGCTACTATTATTAGGATGTTATATGAATTACAAGACTACCATATCCTAATTTCGTAACAAACTATGCACACTTTTACAGGTTAAGGTTCTTTGATTGCTTTATTAATTAATACCCGTGAAGAGAAACCAAGGACTATTTTCTTCATGTTCTTGTCTACAGTCCTTTCCGTGATAATTTTGTGTTGTGCAATAATCTAAAAATATTATATACTTACCCCTGATTTCAATGCAAAAAATATATAGAAAAAAATCCTCAAAATTGTTCTCTTCCAACAGAACAAACGTTGAGTTAAATTTTCTTAAATAGGTGCAAAACTCACAGCTGATTTGTTAAACAAATTGGAGGTCGTGTTCGGTTTGTACCTAATCTTAAAATGCTTTTATATCCTGCTTAAAACTGTTCTTTTCCGTTTCAAAACTAATCGTTTTAGAAGCATGAGTAAGCAACAGATACACAGTACGCAGTTTTTCTGTTCCTATACAGGATTAATAACATGTTGATCATATATTATATTGTGTGTACGTGACTTTTTTGTTTATTTAATGAATTTTGTATGCACTTTTGTAGTAACCGAAGAAGTCTTTCTATATTATTATTTAATGATTCTTGGGGAATATTATTATCGTACAACGCAAATAAACATAGAATTATGATTATAAAAAAAAATCTATTTTTATATAAGAGTGAAATGCTATGAATTTGGTTGCTGAATGTTGTATACTCTTATTAACTTTTAACAATCTGCGGAACCTTACAGCTGATACTGTATCCCATAGCCGTCATTCAGTGTCCGTATTTTCAATCAATGAATTATGTCTGCAGCAAATATCTAAACTAGATGAATACGTTCTCAGTCATTACCAAACAATATGGCCATCTAGATCAACATCACGGCCTTTTATACATTCAGACACTCACATCGAATAAAAAGCTCAATTGCAAACAATTTCAACAAGTTTTGAAATAGTTAGTGAATGCAAAGCAGGAAACGTTTATCTGGTCGACGAAACCAGTCTCGCTCCATTTTTTTTTTTAATTTGCATGCGATTCCCTCAGTTTTTGTTTGCTAACATAATTTATCTTCTTAATGGATTTATTAGATTTAAAAATCGGTAAACTACTGTTGCTGTATTTTTATGTTTAAGTACTGTGAAGCTACATTCAATAAACGCAAGCATTCTTTGATACTGTTTAATTATACTTATCAATGTTTTGTTACCTGGTGTATCGTTATTTATATGTAAGTGTCCTGTAAGCAATATTATTGCAGATTATGTATTATTATTAAAGGAGGGATGATATACTAGTTTAAACCATTCACATGTTTATGCAGTATGTCAGAACCCTCATTAGTTGTTGTCTGTGGTACAACCTAATTTGTTTTGTCAGTGTATTTTTGATAGATCTTTAAAAGTCTGTTTTGAATTCACTTCCAATATCATTGAATCATCGGCTATTTCTGGTGTTTATTTCATGCATTTTTTCACTGCTCGCGATATAGCAAAATGTACTATGCGACGATTTGTAACAGAATCAATAAAAAAAAAATGCCGTAGAAGGCAGTAAATTTTTTATCAACCTAACCAATTTACTGTCCCAATTTCATGATCGTGTTTGAAAAATATGGGGTCAAGAGTAAATAAAAAGATACTGACAACATATCTTTTTCACATTTGCCTAAAAATCATCACTTACACGAGTACTGCTGATGTCAGTATGCATGATGTATTTGTCTTCAAAATCTTTCACGATGTACTCAGGACACCATTTACACCTGCCTGGTACAAATAAAGTGGCTACAGCACTGAACCGCCCCTCCCCCCTCCCCCCGTATCCGGTTGGAAATTTCCGGAATCACTAAGAACACAAACACTTAGATTAAGACAAAAGACACACATTTTCGATCTAAGAGTAATCGGAGTAACTGAGATACTGTAAAAGACGTATATAAAAAAACGTGACTTTGTGCAAAGCCCACTTGTACGACAGTATCATAAAATTCCTTTATATTGACAACAATGAGTAAACAAAACAAACAGACATAATAATAAGAAGAACTTAACATAAGTAGTATACCTAAAACGACAAAGTTATTTTTCATTTACCTGTATATATTATGAAAACCGTTTTTTCTTTCAAAAGTGATTATTTTCGAAGGGTTAAATATTTCGCGGTGGTGTCTTGCTTTGGCTTTGTTTGGACTTGTCTGTTTGCTTTTTGGCCTTGAATGTTTGTCCCTAATATTTTATTAACTATGCACTTGCATTCAGGTATCGCAGATCAAATTTATTCGTTCATAGTGTGTTAATTTACGTTTTTTTTTATTGAGTTAAGCCTTCCAATTGATATTTTATCTAGTGTTTTTCTATGTTGTGATGTTATGCTATTGTTTCAGGAAAAAAGGAGAAGGTTTGGTACCATTAAAACGTTTAATCCCGCTGCATATGTTTGCACCTGTCCTTAGTCAGGAATTTAATGTACAGCGTTTGTTTATGTAATTTATACGTGTTTCCCGTTTCTCGTTTTTATATAGATTAAACCGTTGGTTTTCCCGTTTGAATGGTTTGACACTAGTAATTCTGGGGCCCTTTAAAGCTTGTTGTTCGGTGTGAGCCAAAGCTCCGTGTTGAAGGCCGTACATTGACCTTTAATGGTTTACTTTTATAAATTATTATTTGGAGTTGTTTCATTGGCACTCACATCACATCTTCCTATATCTATAATAGGTAAAAATGTCAAAATAAGGGAACAGCAGTCAATTTCGTGTTATAATCTTAATCACTAAAAAAACAAACAAAATGCTAGTTGTGAAAACCAAAACGATTACAGGAATAATATTCTCGTGCATCAAAAGGGCTCAACAAGAATAGTATAGTCGTCTACAACAAAAAATAATTTCTTATCTCAATCTCTTAGTAAATATTTCAGCATTGTACATGTTGTATGCTGTAATATTCACATGAATATTGAAATCTATACTATTAAATAACGAGGTTCAGTTTGTTAGCCGGTATGACGTAAAACCAGAGAATTCAACTGTATTATGTAACTAACATAGGACAATGGTGTAGATTAAAAAGTACACTATTCCAGGTTTTTTTTCTCACATGATAAATATAACTAATTATTAACGGGTCGAATCCGATACCGATACCAATAGTTAATGTCACATGCAGTGTCCGGTTTGGTTACCTGTTACCTTCTGTAAATCCCTCCTCTATCAGGAGAACTTGGAATTCTTCCAGTTGTTGTTTTATATCTATGTTACACTATTTAATAAGTCTGGTTTCTTCCACCTCAATACATCTTTTATTTGGTTAATTAGTTAAAAATTTGAATTTAGTTAACAGAAAGTTTACTGCAGAAAAGAAAACCAATGCTTGTTCAAACAGAAAGATTATGAAAAAAGAGAATACAGATGACAATACGAATACTAAAAATCTTGGCTAAACATAAAGCATATGTACTTCAATTCAGTCACTGGTCTGCGAGGTCGCGTGTGTGTTCTAATTTAAACTAAGATTTTAGATTTTAATATAATTAACATGATTTGAAAATTATTAAGATTTGATCTACCGAATATGTATAAGTACACTATTTTTTCTTTGTTCGTTGAACCTTGCTAATGCAATCAATTATGTATAATTCTTTTAACTTTTGATAATATCCGTAATGAAAATGTATATAAAAAATAAATACTTCCTTTTACAAATAATCCTATTAGAAAAAATAATATTGTATGACTTACAGCAGCTTCTTTTGTGTATGCACGACCATGCAAAATAAATAGCAGATTTTAATGCCGTTGACCGTGAAAATGCATTTAAAAGAGGGACGAAAGACACCAAAGGGACAGTCAAACTCGTAAATCTAAAACAAACTGACAACGCCATGGCTAAAAATGAAAAAGACAAACAGAAAAACAATAGTACACATGACACAACATAGAAAACTAAAGAATAAACAACACGAACCCCACCAAAAACTAGGGGTGATCTCAGGTGCTCCGGAAGGGTAAGCAGATCCTGTTCCACATGTGGCACCCGTCGTGTTGCTTATGTGATTACAAATCCGGTAAATAGTCTAATTCGGTAGGTCAAATTCATGAAAGGGAAGGGGATTGTAGTTACGACGTAAGGAACATATCCGATATCATTTGTGAAACGGTTATTCCATAACGGTCAACCAACTCGTGATGGCGTCCGTAAAATTTACGAAGGGATGATTTCAACTTCACCATTTGGAACTCTTGGTTTAATAGCTTCCTTGTGAGCAGTAACCCTCTATCAAGAAAATCATGATAGGAAATGCAAGCACGGGAATATCGTATCAATTGGGAGATATATACCCCGTATGCAGGTGCTGCTGGAATGTTGCTACTTAGAAATGGAAAGTTCACAATTGGAAAGCTGAAATCATCTCTTTTGTCGTAAAGTTTTGTCTTCAACCGACCCTCATTGTCAATTTCTAGATGTAAGTCAAGATATGAAGCCGACTTAACTGTATCTGTAGTATCTTTTATCTCCAATTCGATTCCTAAGAAGTTCCTGCATGAAGTCAGCCTCATAATAATAAAGAAACAAGTCAGCAAGTAGAGGGGCACAGTTTGTTCCCATTGGGATGCCGACAGTCTGTTGAAAAACACGTCCTCCGAACGTAACAAATATGTTGTCAATCAAGAAATCAAGCATCTTGATAATATCGGTTTCAGAGAATTTTTTGTTTGAATCAGAATGGTTCTTTACAAAGTATGATTTATCCCTCCCTAAGACAAGATACTTGTATCTACGTTGGCCATTCTTTTTTATGAACCAAAGTAATACCAACTCTTTTAATTTGTCTTTTAGTTTGGAATGTGGAATACTTGTGTAAAGAGTAGAAAAGTCAAATGTTTTAATACTGTTACAAGATGAAAGAGAGTTAGATTGTATGTACTCTAAAAGATCTTTGGAATTTTTAAGTATCCACATCTGATTCACGCCACCTCTAGAATAGGCAGTTTCACAATAACTTTGAAGCCCGTCTTTGATTGCTGATAAAATGGATGTTAATAATTTAGAAAGGGGTTTCGTGGAGCACTTGGAAGACCCAGCAATATACCGTTGTTTGTAAGGACACTTATGTAGTTTAGGTATCCAATACAGTGATGGAAGATCCAGTTCTTCATCTTTGGTTGAAATACCAAAGGAACAAAGAACAGACCTATGATTATCCAGGATTTCCTCTTTGGTAAGTGTCGTGAGGGTATATGTTGGGTTTCCAAGTGCATTGTCTATACCTAATTCGTTTATCAAGCAATTAATGTAATGACTTTTACAGATAAAAACGATGTTATTTGGGGCTTTGTCTGCGGGGACAACAACATATTCATCATGGAGGTCAGATAGGTGTTTTTCAACATTTGGATCTTTGAAGATTGACGTAGCATGGGCATTGATGGACCCATTCAGTTTCTTAATTCTGATTTGTATTAACGACCTCACTGCCTTAATCCATTCGGATAGAGTGTCTACGTCTTCCTTCTTGCGCTTAGCCCATTGCCTGGCATAATCCTCGACTGAATCCATCAAAATTTTAAAGTTGTGTTTCCAATTGATGGATTTAGGCTCACGATATTTCGGACCTTTCGATAACACGTTTCTTAGAGAAGTGTTATTAACAATGTTAAGGTCACCGGTAATAACGTGGCCAGCAGGATTATATGTGAATTGGGAACTAGCACAAGTGCAATCAGGAGGTTTAGACTTGAAGTCGTCAATATCGAGATCCTGCAAAACGCGTTTGTAATTGAAAATTTTAGTTGCAATAGGTTTGGTATAGGTATAAGAAATTATTGGTACAGACTGGTCTTTGAAATAAGGAGGTATTTTCGATTGAACTAATTTATGATGAAGGATATTGCCTAGGTTGACGCCATCGAGACCTTTGTTGGCAAAGGAAAGATTTAGAAAAGATCTTTTCTCTTTTTCATCTTTTCCAATGCGAACTGGCTTGAAAAGTCTGTGACTAGCAATATCCGAAATTATAGCTTGTAGTTTGTATTGGTTTGAATGAGGGTTTGTTACAGTGGATTCCAAACATAAATTGAACAGTGAATGAAGTTTTGAAAGGGGTAATGAATAAAGTTTCGTGCGAATGTGATGAATACCTAACGGTTTTTGTATGCATGGCAGCAAGTCATTAAAAGAGACATCATGCAGAGAGGGTGATGTATAATGACGATGGCCATGACTACGTCTACGTCGAGGAGTCGAGTTGAAAATATTCATCACATTCACCGAGTTACACGAAGGACTAAATAGAATACCTATACCATCAATTTTGTCATTGCAGCCATACGGTGTTGCAGTTCCCAATTGTCTAATCCAGTAGTCTTCTTTTTGTCTACGGAGAGTCGTTGAAAGATTAGGATTGTTCGAGCTATGGTATATTTTTTCAATAATTCGAACTGTCATAGAAACGATGGAATGATCGGGCTGATTGAAATGCTGGTATAGAATGTCGTTAGCATTGAGGTTAATGTCTGATCTATGACCGCACATACGTTTGTTTAACCTTCCTTTCGTTTCACCGACGTATACCAAGCCGCAAAGGTTGCACTCTAATCCGTAGACGACATTTATCGATTTACAATTCAGATCATCGTAACTTCTGGTAAAATATGACTTCTTGGTCAAATTGCTAGTGAATTCAGCATCTGTAATTAAAATAGCACAAGTTTTGCAGCCTTTGGTCTCACATTTTGAAATGCGACAGTGTTGTACTGTGTCATCAAAAACCAAAATGTCTTTAAGGAGAACTGAACAAGGCTGTATATGTGTAATATTGCTGTTGTCACTAGGACGATGATCTGAATGAGTCGTGTTTGGGTTATTTGTCATGTCTGGTGATGAGGGGACACCTGCCGTATCAGACGACACCGTGTCCATGGTGACGTCTGTTTCGGACCTTTTTATACTGGGCGACGTCCGAGCCAGTTTCCTGTTAGTTCTTCGTAAGTTCATGCAATTGTAGTATTGCTACTGGGCGGATGATGTCCTCGGGGACAAAATGTCCACCAGCAGAGACATCGACCCAGTGGTAATAAAAGAGGGACGAAAGACACCAAAGGGACAGTCAAACTCGTAAATCTAAAACAAACTGACAACGCCATGGCTAAAAATGAAAAAGACAAACAGAAAAACAATAGTACACATGACACAACATAGAAAACTAAAGAATAAACAACACGAACCCCACCAAAAACTAGGGGTGATCTCAGGTGCTCCGGAAGGGTAAGCAGATCCTGCTCCACATGTGGCACCCGTCGTGTTGCTTATGTGATTACAAATCCGGTAAATAGTCTAATTCGGTAGGTCAAATTCATGAAAGGGAAGGGGATTGTAGTTACGACGTAAGGAACATATCCGATATCATTTGTGAAACGGTTATTCCATAACGGTCAACCAACTCGTGATGGCGTCCGTAAAATTTACGAAGGGATGATTTCAACTTCACCATTTGGAACTCTTGGTTTAATAGCTTCCTTGTGAGCAGTAACCCTCTATCAAGAAAATCATGATAGGAAATGCAAGCACGGGAATATCGTATCAATTGGGAGATATATACCCCGTATGCAGGTGCTGCTGGAATGTTGCTACTTAGAAATGGAAAGTTCACAATTGGAAAGCTGAAATCATCTCTTTTGTCGTAAAGTTTTGTCTTCAACTTATTTTTAACTTACTCACAACAAAGGTTTTCAAATACCCAAATAGTAACATGTTTTCGTGTAAGTTTTCAATTTCAAATATTTTTTTCGTCAATTTCTCGGTCTCAATGAACTTTTTTATCGTTTTCATAAATAACTACACTTATTTTGCTCTTTTCCCATTTCAATAATTTTCAAGTTCAACCTATTTCCACCAATTGCCTCCACATAACCGCTTCATATTAGAATGTAAGGAATAATTATAAAATGCTTACAAAAAGTAGACACAATATGATATGAATAATCGAATGTGTGCAATTATAAATCATTTATTTCTCTAACATATTGGTACAAAAAACTAAGAAGAACTCCATCAATTTACCAGATATAAAAAAAAATTAAAAAATTACCACAGTTTTCTTTTGGTATGTGCAAACATATATGTATCGAATACATAAATTGGTAACATTACTAATACAGGCGACATGACAACATATTTGTATTGGACAATATTGTCTAGGGGTAATTGTATTTATCCTTATTTTACCAAAGAGTAAATGAATATAAAATCACAAAAATTCTGAACTCCGAAAATTAAAAACGGAAAGTCCCTAATCAAATGGCAAAATTTGCAATTTTCTGTTGTCATCTGCTACGAAAAATTGTGTTTGTACACCACAATATGTCATCGATTAAACAAACGTCATCACCGGACTTTTACTGGGTATTAGCAACACGACTGTTGCCACTATAGGAGCAGGAACTGTTTATCGTCGGTTTTGGATGGGGTTTTAGAGGTTCAATCTTTAGTTTTAAATTTGTGAACTTTTGTGTGTTGTCTTTTTTCTTTGAGCTTTATGTTGTTGGGCTTTCGTCAAATAATTATTTTTGATTCCCTCTCGAAACCTTCTTTCTTTAACCCCGACCTTTGAATACATTGTATCGAAAGGAGTAGGTCCGGTAAGACCCCTTTTTGGCCCCAAAATATAGCAGTTTTATAAAATTGTTAAAATGTAAACTTTTAGTTATTCATTGGACAGTAGAATGCTTCTGCTACATAAATGTGGGCTGTTTTGGACAATACAATGCACATATATCGGGTACTAGCACAATTAAGTCATGCTAAATTACTGAAATCTACACAGTTCTATCATTTTAGTTAAATTTTAGACGCTTTTCGTGTAAAACGAAAGTGGCCGCATTCGTGTTCATCCATAATATTGAAATGTAAGTTCTATTTTATAATACTACATAACATATTTAAAGGTTGAGGATGAACACGGATGCGGCCACTTTCATTTTTGACAAAAAACATCCGAAAAGTGGCATTTTTCGGCATATTTGGTAGGTTTTTCATTTTTGAGCTTGAATTGGGTCGTTTTTAATGACTAAATCAGTTAAAATCTTTCATACAAACGAATTGATTCAAATGAAATAGACACTTAAGTGTTTAAAAAGTGGTGAAAATCTTCGTCAGATGAGTCTGAAATTTGAGGCCAAATTCGGTCCTTACCGGACCTACTCCTTTGTTTTGGTTGGGCTTTTTTTTACTTCCCTTTTGGAAATATCGCTTTTTTTGTTTACGTCGTGATTCTAT
This sequence comes from Mytilus edulis, assembly GCA_019925275.1. Taxonomy (NCBI): domain Eukaryota; kingdom Metazoa; phylum Mollusca; class Bivalvia; order Mytilida; family Mytilidae; genus Mytilus; species Mytilus edulis. Next base: position 29,525,638 of record CM034357.1, read on the forward strand.
AGTATAAAAAAATATCATTATAAAAACTGTGGTTAAAATTACTCTATTAGTCACATACTATTATTCATATAAATGATTCATCTTGAATTCAAAAAAAGAAAAATGTATATGTTTTAGAATGTAAAACATGTTATATTATTTATTATTCAAGATCGTTTTACAGGATTTTGGCTGATATTTTATGCCAGTGTATGATTTCCCCTTAGTCGTTATATTCTTATCTTACAAGTCGTAGAGTGCACAACAAGTTGTCACTACAGGTCAAAACAGACAACAGAAAACAGCTTCGGACGCATGAAATTTATAACGTGTTGTTTTCAGTTTTTTACACGTCTAGGTAAGACATAATAATTCAGATAAAGAAAAAGTCACAACAAATTACATACATTGCATGTATGTATTAACATTATCCTAAAAGATAGACTTCAAACTAAGAATCTAACACATAAACAATTCTTCCTGTTACAATTAATTACGAACAGCTTTGTATAAAACATACTCATGAAACATAGCTTAATAATTCAAATATCTCGCGAAAACCTTTTATTGCATTTTGCTCTTCAACTTTGTACTTTATTTTTGCATTTAATGAACACTGGCAAGCGTTTTATAAAACAACACAAACACACGCGTTAAGCGTACAAAATTATAAAACAAAACTGATATATTTGATGAATTGTTTTGGATGTAGATTTTTTTATGCATAATGTATAGAATAAAAACAAAATTTCATGATTTTTATTTGTAACGAAAACAGCGACATGTTGTTTGTTTAGCATGGCAGGAGTCCCAATGGCGTATACCCCATATAACATGAAGGGCAAAAAGAAAATATCACTGAAATTTAAAATTGCAATAGCTTTTTGTTAGTGTTTTCTCTTGCTGATCAAACCGTAGATTAAGTAAAGGCGATTTATTGCAGACTTGCACACTGCCAAAATGAGTATGGATTTGTCATCAGAAATTATTATCTATACTTCAGTAATACCGTGTCCATTTAAAAAAAAATCAAACATTACATATGTAAATATAAGTGTTTTCCCCCCTAAAACTAACAAATTTGTATTAATGTTTTTCGGAATCTACTTTTAAACGTCATGTTACTTTAGCGGTATATGTAACATTGCCATAAAGCGCAGAGGTTTGTCTAGCCACAAAACCAGGTTCAACCCACCATTTTTTCTTAAAATGTCCTGTACCAAGTCAGGAATATAGCAGTTATTATCTAATAGTTCGTTTCGTTGTATGTTGCATTGTCGTTTGTTTTTGTTGCACTTCAGCATTTTCAGTGTTCTGTTGTTTCGTTGTTTTCCTCTTATACATGTTATGGTTGATGTGAATCCCTCGGTTTTAGTTTGTAACCTGGATATGTTTTCTCTCAATCGATTGATGACTTTTGAAAATAGCGAGTACAAAAATGGTCATGACAGGTGTTAAAGTGCAAATTAGCAACGGTAAACAGAATGACTTTTTGGGTATATTTGAATACATATATGGATCAATTGAAACACGAAAATAAAAATAACATGGCCTTTAATATGGCTTGTACAAAGCCACAAATAGTCATGCCACGTTTTTTTTTATAAAAACTACCAAAGTTTCTCCCAATTAGGTTTTGGTATATTTGAATATATCTCTTTTAGTGTACACCAAATGAAATGCAAAAATAAAGTTTTGCAGGACATCTTCAAATACCTCGACATGACTTTATCGTGTAATTTTTAAAATCAAAACCGGAAAGCTAGACATTATCAAGATTTAACTAAGCCATTGCTAAGTTTACTTACACTTTCCTGTGTTTTAGCTGTACTGGGACTCAGCTGAATTATAAATATAGATTATTCATCATTATATTTAACCAAAAGTGTGTATTCAAATGATATTGTTATTCAAGTTGTAATGCATCAAGCTTAGATAAATAACTGTTTTTCAATCTTTAAATTTCACGTATAATAATTATGAATTCATGACAATCGATAAAATAGTGGATCTTTTATGCATAATAGTCGAATCTTTATGTTGCATCTTTATGTAAATTAAATTTCAGACAAATCATCATACATTCATCTGGTATATTATTTCAGCATTTCTTTTCATTGCTGTGTATTGATCAATATACCAATACATCTTTTAGTTCAACATTTTTGGCTTTTAGCTTATATGGTGAGCGTGACTGATGAGTTTTATGTAGACAAAACGAGCGTCTGGCGTATTAAATTATAATCCTTGTACCTTTGATAACTAATTAATCCAAAAACGCTGAAGATTGGATCCTAGGTGCAGAGACAAGCCTCTCTCGGCCAGTGTTAAATTCCATTTGGTCCATACCTTTTCAGAATTCTTTTGAAACCGCATTTTAGATATTCACAGCTATTTTGACGCTTTAAATATTTTAACAAAGAAGATTGAAGGCCTCACTGTGATTTTGAGATAAAGAATCGCAATGAAAGCGCTATTTCTATGTTTTTTTCTGTGTTTTTTGTTGTTGATGTGCATGTATTAATTTTGTGCCATGTATTGATAAACTCATCATAGATACCAGGATTAAATTTTGTATTTACGCCAGACGCGCGTTTCGTCTACAAAAGACTCATCAGTGACGCTCGAATCCAAAAAAGTTAAAAAGGCCAAATACAGTATTAAGTTGAAGAGCATTGAGGACCAAAATTCCTAAAAGTTTTGCCAAATTTAGCAAAGGTAATCTATTCCTGAGATTGAAAAGCCTTAGTATTTAAAAAATTCAAAAGTTTTGTAAACAGTTGATTTTTAAATAAGACCATATCAATGATAATACCCATATCCTTTGTTTTTCTATTTTACCAGAGATTTATATGGAGTTATGTCCCTTTACCTATGTTTTTCTTCCGACCACGAGGCCCATTAAGTATCCAGTATGCTTGACCTTGAGTTACTCATATACATATATTATAACTTATAATACTTCTTTAAATGACGATGAGTTCGATTTGGAGGAAATACAAGTATTTGAACACTTTCAATAACAGATAGCACTTTTGATTTTATGAATTACTCCATCTATTGATTTCCTAAATAACGGATGCTCCAACGATCCAAAATTTGGTAATTTGTAAGGATTTCCATCGGATGAAATGGTCACAAGCTCCTCCTCGTCAATATGTGGACCTATGCCAAAAGCAACAACATTAACTCCAGAATCCTTCAGTCTATACGCAGCCTCCCAAGTTGCTTTCTTATCTTGAGATTCACCATTGATGAAGATAATTGCAAGCTTTGGTACACTAGGTCTACCTCCTATTAATTGAAAAAGATGAAGAAAAAAAAATCTCCAGATTTTTAAGTATTATTCTAATACTTAATAGTTTTATGTTATAGATCGTTACTTTTTGATATTCTTTAAATTATTTCATACCAAAACTTTTTCCTGTTCAATACATGACAAATACTTCGTACATGTATATTGAATTGCAGATTATACATGTATTACATTGTGCAGTTTTAGCAATCTTTTGTCATGTATAGTCCTAATGTTATTATACCTTAACTTTCGAATAAGTATCTATGAATTTGATTAATTATAGGAAGACTTTTATAAAATGGCTCTTATGTTAAATAAATTCATGTGGAATTGGCTCTTCTTTAGCGTAATTAAGTATAGTGTTTTATGTTTCTTTTAAGTCACTTTTAAATATCAAAACTCACTTAATAAACTCCTCGGAAAAGCTATTCCAACAGGGATTGTCTAACCGGTTGTAATTTTTTGAAAATTCCAATAATTAGTCATACATTGCTTTTTTTTCTCCTAAGTCAAACATATTTAGCTGTTATTGTGTGATTCTCTTTCATCTTCATTTCCGGAATTGTTAAATTTTAAACTGGGTTAATTCAAAATTTGTTGTCAAAGATGAAATAAAGGAATCGACACGAACTTAACATTGCTATTTTACTTACTCATGTTACTTTTGCGTTAACAGATCGTTGCATGTTTACATCAGTGACGGCTTGTATTTCAATAATCGTAATAATTTAATCGCTTCATTATCGACGGAATTGTTAGCATCTTTGCTCACTGCATCATCGACGTAGTTTTTAACTTCTACTTGTGGTTTGCTCACAGCATCATCTACGTAGTTTTTAATATCTACTTGTGGTTTGCTGACTGCATCGTGGACGTAGTTTTTAACTTCTACTTGTGGTTTGCTCACAGCATCATCTACGTAGTTTTTAATATCTACTTGTGGTTTGCTTACTGCATCATCGACGTAGTTTTTAACATCTACTTGTGATTTGCTCGTTTGTACTGCTATTAGCAAAAATGCAATGCCCACTAAAAATATCTTCATCTGTGTCCGAATCTGAAAAGTAAAGAAATGAAACAAAAACTGTAATGGCATGCTTTTACAGCATGTAGAATGTATCTAACTAACACTCCCCAATTCAAGAAACAACACAACGAACAAAAACAAAAAAGCATCCCCCTAAAAAGATATTCAATTTTATTCCATATAGACCCACCAACACAAAAAAAAAACACAATTAAAAAGACACTCGACCCTTAAAAAAATGAAGCGGACATACCATGATGGAATATATATAAACTTTTGAGTAATAGCGGTAAATTTCTTTGCAACAAGCATAAGTTTTATATTTTATTGTCACATTTTGTATTCCGTTGTCAAAACATATTGGAACTATCAAATTCCAAACAACATAGTGTTCCTACCTTTAATATTTCAGTAAAAGTTAAAATGATATTTAATACATCCAATCTCTATTCCTACCACAACACACTTCTTGTTTGGTTGTTGTTGTGAGAAACAATACCTTTATCTTATTTTCATATGAAATATTAAGTATTTAGAGGGATTGTTCTTGTATTTAAAAGGTGAATAGTTTTGCTATTAATATGCTACGTTAAGTATTTTCAATGGAACCTGTTGTTCTTTTAGCATGGTAAATTACCACAACAGATACAAAAAGTTTGATATTCATTAAAACAATTGGTTACTAAAACAAGAATTTGGTTATTATACAACGCCTCATATACAATTTGATGTGTTTGTCAATTGAAAAATACTCACTCCCTGACCATAAATATACATGAATAATGTCATCAATACTTTGAAACTTTTGAAATCGTTTAGCATCACGTCAACATTTGACGCATATCTCGTCATTGATCATGAGCCAAGATACACAGTAGAAACATTAGGCTCATATTCAACAAATGTCGAGGAAAAGCATTCTACTGGATTATGCTACCAGTTCGTTCAAACACTTATTAAAAGGTCAGTTAATCTTTCAAGTTAATTAATCATAATGATTTCTGTATAAAAAATCCAACAATCAAAATGAACCAGAGAAAATTTGTTTAACGTAAGGTTCTCATGTGGACCCTTTAACTAAAACGGCTGCATTTTCACCATAGAATTTACTCTGACACCGGACAAAATGAGTATCTGGAAAAGTTTTAATGCATGATATGCTCTCAATGTTTTAGAAATAAAAAAAAGTTACTCTTCTTTGCAGTGGACTTTTTTTCATTCCCCCAGAAGGTGCCAAATTAAACAAAGTTGGGAAAGAGGTTTGAGAACAGATAATAATTGAAGTGAACTATAGATAGACAAAATCAACAAACAGAAAATAGATACCTGACAATAATTGGTGTTTTAAACTCTGTACCTTAATGGTTCATATCAAGTGAAACTCAACTGTGTATTAATTTTATCATCTTTTGCATGAATGAAAAAGGCGCACAGCAAAATCCAGTTAAGTTTTGAAACTTTCTGAAACGTTAAATGCGTTTGAATGTTATCTATCTAGAGCATGCACTGCTTTAAACTTTTCGAGACGACTCGCAGTTTCGTCTGTATTAAGAGTAAATTTTGAGGTGAAAACGAACCCGTTTTAACAAAAGCGTCCTCATAAACCTTAAAACGTCAATTGTATACCACAATAAATCATGCGGATGTATGGAAGCGTGCATAAAGAATGCAGTTTCATCTTGAAATGTATATAATGTTATCTTAAAGACATTTTTTTTTCGGTATATCGTTTTCTGGTATGTCCGAATCTCCAAAGTCGAATAGTTTATAAATAAGGTTTAATGCAAATTTCCCTATTTGCTGTTGCTGATACTATATATGGTTCCTATTTGAACCTTTCATGTAAATATGTTCATGAAAAATACAGTGAAATTATCATGTGACTAGAAACGATGTCGAAATAAACGATATGGTCATCAAAATAGCCCAGAAGATTCCAAGAAATTTATAAAAAAGTGTAAGAAGGGACAGACAAGACCATAATAAAACGGAAAATGACGAATGTAAAAACAATTCAAAGGAAAAAAACGTATCAGTTTGTATGTAGGAAGCTTTTGATACCTTCAATGTTTTTTCTCAAGAATAACAGAATAGTTAGATATATATTTACACTTGATGGCTTGAAGGTACGTTGCAAACATTCTCACTTTTGTGATGATATATTAAAAATTCAGCTGCATGACGATCTACACATTGTTAAAATCATAAAATAAATTACAAGACGTACTCAACAATACTAAAAATGTAATTCATGATTTATGAGTTTGATTAAGAGCTGGATAAATAATTATAAACAACTGGGTTGCTGTTTCAGTTACAGTATCATGTTAGAACTTCCCTTGATGATAAAGAGTTTGGATAATTTCATTGTTTTCGTATATCAAATTCAAAATACCATTATGCCGTTAGTTTGAGTTTCAGTGTGTAGAAAACTATTGTCCAATTAGGTGATAATATTTTATATTCTAGGGGTGTGGGTTGGGGAAGTGGTAGGAGGATAATTGTAGTATTGAATATTCATGTTCATCTTCTGTTATGCACGCTTTTTTCTGTTGTTTTTTTCACTTTAATCTTGCATT